>BOPP01000014.1:13212843-13229976 GCA_017312745.1 Gryllus bimaculatus | reverse complement strand
CCCCCCCCCCGACGAGGAAGTGGAGCCGCTCGTCCGCAGTTACGTGCGGTGCATCGGCCCGCAGCGCTGCGGCCACCTCCTCCGGGGCTGATCGGCATGTGCAATGGAACGGACGGAACCTGCTTCTGAAGGGAAAGGTGATTTATCGAGCGCTCTTTTTGCTTCGCCTGCGGTATCGAGTACGCGCCGGGCGAGGCCGCTTCAGGTGAAGGTCGTCCCGAGAGGTCGTTATTGCAGCTGCGAGTGGTTTATGCACTGCACTCGTTGGAGACAACTGGGTGGTCGTCAATTGAAATGAATAATCAAGTGAGCCTTTCGTTTGACTTTTGTAAATATTACCATTTTCGCACCTCTGACGAAAATATATTTGACAAAATACAGAGAGAGAACTTTACCAAATCTTGCAGTAATTATTTCCATATTTTCTGCCAAAAGTTATGTGATAGCGATAGAAAGAACTTTACCGATCATTTTTCGTGCCACGCCCGTTTACAGTTTTAATTTTAAAATTTTTCGAGAGTTTAAATCACCATTCCTCTTTCAAGATACTCGTATTTTTAACAAGGCACGGGAATGCACGATATTTCTGTTTCCACTTCATCGTTTTATTTCTGTGTCAGATAATTTGTGTGCAAATGCAATGTTTTGCAAGATTAATATTTTTAATGAATGCACTTCATTTTTCCCTTTTGTTTTGATTAATACTTGTACCAAATATCACGTTAATCCGTAAGCTTTAGGCTGACATAAATTCATTGCCACATAACGTATAAAAAAACCTGAAGCTGAAACCAACCAAGCTGCTCAACTATTTGGTGACGTTTTAATATTCGATTACGACAATTAGGTGAAAGAAATGCATTTAAAAGAAATAAGATATTCTTATAGCATAGCTTTTCCTGAACGTCACAATAATTACAGCCAGATATTTGTTTATTTCTTAAAAATTTAAATAATATTTCCGCTGTAATTATTAGATTGAGAAGTTCCATCTTTAGGTTAATGAAATAACTTAACATACGCATGATAAATTCATATTTGTATGAAAATTGTTAGTAAATTCTAAACCTTGAATGTAGGATTTCAAATACGAACAGTCTCGGGAATCAGCTGCATGTGATCTTCGCAGAAAAATATTACTTTTCTACTCACTGGAACACTACTTAATTCTCATTATTTACCTTCTATAACAATGTCTCTCAGCAAATGTTAATCTGTCAACTCCTGCAGCTGGGTTCATTCAGTTTCAAGATACTTTAGGAAGATTGCTAAACCTGTCACAATCGTAAAAAGGAATACCACGTGCGTTTTGAACTACTAACTGATTCTGCATTAGATCACAGGTTATTATGTAGTGAATAAAGAAGAGAAGGAACAGAGTTATCAGGCGATTGTGAAGCGAAATACCAGTTGAGGAAAGTAATGATCGCATTGCTTACAAGTAACGTTTTTTTCAAACATGAAAGCAAAACTTACATAGCATTGATAATTATTTCGGAAATCTTAAATTAATTGCGAATATATTGTAACTTTTTGCAGCTGTAGAAGTGCAATATCCTAACTGCATTTCACCCCATACCAGAATTATTAGAGATCGAAGAGGAGGGTCCAAACCACATCAGAGACAAATCGAAAAACAAATGCATCGTATTGACAGTCGACTCGACGATTTGCTAAAAAAAATGTAAATAACATTGCAAATTTGTTTGTAGTACAGATAGCCACAATAGCATGATATATAAATGGAAAAAAGGATTTAAACATTTCCAAAGTACATTTTCGTACTTAAATGTTTTCAAGATTTTTAAATATTCACCCATGAATTCAAATTCTTAAACAAAAATTAGATAATTGATATAATCATAAATCTGGTAGAAATTAAAAAAATATGAAGTTTGAGTAGATCGTTAGTTATTGATTAAAGTGTTTTTTTCGCGAACTGAATCATCTAAACTTTTCCTTTCTGCTACTCACCTGGGGGAAGGTAACATTTTTTTATCAACTCGTTTGTGACATAATTTATCAACTCTGATCAGTTAATAAATCTGGGTGTGTTACACCCTTAATCGTTTTCCTTCCATTACGTATTAACAAGTCGCATATGTTCATGGAGTAACGTTAGAAAAACATTCACTACTTCTTGAAAAATACATCCTTCAACCGCACCACGCCTAACAATTAGAAAGCTGCTAGTAAGTTCCGGCTATACTCGCACACCATGGTCGACAAGACTGTAATCGGTCTAGGGGAAAATTCTTGTTGGAGAGTTCAGGAGTCATTGCAAGGTCATGTAACGCAGAGAAAACAACCAAGTGGTATTAGAATACATTACAATTCCTGTTTCGCTGGTGGAAGTAATGAGAGAAATTTTCGAACGATGCTGTACACGTGTATATCGATTTCTGAAGAGAATGCGTGTATTAACCTATTCGTTTCAGCTCATTTGATAAAACCAGTTTAAAAATGGTCACTGCATAATTATAATTGCTGCTCCTCGTACATGTTTACAAGTATATGTTTCTATTCTCATATATATATATATATATAAGTGGACCTGGCAATGCTTTGCTAATGCAGTGTATTACAGTTTACATGCTACTGGTCACGTGATTGTCAATCACATTTTGCGCTATGCTCTGCAACGATTTTACCAAACGAAAGACTTTCTTCCGTGTGTGGTTCCATTTCTCTCTCCTTTTCTTTCCGTCTCTCTCTCTCTCTCTCTCTCTCTCTCTCTCTCTCTCTCTCTCTGTCTCTCTGTGAATCTCTATGTGTCTCTGTCTTTCTCTCACTGTTTCTGTTTCTCTCTCCGCATCTGTCTTCCTCCGAATATCCCTTTATCTTTCTCTCTCAGGAAAAATTTAACATTCGTAGGGGCAGAATATGCAATGAAGACGTCTCAATAATCATACTTCAGTGTGCAACGGGCTGCGTCGTTACGTAGAGCGCCCTATTCAGGGTGCATGAGTCAGCCTAAAATTATCAACGCGCGCCTATGTACTATGCCTATATTCTTCCTGTAAGCAATAAGTTGACAAATGCTTATCGCAAGTTGAACAATAAACACTTATGTTGCTGATCTAATTTCGTCATTCCATTGTTCTGCTTCTTCTAATCATTTGAGGCTCAATCAAATTAGTATATAATCCTGACAGCCATGTTGTACCTATTATGAAATTCCCATAAATATAGTCCATGACGAGAGTGTGCTAAAGAAAATGTATCCAGGAGCATGGACGTTAGATGCAACAAGATTTAATAAGATTGTAGATGCAACAATATTTATAAATGAAAACGTGCAGTATAGAAAAAGTGCAACCATTTACTCATCCTCCGCGACAAAGCTGTAAGGCAAGTGCTGGAAAGCCTTGGAGTGTGTTGTCGATGGCGGGCGCGGGCGGGGCGCCGGTGTCCCGCGGGCGGGGCGCCGGTGTCCCGCGGGCAGGGGCCCTCCGCCAAGCACCCTCCACCTTCCCCGCGGCGGACGCGCAATAATTTCCCGCCTTGTTTTCCGCGCGGCCATTGTCCGCGCCGTTCCCCGCGACTGTGTGCGCCCTGAATGGCGTCTCCCGCGCATTGTGCACCCCCGCCCCAGCCACGCCCCCCTCCGCCCTTGCCTGTCCCCGCCCGCCCCGCCCGGCCCCGCCCGGCCCCGCCCGCGCCCGGGCCCGCGCGCGCCGTGTTTGTGTTGTTAATTAGATCGTTTGCGAGTGACCGACTGCGCGTCGGCCCCCGTCGCCTATCTGCAGCCGATTGTCTCTCGATGGGCTGCAGCGTAGCTTGACCAGCACTTGCCCCTTCGCTGCCGGGCCTCCCCAAGCGGCGGCGCCGGTGGCGGGACGATAGAGCCTTTCACAGGCACGTTGTTGCGAATAAATGTTCCTTCTGTCGTTACGTGAGTAGCACTTAATATTTACAGTGTATTATTTCAATTTCATGATCTTCAAATTAACTTTGCTGCTCAGCATGTGCTCTGTGATGATCACTGTAAGTGAAGTTGGATGTAAATATAGCGAAGTGTTGTGTCTCACAAACAGTACTCTGTTTTAATTGCGTGCATCGCAATGTTAATTTTGTTTTAGAAAGGCAATGCTTCTGCACTATAATTAACCAAGTAACTAAATGCATTCTTAATGATAAGAACAGTGATTGAGGTTTGTTTGAAGTATTATTGAGATTTGCTATAGGGATGGCTGTCAGGGATCAGAATTTTCGTTTCTTTTCGTATGCATAGGTTTGGAACTGTGTCCCTTCACTATCTCCCCATAAATTACCTCATACGATAAGTAAATAAATTCTACTTGTGACACTGCTGTGATTCGACAACAAGGAAGTGGCCGCTCACTATTAAATATTTGCTACTTTCGTGTGGCATTATGGAACAGCAACGTTTTTATACTCTTTGTCAGTAAATAACTGTTGTATTCTGCATATATTATAGTATATAATAGGAGTAACCATGAATACAGTTTCTGTTATAATATGTAATTAATTGCAATGTTATACGCAAATATTTTGTTTGTTGTTCTTGAGCAGCATGCGAACAACTATCTTGCATAATCGTAATCTATGATTTGGTTCAGCAGCATATTTTTCTCCTGCAGAACCGTATTATTCAGTTAAAATAAAACTTTTGGCCAGGTAAAAATATTAATATTACGTAAACACTTATTAATTGTTGCAATGAGAAATTTGAATTAATTTTAGCAACGAGAGTACTCGTGTATTAATTTTCTGTTACCTGGACTTTCTCGCTACGTTATTTTCAGTGTCAGTGAAACATTTAACAGCCATGTAGACAGCAATTTCTAGCTTGTTGTGTCTAGCGTGTCTCTGCATGTTGCCCGGTGCTCTTCTCACAGCATTAGTGCTGCATTCGCACTTCCGTGGGAGCCCCTTTCAACGTCCACGTGAAGTCTAAGGGCGTAATGGCTCCGATGGCGGTGTCCGAGTGCGGAAGGAAGGAAATTGCTTCATTGGAAGGTTCTAGAAGAGTTCTCTCGAGGGACGTCGCGTTCTCCCGACGCGCTCTATTCCGAAGCGGGGCGCAAGCCTCTTTGCTGATTGCTTTTAGAGCGTTAGTCAATGCAAAGCACTCGTGCGAGAGGAAGGGAACGTCACGTACACGAAATTCTCCGCTCGGGCTTCCATTCTAAGGCATCGCAACTATGCACACCGTTCCTAGCGGTTGTGAAGTGATATTGAGAGGAACTCGTGTTAGTAAAAACTTGTAAAAAAATTTAAGTGGATTTCTGGAAGTAAGTGGAACCTAAGTATGTCCTAACACTATGTGGAAAGGCTAAGTGGATACAAATTTAAAGTGGATTCTATTGTACTGTTTGGTATTTCTCATTTCTACAAAGGAAATATCATTGATACATATTAGTACTTTGGAGAACTCAAAAGAAATGTATTAGTATTTAAAAAAATATATTTCCTGTAATATATGGTATGAAATTGGAAGACTTTCCGTGGCGCGACTGTCTTAAACGTCTGTCGAAAATTCGCGATTTTCCGGCATACGTTTACATTTTTTTCTTCTTACGAAGTAAGGGTGAGAAAGTAAAAATCAACAGAAGTTGCGGGTATGCCTGAAACATGTAGATATATAGAATAAATTATCTTAGTGGCGTGATTTCGGTGCTGTAAATATTTTGAAAGGCATTCATTATGAAGTATTAATTAATTTTAGATTAATACCAAAAAAGAAGCAGTTTTTCGCTATCTCACCGAGATGCTTCGAAAAACACTTCGCTTGTCCAAACGGCGAAAAGGTTTTTAATCCTGAGTGACAGACGGACACATGCAAGTTGCCCGAGTACTGTGTAAAATGCAATAACATAAATGAGCTTGTTTAGAATGGCCGCCACCGCGATAGTAATAAATGCATGTGCTAATGGTGGAGGGCATTGCTCTTCGGAGTAACGGAACTTTCGATTGCATCAAAAGTGAAGAGAACAACATACATCCGAAAGTTAATGAAAACCATTACTATTAATATAGAGAACGTTGCAAGACGTATTTGCCATATTGATAATAAAGTGATGGTAACTAAGATGCGAGCACGCATAATATGTATGAAATAAATTCCTGATAACTGAATGAATAGAAAAGTCTTGGTGCTACAGAATAGCACAGACTTTGGTTTGGGAAAATGGCAATATACGTTTTTCGTTTTGATTAGTTTTCTGATGTCATGCATCTCAGCTAGCTTTGCTGTTTTGTCCCCTCTCCCCAGCTCCCATCTATTGACACGTAAAGGACCTACCAGAGTCTCTGGCTGTACTAACGCTTCTCTGAGAAAGTTTCTAGTTCACTTCCGTACTCCGAGAACAAAAGGGCGTTTAAATCATATTATTCTCTGCATTTTCAAATATCCATGTAAAACCTTTAAAAAATTGGAGCCATCAATATTTTTATAATGTCAGAGAGGATTCATGTGAACTACTCCCAAAATTTAAAGAATTCTTTTGAAGATTCAAGGGCTTCGAAATCTATCGGAAATAGTCATTTTGGCAAAAATCTTCCAAATAGTTAAATGCCGGTGTGGTTCCCAGCGAACGGGGTGACGCACGGACTGGCAGACGCACGGACGGGCAGACGGCCAGACAGGAGACAGGACAGATGGACGGATGGACAGTCCTTACGTTTGTCCGTATCTGTTCATCTGTAGTATGGACAACATTGGTACCTAATCATTCATTGGAAATTTTCCAAAATAAATATTCCTCAATCGATGGGGTCCGACTCTAAGCCTCGCAATTTTGAAAAGATTTCTGTAAGTTTTGAGGCTACTTCCTACAAAGTTCGCGAGACATTTTCAAAGTTTTCTCAAAAACTTCTTCAAGTTTTGTGAAAATTTTCTTGCAGGAATAGAGTAGTATCGGAACTACTTTAAATATTCTTGTAAGAATAGAGTGAAAATCAGTACTACCCCACTAAACTAAACTACCCTACTAAATTATTTTTATACTTCCTCCTAAAAAAATTGGAGGAAGTATAAAAATAATTTAGTTCCCATTTTCACTGCTAACTCTGAATTAACGGAAATTGAAAAAAAAATGTTTTGGACTCCCTCCTTCAACTATATAGTTGTAGGTGCAATTTAAAAAAAATGAAATTCCTCAACTACAGTAGTTCAATTAATGAACGAGTAAAGTACTACGTTGTGTTGAAAATATTATTAATTGACGGGCAGTTTTCAATGAAATGCAGTGAATTATTAAAAAAACAATTTTCTCAGAAACGACTCCAACTTTTTTATTTAATAATTTTACATTTACTGCTAAATTCACTGATCATGGCTTAAACGCAATTTTGATGGTATTCTTTGTTTTTCAAAAATTACATAAATATTTTTAAGTATCTCTCACGTTATATATTTTTAACTATCTCTCGTTAATATTTACCGTATTTGTTTTATATATTATTGCGTTTTGGAGCAGAAGTGCTTCAAATGATTTCTAATGAAGTTTCTCTATATTAAAAAAACTAAAAGTTTTCTGTGAAAATGAGCTAAACATTGCGTATGATTAGAAATATTCAAACGACCTTTCGTAAATAATGGCTCAAATTTTTTCCATGAATATTCACTTATATTACCAGGTTTTACTCGTCTGTAATATTCTTATTGATTTAGGAAGCCGCAAAATTGAGAAAACATGAAAAAATAATTTTTGTGAGCCGATAGATTGAAGCTGGGAAGAGGGTGAAACTAAAACGAAATGCTAGCCCAAACTAAGGTGATTTGATAACTAACTAATTAAAGAAAATGTGAGCCATTCTGTAGAATTGCTATTTAAAAAATATCATTGTTTTTTCCTCTAATGCAAGATATATTATTGTTGTAATAAATACATACATTAAGAACAAAATATGTAAGAATCATTCTAGATATGGAGGCAGAATTGTATTAGAATAACATTAATATTTGCCTTCGAGGAAGGTAGTGCTTTTATGTGGATGCATTAGCTACAGAAAATGATTTGACATTTTAAAAGCTTCTATACTCACTTCCCACAATGTTAAACATCATTACGAAAAAGTTAAATGAAAAATTCTGTCAACTGCCGGCATTTAAAGCTCTTCATTTAGGGAGTGAAGTAGTTATCTTTCTCTTTTCGCAAAAGGAATTTATTTTATTCTCGTTTTTATACATCGAGACGGCATTGCTGGAGCGGCGATTTCACTGCCGCACGCTCTTGCGAGGAAATCTGAGAACGTAATTCGCTCATAATTGTCTGAACGAAGTGCATCGTTTCTCTCTCTCGGCTCTTCAGTATTCTCTTAGCTGTATCTTTCTTTCTCCGTTATCTACGAGGATATTTGAATATAAACTCTCGCTATTATGCGACAGCGTGTCTGCTGGCTGCGGAAAAAGCTGGCGACGACGGGGTAACGATGTTTCCGCATGGTAGCAACGATGAGAAATTAGAGATTGTGCAATTTAAGTTGAGGTTAAACGTATTGTCGCTTTAGCAGTAATGTCGATTGTGACCCAACTGTGATATTCTATCGTTTTATGTTAAGTATTATTCGCAAGTCAGTGAGTACAAAAAGGCGTTGAGACAGCAATGGAAACTTGATACAATTTATAGTGCGCTAAAGGACGGTGCAAATGGAATGAGAAGTGACAAGCAGAGAGAGAATTATTGCTCGTTGAAAAAAGTACAGACTATGGGAAGAAGCGTGAAGTAATGAATAGAGACAGAGATGTCGTGGAAAAGACGCAGCTCGAGCTGTGAAGGAACGGTTACGAAACACTATGATAACCAGTGTGTGTATAGTGAATTGAAGCACGATAGAAGGGTGGTGATTAGTGGAGAAGAAGGAGCTGCTAAAGGGAGACGGGTGCGAGAAACCAAAGCGGGCGGTGACGGCGGCACACGGAATGGCGAGAAGAACGGAACGGCACAACAAGAACGGAACGGCGTGGGAGCGTCCAGAACGCTGAGGCGGTGGCGGTAGGACGAACGAGTGGCGGGGTGGGGCGAAGCATTGTGAGCAGAATGAAGCAGATTGCAGGGATAGGGGGCGGTGACAGGGGCGGGGCGGTCGGCCGGCGATAGGAGCGAGCGGGTGGTGTGGCGGCCCCTGACAATGCCTCCGCGCATTCAGAGGCAACGCTTATTCCCCCGCGGCGTCGCTCTTTTGATATCGCTCGGTAATTACCCGACTCATAAACGGAAAGTCGAACTTTTTTTTTCGATTCGCACTCGGTCTTGTTTTATGCGCCGCTCTCGCTTTATCGATCGCTTAACTCGAGGGCGGTTGCTCCAGAGTGGGCTCGTGCACTGTCTGACGGTGTTTATCGTGAGTTCCATTCAGTAGATGGCGGCTGTTGTCAGCACGTGCTGAATCATTAGTTTAGTGTGAGTTACGAAGGGTAAAACATTAGATATTTTGCTACTCGTATAGATATAAACGCTAGTAAGCCTATAAACTCTAAATAACAGACGCGATTGAAGTTTGTAAAACGTGGAGATAGACGAGTCTGTTATGGAACGAGTCTGTTATGCCCGTTGTTTGTGATATCGACCGTGGGTCGTTCAATACTTTTTGTAATGCCACCTTTTTATAAGAAAAAAATAATATAAAAAGTAAAAAACTTTGCTTTTAATACTGAGGAGTGCAACGCCATTTTACATTTCCAATCTATAGGATTGTTGCTTCAGACGCGGTATTTTCAAGAAGGCCAAGATTTTATTGTAAGAACATATTAGAAAATGTTTACAGAGTTTTGGTATTTTGGGGCATGTCGACGAGATGACCTTGTATCATTGACTATTGATGATATAGAAACCACGAGCAACGGAGTGCTAGTTACACTGACTTGCACAAACAAGAACGAAAATAGAATGTTTTTAATACCCAAAGACTGTTATTCAAAGCATATGATTTATATAAAAAAATGCAAACCTGCGTACATCTAACCTAGAAAGTAAACCCTTTTTCCTATATTATAGCTATGGGAAATGCACTAAAATGTTTTTGGTATACACACAATATGAGACACTCAGAAATATATAATTTTTAAAACTAGACTCTCGAGCTCTACATTGGGCGACAATGATACACTTCAAAGATCATCGGTCACAATGCCAGTCGTACACGGTAGCGATCTCCTCTAGTTGAAAGAACTACAAATAAGCAATAATAATAATATTAATAATAATAATAATAATAGTAATAATAATAATAATAATAATGTTGAGAGATGGTAAGCTTTAAGCAGAGAGTAAGAGACATATAAGCTTTAAGTAGTATGAATCTTAGGTAGAATGAAAGAAGATGCCGGCGGCCATTAAAGGTACCTTTTCATTCCTCTGTTGGGTTGCGTTATGGAGATCTACTAAAAGACAGTATTGCAAAAAAGTATTAACGTCACCGGCTAAATGATCTTTGCTCTTTTCTTGTTTTGTATTCTGGCATTTATCACATGATTAATTTATGTCTTACGTTAAAACTGCTTTTCGTTTAATAATTAAAGTAGGAAGTTTGTAGTATGAAAAAATAAGTGGTTTGCTTTCATATTTAGACTCTTAACAAGTGTAAGATCATTTATACGTTTTCGATTTTTAATCTGACTAGTAATCTGATGAAAACTGAAGTCTGTGATCGCTATCATACATGTCTATTCAAATTTTTAACATGACTCTATTTCAACTGATTAATGAATTCATAAAATCTTGCATGATTCTCTGAATTCCCTCCATTTCAAAACCTTCCAGTCAATAAATCTGTAACGCCCGTTATTCGTACAACCTGACATTATTTACATTTTGATGGATGACGTAGTTCCTTCATATAGAATATTTTCAAAGATATACGAGGATTGAGAAAATTTCGAAGAATAGAAGATTCAACGCAAACATAAGGATTTCTAAGAACTTGTTTATACATTTTCAGTTTGGTGATGCGTGACTGCATGTGCGAGTATCAGGGGAATTTTACTGACGATGGAGATAAAGCCGCAGTTTCAGGGCGAGTGCGTAAAACACGAGCGGCCTCCGCTGGGTGTCGCTAAAAGCTCTATCTGTTTCGCGCGCCGGAGGGCGACAGCGGTCCGCAGGTTTCCCCATCCGGCACCCCGCCCCCGCGCCCGCCCCCGCCCGCCCGCCCGCCCGCGCCCGCCCCGCGCCCGCCCCGCGCCCGCCCCCCGCCGCCCCCGCTCCCGCCCCGCGCCCGCCCCCCGCCCGCCCCCCCCGCGCCCCCGCGCCCGCCCCGCCCCGCCCCCGCGCCGCCCCGCGCCCGCCCCGCGCCCGCCCCCGCGCCCGCCCCCGCCGCCCCGCCCCCCGCGGCCCGCCCCCGCGCCCGCCCCCGCGCCCCCCCGCGCCCGCCCCGCGCCCGCCCCCGCGCCGCCCCGCGCGCCCCCGCGCCCGCCGCGCCCGCCCCGCGCCCCGCCCCCCGCCGCCCGCCCGCGCCCGCCCCCGCGCCCGCCCTTCCGAAGGACAAGTGAACAACGCCGGCCGTTTAGCATGTATTAGCGCGGGGGCGTAGATCACGGGCGTAAAAAGCGTGCGACCGGGCCATGCATCTCGGGGGCTGTGTTACGCCTCCGCGTCGTGCGAGGCCGTGAGACTGGGGTGGGGGGCGGGCGGGGGAGGGCACACGTCGGCGCCGCTCGCCCGTGGCGGCTCCACGAATGCGCCGCCGCCAGGCACTTGTCGCGCTGCCACGCCGCTGCGCAGTGGGCGAAAGCAATCAAAAGCTGGTCGATATCGCGCGAATATTTATTTTTCCTGCAAAGCGCTTTGTCAAATTGCCATAATTATTGTCTATATAGATCTGATTTCACTTTTAAAACTGTTAATAAAATAGAAATATTATATTGCATGGTGTGTCAAGTAGATTGGAAACTTGTAATATATTTTATTTTTCCAGTGATCTTATCTATTCGTAATGTATTTGAACATTCTCTTACGAAACTCTGTAAACGTCCTCTTATTCCTGATCAGTTAGTTTAAAGAAAGGGAAAGATGAATTATATTTAGAATTATGTAGTACAAAATGTCATCATCTCTTGATTTGTCCGCTCCTGCATTCTGGGTTAACCAAATTTAGAATTAAGCATGGCAATTAATAGCGAAAAGTAAAACGATTAATTGTCATCAACTTCCGTTCAGAAACTGAATTTATTATGACGAAAGATATTGTGATGGCTCTTTTATCGAGCGAATAAAACAGGAAGCTTACTGAGAAGTTGATATTGTGAGCAGAATAATTTTAAAATATCAAGTTTTGAAATTTTATTGAATTGAAATTGCGAATTGAGCGGTCCATAAACTTTCTCAAGGCAGCTCCAGAAAATCGAATACTCTTACTTAACATATGAAGTCGGTGTTCAATTTGTATGACGTGATGTACAGATTTTATGTGAATTTCTTCTGCCTGCTTCAAAGAATACACTAAGGAAGATTAACACTTTTTGAGTTACTATTGCGCGAAGTACAGAAACTCGTATATGATGTTCAAGATTTAAGGGCTTACCAATCAATTTTCAGCAGTTTGAGGGCCCTGTAAATCCTGTCAGTCTCTTTATAGCTGTGAAGAACGCGCAACGGCGTTTGTTTGAGTGTAATTCCATAGTCAGTGAGCGCTTGCAGGTATAATGACGGATCTGAAAATACCCCTCCTCAAAACCGGCTTACGCGAGTAGGTACAACAAAATAAATTGCCAGTAGGAGATAATAGTATAAATTACTTGGTTGTAGTCGTTCTTGAGGTACGTCATCTTCGTATATCATTTTATTCCATTTCTCGTTTCTACGAAAATTGTTAATTGGACATCCTACAGAATGCTATTAACCAGTTTCTACTAATAATAGGTATCACAATTGAGGAAGAAAAGCAACAAAACTATGCATTTTGAGACATCGTATCTCATTACGAAGATATTGCGAGAGAATGCAGGGGAATGCACACTCATTACAGAGTTTAAACGAAGTTGGTATCCTCTGTACTTAATTCCTTTTCGAATATCTGTAGTGTTTATTGAATTGAAGGGAGAGTGTGAAAGGGGAAGAGAGAAAGATAGGAGAGGGGGAAGGCGGAATTAAACCAACACAGATGTTATTGTAATACGTGAAGAATTTAGAACCCTGAAAGCACACTGATGGCGTGTTTTGCCCGTATTTATATTTCGTGAGCCGACTGCCCGCCATTGGCGCTGTCCACTCCGTTCTTCGCCGCCGCCTTCACCTCGCTCGCCCCCTCCTCCTCCACCCCTCGCCCGGTTTTTGCCGCGTCCGCCCTCGGGCGCAAGAAGCGCCCCCGAAGATGGATCACCCGCCGCGCTCTCCTCGCCGGCGCGGCCGCCGGCGGCGTCGGGCGATCGCCCGGGCGACGAGCGCAACGGGCCGCCGAAAACCATTCGGTGACGCGACGCCTGGAAAACGCCTCCCGCTCAGCACGCGCTCTGTTCGCCCTTGCTGCCTCTGTCTGCCCATCCATTCACCCACTCAACGCTCGGATATCTAGGACTCACCCTCCTACTCGATTCACCCACACAACCACCCTTCGTCCTCCCTCGCCTCTTCAAGTCGTCCGCTCAATCTATGTTCTCCCTTGCTTCTAAAATGTTTGTGCACCCATTCACCCACCAACCAACCGCTGGGCTATATACTCATCCACCTTTTCAAGTCACCCACCCTCTCTTCGTCCTCCGTTGTCTCTTCAATGCCTCTTCACCCAATCACCTCTTCAAGTCATCCACCCAATGTTTTCCCTTCCTTCTCCAATGTTTGTTCACCCATCCCCCCACACACCGCTGGGCTATCTACACACCCACCTTTTCAAGTTGCCCTCCCTCTCTTCGTCCTCCCTTGTCTCTTCAATACCTGTTCATCCATCCACCTCTGCAAGTCGTTCACCCAGTCTATGTTCTCCCGTGCGTCTTCAATTCTTGTTTACACATCCACCCACCCACCGCTGGGCTATATACTCACCCACCCTTTTCAAGTCATCCAAGTATCTTCGATCTCCATTGCCTCTATTACAAGCGTTCACACAGGGTCTAGAAAGGCAGTTGATCCTCCAATAGTTTATGAGGCCCCATAACCCTATGTAATAACATTATTTTCATAAATTATATTGAATTCATTATTTTCCCCTTTTCAAGCTAAAAATTTGGGAAACATAGAGACGATTGGATTAGAGACTCTTCAAACCACGTTGCAACCCTCTTAATGGTTTAACATCAAATCATATGTATTTGATTATTTTATCATTAAATTTATAATTTCCTTTTCCTTGAATTGCGCTGAATTTTTTTACCAATAAAATACGTACCATATTTCAATTTCATATGTAAATCAAATTTTTTAATGGAAATGAGGGCCATGGGAACCCCGAGGGGTTCAGAAATGTAGTGGGCCCATCTTGTTTTAGTCTACCTGTGCTGCTTATCTATTCATTCACCCACCGCTCGGTTATCCATCTTCTCATCCACCTATTCAAGTCTCCCACCCACTCTTCACGTCCCCCTGGGCTCTCCGATCGCATGTTTACCCACTCACGCTTCTGATCCCCCTTGTCGCCCGAAATGCATTTAACGTGTCCCGAGTCAAACAAGAGGACGCGCCGCTGGAAAGGCCTTCGCGACGGGGCGACTAAATGTCGCACGACGGACGTGTGAACCCGCATAAGAAAGGTGCTTGTTTCCCTTCCTGGGAAGCGCGCCCTGGCGGTCGGGAAGGCTATTTCTGGACCACGCTGCTCGCCGCCTGACGGGTTGATGGGGCTGAAAGGGGTCGTTCCGGTCCCCCCCATTTTCTTGCCTCGTAAATATACATCCTGCCTTCCGGAGATAGTGAGCGTGTACTAAAATAAATGCACGTGTCACTCACGAGGATTTTAGATGCTTCTGCTTCCAGGGTTGCAAATTGTTCACGTATTGCGATAACATCTGTGTTGTTTTATTATTGTCCATTGAATATGAGACTCTATAAAACTTTTCTTTTAAATGTAGTCAACTTTTAAAATGCGTAGTATTTGCAAAATAATAATCCCAGTGCAAATACGTTCTAGGGAAGTGTTTGCAGCGAGTAAATGCAAATGTAGGCGGATTGTAAATAAAGAGAGAATGTGTAACGTTAATCACTGAAACATTCTATTGTTTTTGCCTTCATCCTGTCACGCGAGCGCTGTTAATCTCCTCCCTTTCATATATCAAAGTGTATGGTTATGTGACTGTATGACTGTGATGACTTAATGTTCATTTATCACAGCCCTCCATTAGCGCATATATTACAGACGTTTTTAGCAGCTGGCGTATTTGGACTTCAGCAGTGGCCTTTATATTATTCTGCACGAAACCTATTCTCAATCCCTCACTTTTGGATGTGTTTATATTTACAGTTTCTTTAAAAGAGCTCTAGAAGTCATTCAATGTTTTGTGTCACTGAAATGTTCGATTTATACTATTCAATTGCAAATAGCAAAACTTGTTTATGAATTCCCGTTATTTATCACATTATTTTTTAGATGATATACGATTTCTAAAATGTTTGCTTATTTGCTAAAAATAATTGATTATTTCTCTACTGAAAATGTATTATATACCAGTGCACATATATGCTTTATGTTATATAAACATGACTATAAATATTCACTCGCGACAATCACTGGTATTCAGAGGAAAGTGTTGCATTCTTTGCACACCATGCTGCATTTCGGATGAATTGTTTAATTGTATTTTACAAAGCACTATAAGAATAATTCATTCTCCGTCCACCACAGTACTAGATTTTACTCTTTCAGCGTCAGTACGTTTCAATCCTCGTAGCAGTGGTGTGTAAAAATGCGCTTCTCTGTGCGCAAAGCAGTCTTCTGCGGCGCGTCTTCTTCCGCCGGCGCCCAGCGAGGGCGTCAGGAGCGGCGGCGGCGCAGGTGCGGGCGGTGCGCGCGACCATAAAGCGCGTGCGCGCGTGTGTGTGTGTTGCAGTACATGGGCTCGTTCCCCGTGGCCGGCCCGGACCAGGCGTCGCGCGCCGAGTACATGCGGGCGCAGCTGCACCAGCTGCGGGTGAGTTGGCGGCCGGCTGGCGCGCGTCCCCTCCCCTCCCCTCCCCCACACCCTCCCCTTTCAGGGGAACGGCCGATGAAAGGTAGATCTTCGGCCGCCGAGATCCCGCCGAAATCAAATATTTTTCCACAGAAAAATATATACTAACCTGATAACAACTTCCCCCATAGTACTCACATAGTTTTTAAACAGTTGTTTGACAGTTAAATTAAAAATCATTGGGCCGACTAAAGTAGTAGTAATTACTTCAATAGGCTGTACGGGTGATCGCCAGCGTCGTTTGCAGATAGGCGAACGTTTCGCCTTCATAGTCGCAGGGCTTCTCCAGAGTAAGTGACTACTACCAAATGACCCTGACTACACTGACTACACTACCCTGAAAAGAAGCCTGCGACATTGACAGGCGAAAAAGTCGGCCTATCTGCCCACCGACGCCGCGTCACCCGGACAGCCTAGAGTAATGTGGACTCGAGCCGCGGAAGCCTACGTGTACATTAAAAGTAAGTAGTGCTGTTGCGGAGTTTTGGAATGGTTTCCAAAAAACGTCAGTGATTCGCGACACCAGGGACCACCGGCTCGTACCCGGACGTTACATTAAAAAATGAAATTCAAAAAACTCTCCAGTTTGGGACGCTGGATTGTTTTTTGACATTTATTAAAGCGAATTGGTTCGTGAGTACCAATGCTTGGCCGGCCGTACGCCTTCAAGTAGAGAGGAATGTTTTCTGGAGCCTGTATGTGGCGTTCCCTGCGTCAGGTTTTGCCAGATACTTCGTACAAACTTCCCGCCGATAGATGGGTGTTAAATTCGGCCCAATTTTCGCCACGGAGAAAAAAATCAATGCTTTAAGCGAGAAATTTGAATTTAAATAATTTGGTTGCTGAAGATATTTTACCGGAGTGACTGCTATGAAAAGTTGATTTAGTTTAATTTCTGTTTGTGAAACATTGTAATTAATAAATTAATACAAACTTATACTTTTTTGTTATAATAAGTTATATCTAATATTTAAAATTTATAACTTCTTATGACTACAGCAGATGGGGGGGATAATGTATGGCGAAAAAGATTTCCCCACTTTCCATTTTACTCTATCTCTCTCGTTGGG
>BOPP01000014.1:13170984-13211763 GCA_017312745.1 Gryllus bimaculatus | reverse complement strand
CACGCCCAAGCTCCTAGCCTCTCGCCCAACGCCCATCGCTCCACGCCCCTCGCCCCTCGCCCCTCGACCCTCGTCCCTCGCCCCACGCCTCTTGCCCCTCGAACCGCACATCTCGCCTCTCGCACCTTGCCCCTCGCCCCTCACTCCTCGCCCCCTGTGGAAACTAGCTCAGAGAATTCCCTGTAAATAGTATTTTGTGAAACAAAACATTTTATTAATTAGTTGTTATTTTTTAATTTATGTATTTTTTGGTTTTTCAAAAAATGGAGAAAAGGGCTAATGACAGATGACTGTGTTCACGTTAGCGGACAATGAATATGAAATTGAAAATATATTTTACAAAAATTTATCGTAAATTTAACTTAAGCAAGCAGTGACCAGTTAGTTAATAACTCACGTTTTTTTAACAAAATGAGTTTCGTCGCGAGTGTTCTACAAATTATTATTAAACGTTTATAGAATTACCCCCTTTTAACAAAAATCGAGTACTGCATTCTGTTCTTTTCATTACTTATTTACGACATAGTTAGCCAAAATTATTTTTTGGTGAAGTACCATCCAAACGACTTTGATTCTGATCTCTTGTTGAAATGTTTTTATAAGTGAAGCATATATTGAGAATAGTAGTTATTCATGAAAACAAAATAAACGGCTGATGATCATGGCCCCGAAAGATGTAAGTAGAGTTTTTGGTAAATAGACCTTCCAGACCAGAGAACGATAGCTCGCTTCAATGACTGCAATTTCTTACTAATTATCTGGCAATAATCGCAATAGGAACAATTAATTCTAAAAGCAAAGTTTTAATATCTGGAAGTCAAAGTAAATTTCACTCCATCATTAAATATTGACTCCTATTTGAAGAGAAAAATATTTTGTGGACCTTACTTCGAGGCAACAATGTTCAACCAGTGTTATCTATTAAAAATACTCGAACCAACTTTCGTCTCATCTATATTTCGTCGCTATTGAAGAGTAAATTAACTGAAATGATGTGGTGTTGATGAGGAAAGGCATAATATTATTTTTGATTTGGTAATATAAATGATTTTAATATAACAGTTTGCGAACAGTGGTGAATTTTGATACAACTAAGAAAATCATGTAAATATGAAATATATTTCCACGAGCATAATATATCTAAAAAGGGCTCGTTTTTCCTTTTTTATATATTTTCATTTCTCAACGAATTTCATTATTCATTCACTTAATTTGCGTAACGTCTAGCTCTTTTCCAATTGGAATTGTTTTGGTAAATCTATTTTAATGAGTCAACGAGGGCACTATGAAAATGGGTCAATACAGTCGCAAGCTATTTTGATTCAGATTTGAAAGGCACGAGTGGGGATACTATTGCGTATGTTAACACAACGGATTAGGGGACTGAACTACGCAATTCTATGTCGCTTTATGCGGTATCGAATTTAGCTGTTGGATTTGCATGTAAACGGTGGGGTTTCGGCTTAAAACGTAGTAGCGAGGACGGAACGTTCTCTGTCATATCCTCTTTACGCGGCTCCGCTTATACTACAGCGAGGTGGATAATGCTGTGTTTGTGTCCTGCATATCCCTGGAGCTGCATTTACTTCCTCCGTGATGCTTTGGCGCATGCGCTTTCACGGGGAAAACTGGAGGAAAGTAAAACGTGTGGATTATCATGTAGTAGATGGAAACAACGTATTTTGCCGACACGGTAGTTACCGTGTTATAAAATGTGCTGTTACGAAGAAGTTTCGATTTCGTTCAACAAACATAACAAGCTCGTGAAAATGGAAGCCATTTAGCACGTAACCGTTTTGCAGTAATTTCATGAGATAGTATTTTTTATGATTTCGTCAGTATCCAACCTGCGTTGTTTGCTGATTCGAGGTATGAATTGTACTTTGCTTTTGTTTTAGATTCTCTGATATTTTGTTAATATTTAATATTTCAAGTGTATATTGTGTTGAAGGCCCTAAACGATAACGTACTAATAATATACAAATGAGGAGTACTAGAAAGTAATTTGATCGATTTAGAAGAATTCAAAGTGGGGAAACATTGGCAAATTCTCTTCTGAAACATCGCAGCTATCTCATTCACATTGACACCTATTTTACACAATGTTGGTTTGTCAAGATGTGTGTGTGCGCGTGTGTGAAGTATCTTTTTTTAAAGTCTGATGAAAATGACCTATATGTTGGAAACCCTCAAAGATCATCTTCAACCTAAACCGTTTCATGATAACAACGGAGGGACTGCAGGGCAAATGAGAGAACAACCACCTCAGAACCACGAAAAGAAAACCCGCACACGCGAGAACGAACGGGGTAAAATCTCAAGACTCCCCTCCCGACACATTTCCGCGCCGCTGAAGGGCCTCTGGGCTCCACCCGAGCGCGCAAACGGGCGTCTTCTCGCCTCGGCACCGACGCGGGCGCGCGCGGGGGAGCGCGGGCGCATTCAGAGCTCGTTCCTCAAGAGGGTGCGCGAGACGGCAGCAGCGGCGGCGGCGGCGGCGCCGCGCCGGACGGCAGCCGCGGGCATTTGCATGATAACGGGCGCCTCAACAAATCTTCGCGCCCCGCAAGACGCACAGCGCGCCCGCGCCGTTCACGCCACAAACACCGCCTATGGGCCTACCCAACACGAGGCCCGCTAGGCGACAGACACGGGACAGGCGTCGCACGCGCCGTTGGTCTTCGTGGCGGCGGCCGCCCTCAGCCATACGTGGCGAGGAATGCAAGTCAGATCGGTTGCACTCGGCGGAGGTTAGATGACTATAGGTAACAAAAAGAAATTTATTGACAATGACAGGTAGGTGATAGAAAGCACCCACATCTCAGTTTCATTTTTTGGTCATCGAATTCAGTAATGATTGTAGTACATAAAATTGGTATTATGTACTAGATAAATATGAAAGGATAATTATGAATATCATCGTTGTTAATATTGATGCCTTCTGATAATGGGATTCCACTTTCTGGATAAAAGAGAATTAACGTTTAATCAGGGTGCAACTAACAACCAAAAGAAGTATGAAACTGAACGAAATTGTATCGCTTAATTTTATAGTAATGCTTAAAAAATTACATGATAATCTTGGAAATGGGAATATAGAAAAGATGCCAACTAAACCAAAATCACGTAATTATACATTTTTAAATTATTGTTCTCCACTCATCAGATTTTTAGTGTTTCATAAACTTTCATAGCTAGTCAAAGTTGAGAATACTAGATATTCGTGAGCAGAAGAAAAATTCATAAAATTGACTGAACAATGAAAGGCATATTTTGATATTTAAGGAGCTTAAAAACCATTTTCAAAATTTCCTAAAACTGACATAAACATTGTCGATTAGTTTTGTTTCTTCAATAGAACAAAGGCTACTTAGAAAAATGGCGAAAGTTTAATTATCGTTGAACTCTCTAAATTTTCGAAAATGCAAACGTTCAAAATGTTTTTGCCACCTTCCTTCAACTACGGTGCTGAAGAAAGAGACATTTTTGTCAATAAAATCTGTTTTTCGAACACAGATCTTTAAATAAGGTCAAATACAATTTTTCAAAAAATATGCCTAGTGTTGGCGTATTTTTTTCTTAAAGTAAAGACTGCTTTAAAAAAATTCCCAGAAACGGCTCGAAAATTTGTTCTCTTTATTTTTTACAAATAAAAATAAGTACACTTATAAAAATGGCACAGGTCCTACTTTTGGTGAACCCTCTGTAGTTTCCAAACTTGCTTAGATCAACATTGTAAAACTACAAAAATGATGATAGTGATTTTTCCATAATGAAATATGCTAAAAAATGATGAAATTTAAATAATACCATGTGTAATTTTTCAAAACTTTGAGTAGTTTTGGCGTAATTTTGGGTTGAAATAACTACAATTTCTGAAATGTCAAAACTGGTTTCAAATATTTTTTAGTTTTTACTGGAATAAAGTACGCTAATGAAAACGCCACAAGAGTACCAGGTACTGCAGTGCCTACAAGCATGACCGGGAGGTCTTAGGGTTGGAGTTCCGATGACGGCAGGGCTTTCGACACTAGCTTCATATAGCAACGTACGACGTTTTATCCGCTTTCTAGACGAGAATTCTAGTGACCGGATGCTCTGATCGGTAGTTTTCCGCAGTTTTTCAGATCAATACTTGGCGAATGCCGTAGGAGTACCCTAACAAATGGGCCACGGACCGCGCGCGATATTTCCTTCCTCTTCCTTGTCCTATCCTTCACCTTTCCGTACACACACTTACAGTAACGTGCACTACACTCCCACACATGTGGGGAGACCAGTTGGGAGCTTTGAACTCGTCACACTGGGGCAGTGGCCCGCTGGTGGGAGATACCTGGTTGCGGAAACCCGCAAGCCGGCGTGTAGGATCTCGCCATCCAGCGGGGAAAGACCATTGCCACCTCCCTCGATTAAGAAAGAAGCACTACACTCGCGTTAGTAATTACTTTAGCAGTTTGCGCAACCGGTATCACTAATCATTCAATCAATGGAATATTAAATTTTACGAGTCTGAGAAGACCTATTGCACTTATTTTTATCCTCATAAAGGCGAGATTTACAGAATATAGCCAGATATATAATAAAATATAGTTTGAAAGTTCATTTAAAACTTACTGAAGATGATATGTACATAATGTAGGTTCTGGAAAATATGATATTTGAGATTGTAATAACCTGGTCACGGATGATACAGCGCGCAGAAACAAGGAAATTGTACAGGATATCGTCTAAAACAAATGCAGAAATTGGAAAGTGAAATTTTAGTGCACATTATTATTTTTTATTTCTTATTCTAAATGACACTTTTAGCTGTGCGGAACACTACTACTAAGAAATTTTATGTATGAGCTCTGCAATAGCTACTACACGAACATTCAGTGAGACTTCCACTTCAGTGGCAAACCGAAGTGAATCTGCAGCTTCCGTGATGGCTCGGGGATATCGCTCCGACCGCAACGGGCAACGGCGCCGTTCGCTTATCTCGAGTGCGTTGGGGGTGGGGTNGTGGGGGTGGGGGAGGGCCTGCCTTCTTCCTATTGCTTTCCCCGGAAGGCGGCGACAGTAAATATTTTCGATGCGGCGCCGCGCCGCTCCGCGCCGCGCCTGCTGATCCGGCAGCCGGGCCCGCCCAGGGGGAGCTCAGGATAAACAAGGCTCCCCCGGCGACATATCTCGACGAACCCCCGCGGCCGCACTCCTGCTGGGCATTTGCAAAAGCGTCTACACAGTTGGAGGCTTTGCTTGTGCTTTTGATGTAGATGCGTGGGTTTGTGCGGTTGATTTCGCCGCAATTTTATTGGGTCTTACTGTTTTGCTTTTCTGTGTCGTATTTGCCAGCTGTTGTATGCTACTTTATTTCAAACACGTCTAAAAATGTTCGATTTCAATTTAGATTTTTTCTCAGTGAAAGTATATTTTTATAAAATTGGTATAAACACAATTTTTTAATACATTTTTAACAATTTTTTATACATCACTTTTGCTTATCTTTGGTGATTTTTATTTGTTTTATTGATTATCCTGGCTTATTTTTATAATTATTACATTATTGATTCAGAAAAGCATATACTTAGCTTTTTTATGTTCTTTCTTCTGGCGTGTTCCATTCTCTTCTGATAGTTCTCTGAAAAGTAGTATATTCACCGTACATTCGCTGTATTACTGATTTCTTGTCTTTTAGTTAATTGTACGACCGCTGCTGCTGAAAGCGTTCTTTGCGAATGGCCTGCCGTCACCGTGGCGTCCGCATCGAGGGCTGCCCCTCTCCGCCGCGTGGAAGGGCGGCGCGCCCTTCCGGGGCCCTGTCAGCGCCATTGCCGTCACGGGCCCTCTGGGAAGGCGGCCGAGGGGTGGGGGCGGCGTCGACTCGTTCGCGACCCACAAGGCTTCTTCATATACAGAGATTTATTCTCCAAGGAGGCACTGCGTTGGCGTCTTCTGTTGGCAACTTAACAGCAGATGCATTGCGAGCGCCCAATTCGTCAATGCGTGCGTTTGCAGGTGGCTCACTTGCAAATACTTTCGACACTTCCTCTTGCACTGCCGTTGTTCGATATGTAGTTCACTTGTTTTCTGACCTGTCAAACGTTCTTAGAGTAACTTTTGAATATATCCGGCTTCGCGCTCCGTTCTATCCCCCGATTACACCACCCACTCCTCGTATACCCTAGCTCAAAACAGCGCTCACATGAACACTACCCGCACCTGGGCACATATGAAGAATAAGGTGTGTCATCTCTTACGCTCATCGCTGCAGCTACTTCCAAGTCTGCGGGAACCGATGGTCCAATACTCTCTTGTAATAACTATGATTCAAACTTTTTGGTAGATCGTAAGCTCCTAGCCGTGTAAGCCCTGTCAAATTATGTCATTCCACTTATGCTTCTCGACTCTCGTATTTCTGTATTGTCCCTTTTCCTGATTCTTTTTCATTTCATAAACCTTGATCACTTTCACAGCTATCGACCTCAATATAACCTTTTCTTTCCTGTCATTGAACCTCTCTTCTCATCTCCCGAGTATTTGTTAACTTTCAATTCTTTTTCCATCATTCTCTGCATATCACTTTAGTTTTTGTCATACATTTCTGTACAGCCGTTTCAGGAGTCTCTTATCATCCTTTTTCACTCTTAGTGATATCTTCCCTCGACATTTCTGCAACTCCTTTTGGTCCCCGCCTGTCGTTTGCCCACTCCGTTTCCTTATTCGCGTCCGTTTTCTTGTGTCGTCGTGCTCCACCATACTAAAATGAATCCATTTCCAATTCCTTGCTCCTCGCTGTCCCATCTACCTCTCTGCAGCCATCAGAACCCCCCGCGCACCTCTTGAATACAGATGCGCTAGAACGCCTGCAGGCGACGCTCTGGGGAGCCGACGGCGCTTTTAATCCATTGTGAAATGTCTGTTTTCTTGTTTTCATGGAGCATTCGTAATTGGTGAAACATCTTGTTTGTTTGCATGGGCCAACAAGGCGAGAAGTTACATACGTGGCATTGGGGAAAACCCAGATCAGAAATAACAGGAACACTAGTGTAACGTATTAGCAAGCGTACCTCATGGCATCTATTTGGGGACGCTTGGGAGCGGATTAGTCTCGCCACAGGAAGAAGGGTTTTTCCGTAAAGGGAAGAACGCGGAGACGGGAGACACAAGGCTTTGGGTATTTGTTTTGTTTTCTTTGTTAATAATATATTTGTTATACGAAAGCTCTGTGTCTGTGGTCGCTGTGAGTATCCATGACGTCACACTAGTAGAATAAAAGATTAAATAATATTGTCTGTTATTCTGTGTTGGAAACTGATATTCTGCGAGTAAAAACTAAAATTGTATGTTCATATGAAAGCATTGAAAACTTAAGTGATTGTTTCAAACTAGATAAATATAATACAGATGTTATTATTACTATTATTTGTGAATTATTTATTCTTTTCATTTGTAAATATAAGTCTGTATTTTGCTTGTACATACTATGTTTTGAATATTTCACTGTTTTGAGTACATTAAGTATTTTATTACTTGACGTCATATTTTATAAACAACAAAATTTCGAATGAAAAATAATGTCATTTATTTAAAATGGACAATGAAAAATTTCTTTCCAATAAGAATTGTACAATTTATCAAGTACTGAAACTCAAATTAAATATTGTTTACCCTTTTTAGAATATTAAACACATTATGAATTGTTTAAGGTTTTCCTAGAATAAAATGATTCTGCTGTGATGAAAACGTATTTAATGTGTTTATCACGTGGTTGACTCTACAATTCACTCATTGTCTGCAAGATTCATATCAACTCTGGGCCCAAAATTTAGCAATTTACGTAATAGTTAACGCCCTGCGTTCGAAATCACGAGTACTTCGCATTGTCCGGAGAGGCCGGTTGACAAATACTAATAATAGGCGGATGTACTGTGAAAGCGCGCACTTACTTTTACCCTTGCTGCTTTTAATATATTCGCGGGGTCGTTAAAAACTCATCGACCGCATATCATTTTGTATTTTGCTAATGCTTTCACATTAATTGTATGTATTTTCGTTTATCGGACATAATTTTTCCGCTCAAATTTTTGTTTTGAGTCTCTTCCCATTAATCATTGTGTCTAAATATCAATGAGCTTTTATTATTTTCTGCTCAATAATTCATTGCGCTATTTCACAGTGAGCTCAGCAGACACCAGACAGAAATGACAGCTGCTTTTCGTGTTTTCAATTCCCACTGAATTCACATTTGCCTGTACACGACACGTCTGTACGCGTCCCATACTTTTTCGCATTATTGCAGTCATGACGATTAAGATTTTTATGAGCTCATCATTATTGCAAGACAAAATACCCGACAATAACATTACAAATATTATAATACACAATAAAAATAATATAATAAATTAATAAAATGAAAGTTAAGTTTAATGGATGTCCTTTACAGTAATTTTTACAAGATGGTTTTATTTCAATTGTTAATGAATAATAATTCTATTCCAATAATGTAATCCGTACGACAAGAAGCACACTTTTTGTCAACGATTTCTCAAGCACTTTCATAAAAAACATCGTATCGTAAAATTTATAAACCAATCGCATTTTAATTTTGTAGAGCTTTTATGCCATCTTCTTCTCATCTAAAACATCAGGACATGACTCTCAGGTACAAATTCACCTTCAGTGGCGACGTCACTCAGGACAAAGCGCGAGGTTAGTCGCTGAGTTCCCCGCCCCTCCCTCTTGAACAGATGTGTCATGTTGCTTCTCGGGAAGTGCTGTCGCTGTCAGCCTACAGAAACACGAGCGGTTGACGGCGGCTGTGTCTGCTTCAGGAAACAGCCTTCGTACTGTATATACTCCAATGCTCGTGAGAATGGACTAGCCCAATAATTTCATCACTTGCCAGAGTCCTTCCTCTGGTTCATGACATAAGCTAATTTAATGAAATGGCAACGAGATGAGGTTAAGCTTCGAAATAATGTGTTAGTCGTGTGTCCTTTGTTACTATTACGTTTTCATACTTTAACAATTATGATGAAATCATGTTTAACATTCTGTAAACATTTTACGTGTGCATTACGGATTACGTGAAAGGATTGCGCGGGCACTTTCAAGAATATTAGAGAGAGTGATACACAAAGTATAAAGTCAGATATCGCAAGTATAAAACATAGTCGTGAGGTATCAGATCATTCAATATTTAGTTAAATATAAAAGGATCTGGAGTCATAAATTAACCAACATTTACCCAGAAATGTAGATCATTACTAATGGCCTGCAACAGCAAGAATGCTGTTCTACAAAACCACACAAAGTGCCAAAAGGTAACACGCACACTGTTAAGAAACATTAGATATTTTATTTAAAACAGTCAGAGTGAATAAAGCAATGGCATTACCGTATTTTTTTTAAGCAAACGCACCACTTGAACTTACCGAGGCCCAGTCATATTTTTTCGGAGGCAAGTCCACGTGACCTTTTTTTGCGGCGGGGGGGGTGTTAGCACTTTTTTTACCGCATTCATTTTAACACCCCAGGGATGGTAGCCCTGGGGGATGAAGTACATGATTGTGATGAAGGGTGAAGTGACAATCACAGACATACAGACACACGCCCGAGGTGGGACTCGAACCCGCGCTACTTCCATACGAGATCGCAATAGCACTACTGCCCTAGCGATCTTGGCTATCCGGATCGACTAGTAATAAATGTACTAAATTTTAAGTTGTTTTTTTAATGACTGTAGCATATTATGAGTAAAATGCGTATTATAAAGAGTACAGGGCTGTAGGAATGAACCGTTTATAACTCTGCCAATTATTTAATCATTAATTTTGTTCAATCATCGTAACACTACCATCAATCAAACCTTATCCGACGTTAACTCAGTTTTCCTCGCCCTCTTTTACATTTCCAATGTTCTCTTTCTGCCCGCTCCCTTCCTCGAGAGCAGTCTTCGCGCTGGCAGCTCCTCCCTCAGCAGAATTCCGTGCTGCTTCCGGAGGAGAGCTACCGGAAATCGCTGACGCCCTCCGGACTTTTTACCTCGCGCTCGCTCTCACCGAACGCTAACAATTATGTTCGTGATGAGCTCTGCATGTTGCTCCGCGAGCGCGCGGGCGCGAAAGTTCCCCGGATCGTTAACTAGTTTCATTTCTTCATTAAGCGGCTCTCCCGCGACGCCGCGGGACGGGGGAGGGCGGGAGGCTGCAGGGGTGGGGGTTGAGGGAGGTTCCTGATTAAGCGCGCAGAGTTTTGAACTGTCCGGAACCTCCACAACCGCCGCCGCCGCCGCCGCCATGGCGTCTCCCGTGAGCGCGTTAATCACGACGTCGTCACCGCGTGGCTGCTTACGCGGCGCGCAACTTTCCCGAGTGCGTGGGGTCGCCGCGCCGGCGCTCGATCGGCGCTCCGCCTGTGATCCTGCCCCCCACGCGCTGCGAGGATCGCTGCGACGGCGACCGAGCGCAGGCCGGAGCGCTGAAATCCGCCCCTCTAAGGTTTTGAGCCATCAGATCACCACTACTCAATTTCGGGCTTGCGATTCCCATGCACAGATGTTGATCCCTACGTGCACTTTCAGGGAGGCCTATTTGCAAATTGGTTATTTCGCGTAATTCCCTCACTTGTGATACGTTGGGTTTTGGCCTAACAGTTTTGCTCATAACATTTGGAACGTTGCGTTCTACCATTATTTAGTATAACAAATTGATCAGAATTCTTATAATGTTCGGATAATTCCAAGACAACAGCAAATGTAAATTATGAGAAAGTAGTGTAAGTTACGTTTAGTAGTATAAGTAGAAGAAATAGAAGTAGAAATTCGTAATCATTAAAAAATAATTTAATACAACCACTTAATATAAGAGGTGCCCAGATTTGCTATTATCTGACAGCAGAGCTCGAAACATTTTTTCTAATATTCACCCGATTATTTCGTCCACACAATTATGCAAGAATTACGAACGTGTTGGGTCCCACACATGATTGGTTAGGGGGCTACGTGACAAACCTACTGTGCAAGTGCTTTTACTCATCACGACGGGCATTGGGGTCTGTATCTCCCGTCATATTTCTGATGTAATTTCTCAAAATACGTAACAATGCTGAGTTCTGAATGTAAATGTATTTGTATCAATCTTTTTTGTATTACCATTTCTATTGTAGATTTTCTGGGTACTTATCTAAACCTGTATCTTAATGAAAAGTTATCAAATATAAAAGTTAAAAATAAAAAAAAGATTATTAACATTCCCTAAAAATTACGTACTGAAAAAAGTGTAAGAAATAGTCATAATAAAACAAAAAAATGTGTGTTCAGTGTATTGACTGTATTAACTGAAGGAAAGCCGAATTTTTTATGTTATTAAAGGTCAAAATGCAAAGGGAAAACAATGTTGTAAGAAATGTTGGTAATCTCTTTTATTACGACGATCACAAATTGAAATCGTTATGTGTCATGGTAGTAGATTATCAATAATTGTGGTAATTTACCTGACAGTGTTACAAATCTAAACCTAACACCTCATGCATGTTAACACGAAAAAAAATTAACATATACTTTGGGAAGCCTGATTTTGCAGGGTTGCAGTCACGTGACATAATAGAATATAGAAACTTTGTACCAACATTTTATACCCTCTTAGAATGTTAGCGTCTGATATCAGAATGCAAAACTGTTGCATATTAACTACTTTTTTGTTGTCTTTTAATAAAACTCCCATTTATTTTTCCCTTCACATTAAATTAAATTTCTGAGTTACTTGAACCTCGTTTCTTCAAAATCAGTGTGTTTAATCTCTCGTTTTACCCCACCTCACATGCAACTAAACTTCGATGTCCGTCATTTTCTTAACGAAGCTAGTTAACTGCTTCAAATATACGCATAAACAATTTTCATGGACGTAAACATAATTTGCAACGGTTCTCATAAAACACGGACGACTGTCTTAATGACAAATGTTTACCACCATAAAATTGTGGACCTTTTTTACGCACCAGTTCTTCAGCCACGTTATGTGCTCATTAGCAACACACCGCCCCTTGAAAGACTGAGTTTTATTTCTTCTTGTCTCAAGTAAATAAATCGTTAACTGTTTAGCTTTTTTTGCTTTTAAAGAGATGACTTCCACATCTAGTCTGGGGGATATTAAAATAAATGCGTTTGTCCTTTTATGTGGCTGATGTTGAAAGGAATGTGTGAGAACTTTTATGAGATGGGCGTGGTTCATAATGAGATGCTTTAACTTAACTTGTTTGCAAGTGATATAACATAACTTGCTTGATAAGATCATGGTTTAGGTTACATTGGCGTCTAGTGCTCCAGAGTGTATTGATCTGAGTTTTAGGGTCATTAAAAACTGATGACTTTTATTGTATTAACCTGTTTTATTAATAAGAGCGAAACAATGTGCCGTGGTTGAAATATATAGTAAAAGAATAGGGGAGGGGTTGTAAACTTCAAGAAAACGTGCACAGAATACACTTCTCACTCATAGATCACATATAGCGTTTACTGCTTTTTAACGAAAATAAATTAAATAAAATGAAATGCTTTGCCATCCTTTGTTGTTACAATCCAGATATTTCCACGTTCTATGCGCTGGACGAAACGGATTTGTGACCGATGTTCTTAGGATAATTATATATAATTTCTGATATTTACGAGATTTCAAAAATAAGTGGCGTTTGTAAAATATTTGGAATGATGATTTTTTTATATTTTCAGACGCCTTTTCGGATTCTACAAATTTCTGCATAACACCCATATGATAGCGGATGTATAATAGAAAAGTAAATTAGGTTAATAAATAATCTGCTTTATTTCAAATGGTTGTGTTTTGCATGGTGTTACAGCATATAATTAATGAAAATGTAAATAATACTCCTAAGTTGGGTGAGCATTTACCGGACTTCTGTACTGTTTCGGATCTGGAATCAGCAGAGCGTGAGAAACTTCACAATTCGAGAGGCAGCAGAACTATTCAAAGAGTAGAAATCGAAAACACGACCTTAAGTGGCGTTGAGACAATATTATTAATAAATGTCTCTAGCCATTAATCCTACTAGAAGAATACAAATGAAAGAAAAGGATAACATGAAAGCAGATTCTGGAACGTTGTTTCTGGAGAGAAGTTTTCTAATTAATTTTTCCGTATATGATTCGTTTTGTATGTCAATATTTGCATTATTATACTGATTGAAAACAATACACAAGAACGTACGAAGCTTTCATTTGAAGAGCTCTGAAAGGGGTTATAAGAAAACCTATTCAGAGTGGCGCTCGGGGTTTGATGTTCCAAGGTTCTTGGAGGGCGACTGGTGAGCTTGTTTGGCTCGCGCGCGTCCCCTGGCGCCGCCGCCGCCGCCGCCCCCGCCCCCGCCACCGACGCAGCCACCGCCACGCCGCCGCCGCCGCCGCCACCGCCACCGCCACCGCCGCCATCGCCCCTTCCCCCACCCCACCACCGCCCCACCCCGCCCGGCCCCCGCCTCGTCACCCCCCGCCCCGCCCCCGCCTCGTTTCCGCCATCCGCCACTGCCACTGCCACCGCCACCGCCACCCGCCCACCCCACCGCCACCGCCACCGCCACCGCCACCCCACTCGCCACCGCCACCGCCCCGCACGCCCCCGCCCCCGCCGCCGCTGGCCAAATCAGACGCGATTTACGCGACTGGACGCGATAAGAGCGCTCGCGTCGCTCCCCAGGGCGAGATTGGGCGCACCCCTCCCCTACCCCTCCTCCTCCACGCGCTCGTCGCCACCCTCGCGCCCTCAATTTAATAACATTTGCCGGACGGGTCACAGCGGGGATATGGCGGAGGTTGCCAGTGAACTGGAGCAGCAAGGGAGCTCGCACAGTCGTGAGGAAAGGGCGGGAATGAGGCCGTGATACGGGTGGGTGAGCGTAGAGAATGTGCTACAGGAATGCCTGGATGGGATACTGGATTTGATGCCTACGGTGGTTTGGGAGGTCTGAAATTGTTGGAAAGTGTACAGTAGTTTAAGAAGATACCATTGAAAAAGCTGATATGAGTTTGAAATTGCAGACTTCTTGAACTCTTAACGAAGAGTAATTAGGCCTTCATACTTGCTCACGTTCATGACTTGAAATTACAAACTGCCTCTTCAATATCAAACATTAAATAACAAAATGTTTGCATAGCTTTTGCCAATATAAACGAAAATGGAGCATTCCCATAAAATAATGAAATGCGTTAGGAAAATGCGTAGGTGTACCTCTGTAGAGACACTACAGAAGACTTCAGAAGAAACGCTTATCCACCGTCATTTGTTTCTTTCGTCGTTTCTAATTCAATTGTAGTTAGCCTTATTCGTCTTGTTTTGCGAGCTGCGGCAGATCTGTATAAAGCAGTCCACGCTTCATCATTAGCGCGACCACGGTGTGAGTGCTAGGTTGCTCATAATTAACGGATTTAATAAAAAGGACATTTATTTCCTTTTCACTTTAGAGCAATGCCGTTTAGTACAGAAATTAATTTTATGTTATGGTAAAAGCAAATGACCCATTTGTATGCCACTTTTTTTAAAATTTTTCGTAAATTTCAACTAATATGTGATGTTTTACCTGTTTAAGTAATTTTAAAGCGTATTTCGCTTTATAGCGAGTTCCTTCGCGAGTTCCTTAGTAGCCTATTTGATTTCTTCGCTTATATATTGTAATATCAGTCGTGTGTACTATGTAATCTAAGGTTACTATGATGCTTCTCGGTGCTATTGTCAGTTCATCCGATTTCGCTGCTGGTTAGTTTTTTTTATGTTCGAAGACTAAATCAAATGCAGAGATTTTCAAATGAAGAGATTAGTGATGAATATAAATCCAATATCCAGCAATTGTCTGATACGTGTGTTCCTTTACAGAAAAATTGTGATTATAACTTATGTTCAATACATTACGTTTTTAAATTGAGATTGGTAGAAGAATATCCTACAATAGTCCGATACAACATACATGTGAGGATTTTGGATTTTGGTAAATATAAAACAAGTCAATTACGTTTTCGGAAACATGTTAAACTGTATGATCCCAAGGATTAGTATTTGTATTGTTCCGAATTTGTAATCTTCCACCATTTCACCATTTGGAGAATTCTTATTGAACGACATGAACCAACATTTTTCTGGATTTCAATTTTCCGTTTCGTGCAAATAGAAGTACTTTTCTGGTGTAACGTTTCCAGTGATCATCCTTTTTTTGTGAAATTTAATCACAAGGTTTCAGCTAGTTGATTTTGAATTGTAAACCACCAGTTAGGAACGTTGTGATTCTGTTGATATGAAATCTCAGCGAGAAGACAATGCAAGAAAAGCAGACAAGAATCTCAGAAACCGGACTCCTGCGCTTGTAGAAGTCTTACAAATGCATATATAATCAAATTAGTGATGGTCACTGTGACACTAATCATTGGCTCTCGGCATATAATCTGCGTTGAAAGCAAGTCAAGGATCAAGCAGTTTCCTCGGAGCAAGTTAAGCTACCATCAAGAAAATGGTAAATATTTCGGTTTTATTGTAAAAATACATCAAAATATGTATGTTACGGTCACAAAATGAAATGGTATAGTAACGTAAAATGTTGAATTTCACCATATTTTGACAAAACGAAAATGTGAAAAAGTATCAAAGTGAAGCAAAACCCATCCGCAAATGCATTCACGCAGGAATGTAGGCTAGAGGAATATTTCAAGCGGTTACTTAAACGGACGCGACGTTCTGCCGGCTAGTGCGCCCAACAACCAGGACGGTAGCACCAACCTACGTGCGTCTGGCGGGAATCCCAGAGTGGGGGTGGTGGGGGGTGGGAGCCCGGCACTTCTGCGGGGCGCGCGGCGTGGCAATGGCCCGTATCCGCGCATTAATTGCTGCAACATCGAGTGGCGCGGGGCCGGGAGGCCGGGGCGTGTGGGCGGGGGCGGGGGCGGGGGCCCGTGTTTGGAGCAGCGTCTTCGCCGGTGGGCGGGCGGGGGACGGGGCGGGTTGACGTTGGCCGATGCGTATCGCAGCGCGATGACTTGCATCTGCTTTAACTGCTTGCGCACTTTAGAGCGCTCCCTCGCCGTTTTAGGAGAGCGGCGGGGCGAAATGTTGCGGATGGGGATGTTTACGAGATAATAGTGGGGGCTGCTGCTGTCTTTATGTTTAACTTCGCCCTTGTTGAAGATACGATATCAGTACAATATATAATCAAGAAAAGAACGATACACTCTCAGGCAGTTTTTTGCGACCAAATTGCAAGTCCATTTCATGACGTAAACACCACATACAGTGTTGTTAGGAAATGAATCAATTTATCATTTTATTATGTTTAAGTGTTTGTGCATCACCACTAAATTTGAGTTTATATATATATATATATATATATATATATATATATTATATATATTGAATTACAAATATTTTTTTCAATGGAAAGCATTATGAGATACAATTTTTTCCAATTGTATTTTTACTTCTCTAGTTCCATCATGTAATACAGACGGCACCTTACTTTTTAATCAATATAAATACTTTATATTTAATACTTTTATATGCATGTATAAAATGGGAATTGTTTCTAAAAAGATTATTGAAACATCAATGATGTACAATGTAACAGATTTCTAGTTTTTTCTTAATACCCTGACTTAGAAAGACATTTTTATCAGCAGGTAACTTGTCTTTAGCTCTGCTCTCGTAAAATAAAGATGGATTCGTCACCAGTCGATTGAGCAGGAGAGCTCGAGTGAGCAAGTCTTCTAATCACTGGCCTTTAAATACCTTTTTTCAGTGGTTTCCCAAAACCTCAAAAGACATTATGTTTAATGCGAACTGTAGGAAGAATGATTCAGTGTGATCAAGAACAATTCTATAATATTTTTGAACTTCGGGTAGCTGTATACAATCCAGCTTTGTCATAAAGCGGAATAAAATCACGAGTTGGAAGTTCGCGTCGTTGCTGACGTCAGACACAATTTGATTAGTCCAAAAGTAGTACGCAGCATTCATAGGACAACGTTTCTGGAGAAAACTGATGCACACAATTCCTCACATTTAGGAAAAAACCTTTGTAGAAATCATTTGATCGGATGCTCGTTTTGGTTTTTACTCGTACAGATTAGCTCTTCTTGCGTGTCCGAATACTAGCTTGTTTCTATTTCGCTGTATAATAAATATGTTCATGAGGTTCAATTTGTAAAATATTAAACTAAATTTAAGAAACGCAACCGAAATGATTTATCAATTGCCAGATCATAGAATGAAAAATTATCAATTTTTCCAGAGATGTTAGATGTTTTAGTAACGTGCATGAATAAAAACAAACGACATATTAAATGTTATTCACGTATTGTTTTAAGTGAAATAGAAACATTTACAAACAATGCATTTATTTTGCATTGACCTATGAAAACCATTGCATTGAAGTTCATGAGGCAATCTTGAATTCAGTGATTCGCAAGGAATACATTTTGATTCTATTTAGAGTCCCCGTTACACGGTGCGTCCATTGGGTATTATTTTTTCCCGACACAATAGCATATTGAAATCGCTCAGCCCTCATTGGCGATTTGCCGATCATCTACAAAAAGAGGACAGAGCTTAATTCCGACTAACGCTTTTTGCGCGGGTGATCGGCGTCTTCCATCTGGCGGCGCGGCGCTGCCACCCGCCGACCCGTTGATTCGAGCTGATTGAGCGTGTAACACGGACCCATCGGAAATTTGTAAAAATAGAGGAACACGCTTGTTGAGCCGGCGGAACACAATGCTTGTCGGGGCAGCGGCGAGGTCGCGTGGAGGCCAACGGACCGGTGGTGCGCTGGCGCCCCGGCGCCATCTGGCGAGCGGAACGCTGCATATTTCACGCGATCGCCCGCCCCAAAGGAGACTGGATCGATGTCATTGATGGCGATTGGACGCGTGCGGCCTGGATCATTCTTGGTGTGGGCCTCGGCCTCGCCTCCGCCCCCCCCCCCCTGAGCGGGAGGAAAGTCAGGATGAACCGATGAACCTTTCTCTACTAGTTGGTGAAAGGAGCGTAGCGAAATGTGCGTGGTCAGACGCAAGAGCAGGCCACATGGCCTGAGTCTCGCCACGTAAAATAAGGCATCAATTCAATTATTCGGAAGAAATGTGGAGTGGCTGAGTGCTGGCTGCGGGGTTGGGGGCGGCGGCGAGCGCGATTTCTGCACGGCTGCGTCTCTTTTAATCCGAGATAAACTGGGCCAAAATCTTGGTGAATCTTCAAGTCTTAAGGGATGTTATTTTAAAAATGTAACTATATACCCTGAAAAATGAGACAGTGATGTCGATGGAAATGGAAGTCCGAGGATTATTGTACCACTTAACTGAATACTTTCTTTTCATTACGAAACTGATCATTGTTGTTAATAATGGGCCATGTATTATTAGAACACTTGTGTGGATAAAATACATATTTACAGAGTCACTTGTAATTGTCGTTTCTTCAAGGCATGTATAGGGCTCTAGAAGTTCAATTTTTAGCGCTAGTGCTAAAAGTGAGACGACGCTCACGAGTTCAGGCAAATCTGTAAATGCAACAAAAAACAACAAGAAAATGCTTCCGTTTGGTAGCATTAACTTAACCATAATTTAACAATAAGTGTTTTGTATACTTGAATAAATATGAAATGAAAGTTAGAAAGGCTGACTAGCAAATAGTGTACGGCACACGTGATAAAAGTGATTTTATTTTGCTCTTAGAATTGCTCTACTCGGCCTATAGACCTCGTGTCGCAGCCTTTCCTAACCGCAAAATAAAGCATCACTTTCACCACTCGTATCATAAAAAAATATTTACCTACTTTCATAGCTTTTGTGGACCAAAACATTATTTTAAAAACTGAATGTTATCAACCATGTTAATTTGGCAATTTGCTTATTGATTATTTCGTGTTAAAACGAAGAGTATGCGTACCATCCATCATACTCCTTGGGAATCGTCCGTTTGATTACTTTCCTTCAATGAAACTTCACTTTGTTAGTGATCACTTATATTGTTTTCTCTTCCGGAATCTGTATGTCCATTAAACCAATAGGGCACATTGAATAAGTGCAAAATTGAATGTTACTACTGGAATGCTGTTTCCGAGATAAAGTAAAGTAAAGTTTCTAACCGACACATTTGACATAAAGCGGTTCTCGATGTGCTATCGCGAGACATGGTTCGGAACTATGTATGTCGGCTGCGGCATTTAGTTATTTTAGTAGCCCTGATTCATAAAAACCCGTCATAGCCACAGGTGTATTCCGCCATAAACAGGTTCTGTTACAATAAAAAATACTCAGGTTACACACCACAAATAACTTCGGTTGTGAGGTGCATTGAAAGTAGAACACGATCCACCTCAAAGACGGCGATTCTGGTCTCTTCAACGCAACGTAAAAGAACACTTACGATACGCGGTAAGACATAAGAATTCGCGGAATTAGAGTCTTTCTATTCTTACGAGGTCATGCAGAGTACATCATAGATCGAGATAAATTCTTTTCGGACCACTACCGGACGAAAGAAATATGTCACCGTAGTTGTATCTTAATGCCATTTTCCCCGCTCCGACTCCCCGCTTGCCGGAAGTGCAGGCCGGAGAGAGTTGTTCGCCGTGGACGGAAGAGGGAGGGGGGGCGGAGCACCGCTCGCGCCGTTGATCGATAGCGGGGACGCTGCAAACAATCTCGCAGCCCCTGCGCTCCTCCGCCTCGTCCGCCTCTCTATGACGAGTGTCCGGCGGATATGAACCCCCCCCCGCCCCCGCAGATTCAATATTCCGGGCGGCGCGGTCGACCGCCTTCGCCCTCCGCCCCACACACACACCCTCTCCTCTCCCCGCGGTCACTGACGGGCCCCGGGGCGCAGACTTGGAGAGTTTGCTGTAACCAGAGCCCCTGCGATACGCTGCGCGCCGGACGCTTGGCGCAGAGGGCGGCGCAGCGCGACGGAAGCGGGCAGAGTATGCCAAAGAGAATAGGTGGAGAGGACAGAACGACGTAAACGGTACTGTTGTCGGTGATTAGAAACAAGTTGTGCTGGTTCGTACTGCTGAGAGAGGAGAGAAAAATAGATACATTTTTGCAGAAATTTTTAAAAATATTTGAAAGCAAAATTTGTCTCGTAATTAATCATTTAAATGCATATGTTTATATTAATATCAGAGTTGTTATAGCCTACACAATATATGTGATTCTCGACTGGGGTTACCTTTTTATCCTCTTTAGGGTTTTGTTATTAAGAGTGATTATTTAAAAGCCAAATTCGCGGAACAGAATATTCCTAAAAAAACGAATAATCTACATTGTCATCGTAAAAATTAGTGAGAGTGGAATAATGTAAAAATTGAGTTCATTTACTCTTTTTAAATATTCACACATTACATTAAAAGCTAGTGAAACATTAATGATATTTCCCTTTGATCTGAAATTAGGGATTTTCAACAATTTTGTGCAACATATGGGGTCTAAATGTTACTTCTGAAATTCTGGAGAGCATAATCAGAGGGCAATTAATGGAATAATGCCATTTATAAATTAAAAGATATATGTATATGTGGTTCTAATGCAAGTTAGAGTCCTAAGACGTACGAAAAAATATAAGTCCTTCGATCAAAAGTCTTAAAGGGGCACTATAGGAACAGAAACATCTTCAATGTAGTGGCTTTTTGAAGAGCCTGGATTTTATGTAGTTCTCTCATCTCATTTCTGTTACATATGGATGGCACAGTGCCACCCATTGTAATTCGAAAGGAAAATTCTCTTCCAGCTGCCAGTTTTTACGATACATCGCCAGAACTTCGCCATTATATATCTAACTTAGCCTTTCGAATCTCCTGATATTTGTTTTCTAATATTCACTTATGGAACCAAAGAATCTATGAGGTTTCTAGCAACTTACAACGTACTGGCTGTCAATCAAACCATGTACCACAACACACACCTCACCTACCTTCGTCCCAATACCAATCTCATTTCCCCAATTCCGTATCACTCACCCCACGCATCGTCTTCAAGCCCTCGTCTCTCTTTCCGCCCTTCTTTTTTTCCATCCCCGGTAGTGCAATCACGACGCACGGGGTCCTCTGGCTCAGACATCCAATCCAGAGCGTTCTTACCGGAGTTTCATTACGGGCGGGCTGCACGGGGCGGACCTCATCAGCAGCCGTGGGGGCGNNCCCCACCCCTCCCCGCCACGCCGCATCTACCTCCGCACGCAAGCCGACGCACCGGCCGGAAGAGCGCCAAGAGCAAGAAGTCCACAGGAGAGCCTGTGAGCAACAACCCGCGAATCGGTGTTCGGAGAGGAAACTGAAAGCACAAAGGATTCGTTTGGAAAGAGAGAAGAATCACTCACAAGAGAAGCAGCAAAGTACCGGATTTTAGTCGTAAAACAGGGCTGGTTCAACTGGTTTCTTTCTCTGCTATTTACGCTATCAAATAAATTACGTTTCATTATTTATGTTGCTGCTTATGTTTAATAATGATTTTATGTTATCAATGGGTGGTCTGACATCACGAACTAGGTACACTTTCTGAACTATTCTTTAGCTCTTTCCAAAATTCTTATTTTTTAAATACATTCTTCTTCTGAATATAGAGACAAACATCGTGACAGCTACACAACATTAACAATTGAGTTTATTTTACAAGATAAAACAAATTCGAGAAATACGGCAGAATGAAAACCACGACACTCTAACTAATTAAAGGGGGCGAGTACCATAAATTGAATTTGATTCTAATATTTTCTCACTTACTTGATCATTCTTCAATAAATCAAGTGTACTACTCTTCAACTATCTTATGTATGACGTATATTATATTAAACAAGATGCAACACTGTTTGCTAAAATGAACATTATAACAAAATATTCCTAGAAGTGTGCATCGGACGACTGTAACATTAACGCCTCATTTGCAGTTCTGAAAAATTCTCGTAAAACATAATGTGGACAATTGGGCGGAAAAATGTAAATAAACCCAATAATTAAATTTAAAAATTACATTATTTATATTTAAGTTCTTAATAATGTCTATATCTATCTATAGACAAAAGTGTTTTCATACATTTTTAACAATTACAAAAAGGGTTGTAATCTCCGTATTTCAAATTATTCAGATTATATTTGATTCTTAATTAAAAGACAGAAAAGTATTATAACTGCTATATATCAATGTTACATGTGATACATAATTATAGCATTGTTTACGAAATGAATTATTTCCATTTTCAGGCAATGTCAAGAACAAAATGAAAATAACCATAGACCGAAAACATAAATAATAATCTTAAATCTCCGTATTTGTATTTTTAGTTAGTGCTATTCACCTGAATAATTATTTGCAGATTATTATGAAAACGTGCACGTCAACTGCAGCCCAAAACACAAGCGCTATAAAACATTCTCGCTGCTTGACATGTAGACTGACCTTGCTCGCAGGACCAACGATGAAAAACATGCGTGTGAGGTAATTGGGGAATATAGCTATGGATGGTCTTGCTAGCTCCGGAGTCAACATGAAAAAGGTCAGCAACGAAAGTGCGCAGAAGAGACGCGAGTTCTTTCAAACATAGAGAATCAGAGGAAGTATTGATGAACAGGTAATTTGATGGCTATGGAACTGTAGAGACGTACGAGCCGAAAGAAGACCGGTAGTTGTGCGAAAATGCAGCAGGTGAGGAAAGTAGGGATGATGGAGATGGAGGAGGTTGTAAGTCAACGAGACTTACGGTGTTCGCCATGTGAATACCGGCTCATGTTTACGCCTGTGGCAGGTATCTTTAATCGAGGGACGCTTCCGGCTGGCGTTAGGATTGTAAAATACAACGGGTAGATGGAATACAATAATTATAACATATTATATAATATATTATATAATATGGATGGATGGATGGTAAAGACAGAGATAAATAAGGTTTTGATACTTTCGAAGAGATGACATGGATAAAGAAGTTAAATCTGCGAGAATAAATGATGAAGCAGGACATCACTAGCGATGGTCCTGAGTCATTGTCCTGAGTCAAGTTCCTTAAAGTGACGACGACGCAAGTGGCTGCGAGCTGGAAGTAGAGAGACGGCGGGAGGTGGTGTCGTGGCTGCGGAAGTGGCGACGGGAGGCTGCGGCGGTAGGCTGCGTCAGAGAGGGCTGCGTAGGCCCCGGAAGGCTGTCGAGCGCTCGCGTAAACGGCAGGCGCTGTCGCGGTTTTAATCCGCAGCGCTAACGACATTGGCTGCACTTGACGCGCCGGCCAATTTTTGTAATGGATCGGGCGCCGGCGCCAAGCGCCCGCCCTCCGCGCCTCTCCACGGTCCTCCCCCCTCCCCTCTCCACCCCCTCCCTCCTGCCCATCCCGGGCCGACAGCCGCCCCGCTCCCACGTCCTCGTCGCTCCCACGCTGCCACCACGGCGCGGGGCTGGGCCTGCGCGTTGGGTTTTTGCTGTTGCCACTACCGCAATTACGCGCTTCTACTCAAGGCCCTCAAGAGTCTTGATATACGCCCCTATTGTTGTTTCACCTAGAAAACGTGATGTGTACTGACAGATACAATGGGTGCGTCTGTTCCTCTAGAGATACTGTGTTCATAATGTGATGTTTATTAATAACTTTATATAATAAGTATAATTTCCACTTTTTAAATAATAATTTATTAAATTCTTATATTTTCTTTGGATGTGCTAGAAATTATCACGCACTATGCTTCACGTCTTCCTTTAAAATATTGAATTAATATAACGTGTAATTAAGAACGTACCTTTTTGAAATTTATGATCGGTACAATTAATGTGATGATTGTTGAAGTATTTGAATACGTTGTATTGGTAACTAAAATATGTCGCATACCAGCTGTATTAAGAGACAATCAGTTAATCCGATGCCAAATTACTGTTCCAGATGTAAAAGGAGAGTGATATGTTAGGTCATAATTATATTCCTGTGCGTAATGTCTTCCAAATTATATGTGGAACACGGCAGAAATAATTCTAAATATTCATTATATTTCATGAAATTTCATACTATAGGATACTAGCAAGTGTTTGTGTGGACCATTCACATCGAATATGTGCTATTAAGGGATCTTTGTAAATTCTAGACAGCTAGCAAAGTATTCATTAACTTATTAACACATACGATATTATATCCTAATCAAGCTATTTTTTGTACGGTTGCGTAGAATGTGTTGCATCTACAGGCGCTGTAACATTCATATTTACATGTGTTGCATCAACAAAAAGTCTAAAAACAAGTTGGTTGAAAATTGTTTGTCAAGAATACCTTCATTAATTTTTTGACCTCATTACAATCAAGATAAAATCAGTAACTTATAATGCAGAATTTCAGTCGTCCAGGGAATTAACTCTTTAATCCATTGTTAAATTTAGTTTGGCATGTTCTCGAGTATTTCCGGCAACCTCTGTGCTTACTGTATTTCTCGACCACAGAATGACAGGGTTTCTGTACGGCTTTGCGCAAATTTCATTGCTTATCCTTTAGATAATTTGAAGAATTTAAAAATTCACGCAAAAATGCAAATGGAACAATGTCGTTTGTTTATAGAATGTTTTCAGATTAAACTTTGTCTAACCCCATGCTGCTGAAACTTCGCCACGACAGCCTCATCAGCACTGCCCCCCCCCCCTCCGCGACATTTCCCTCACCCTTACGCTTTTCGCGGTCCGGCACATGCGATGCCAACTTCCGGAACTTCATGTTGTACATTTTGAGACGCATTTGTACGCAACAATATTAAACCTGGTGATGTAATGAACATGTAATTGTTAATTTCATTATGGAATGGAACGAAGAATTCTTTCATTAATACTTCGTGTTAAATTGTGATTGGTTCAGATTTGTATGTACACAGAATGTCTTAGAATAAATGTTACTGACAGCTGGAACATGTAGAAGTATCGAAATAATAACTATTTTCTGATAAAATGTAGTGGGAAATTGTGTGTAACTCCTACATGTATTTTAAACCTAACATACTTTGCCTCTGCTTTTTATGTAACTCCTATTGTTCAGATGTACGACTGGTCACGTTCTGATGCAGTCAAGGATATTTCTTACACGGCGCACATCTGTGCATATGAGGTTGCTTTACATTCAGGGCAAATGGCACATGTATAAATGCATATATTTCCGTTATATCCAATTTCGATGAGGATCGACATTTTAGATTCACTCTCTATGTACGCTATTTGTCGTGATGTGCGTCTCGCACGGCGACTGAAACTGCCTTCGCCGCGTCGGTTTCACCGCCGCTGCCTGCACAGCCTCAGTAGTCACCGAGTTTTCCACTCTGAACCTCTGCCTTCTGTTCTTTCTCCTCACCCTCTTTCTTCCTTCGCTACTCCCTCCTCCTAATCACTCTTTTTCTGCTCCCTCTCTCCTTCATTACTCCTTCTTCTCCTCCCACCGTCCTCCTTACCCTCCTCCCCCTCTTACGTCCTTCGACACTTCCATCCTTCTCCTCATCCCTCTTCCTCCTTCCTCCGCTCCCTCCCTCCTTCATTACTGTTTGTCTTGTGGCCATCCGTTCCCTCAGCTCTCTCATCCTCCTCCTACTACTACTTCTCCTCCTATCCCTCTTCCTTCCTGCTTCCCTCCCGCCGCCTCATCACTCTTCCTCCTTCTTCTACTCCCTCCTTCCGTCATTACTCCTTCTTCTCCTCCCGCCGTCCACTTTCTCATTTCTCTCCTCTTCCTTCTCCTCCTCCCCCTCTACCTTCCTTCGCGACTCCCTCCCTCCTCGTCATCACTTTTCCTCCTTCCCCTGCGCCTTCCCTCCTTCATCACTATTTTTTCTCCTCCCGCCGTCCGCCCCCTCAGCTCCCTCTTCCTCCTCCTCTTCCTCCTCTTCCTCCTCCCCTTCCACCTCCCCCGCCTCCCTTGGTGGCAGGCGGCGCGGCGCTGCGGGCGACCACAGGGCGAGCGTCCGCGCTGCGAGAGGTCCCGCGCTACGCGGCCGTCGCGCGCTGCTCCCGGCGCAGGCAGCGTTTGAGCTCTTCCGTGCGAATTAACTCGCGTGCGGCGCGGAATCGGAGCTCCCGTGGCTGCGAGTGATGACGCGGCGGCGCCGGGCTCCGCTCCGACAAAGAGCGCCTCCTGCGGAACACGCGGGTGAATATGTTTGAAAGCCGCGCGCGCTGCTGTGCTGGGGCTGATGAGAGTGTACACAGATACATCTTTTAATTAAAAAGTAGTAATGCAGGCTGCATACGAATCACGTTACTCTCTCTCTGCTGAGTTGGGTAAAAATCCTTTCAAACATAATTGAGATTGAAGTATATGTGTATAACGTTGGAGAACTGAAAGGTGTTGCAATTTGTTAATTTTCATGTAAGGCCTACCATCCCGAAGTTAATCATGAAGTATAAAATAACTTGCGGAATATGTCATTACATTAATTCACGTACGTAATATAATATTTTCAATTCATTACTTGGGATAACAATAACATACCTAACTCTATCGCATTAAAGATAAATGTATAAAATGTAAACAGGCATTTCGACTAAGAATGTTACTTTCAATATCTACCTAAAACATATTTTTATAACTAATGTTTCTCTCTATTAAATTGTTCAGCGAGATATAGTAATATGTGTTACGCAAACTGCGTTTTACTATTACTGCTGATAAGAAACCTTGTCGTGTAGATGACGTCTTTGTGTCTTACTTATACCGTGCAGACTGCTACATAATTTAAATGATTTACTGCTTCATTAAAACACTCTTTATTATTTTATTGCAGCTCCTAGAGACATGCACTAATATCTGGTAACGCACAGAGACCACAATGTCGAGTTCGTTATTCCGTAGACCACTTTCGCGAAGCGAACTTTCAACAAGAGCGCTGCAAGTAGAAACCATATTTCCTCAACTTGTCGTGCCCGGCGCGCACGCCGACTGTTCCGGCTCCCGAGGCGAAGTTGTGGCCGGCACTTTTCCGGGGCGGAGCGTCGGCAAAAAGCGCGCGCGGCACGGCGCGGCGCGGCGCGGGCGCGACGGAAGCGCGCTCCGCCCTCGCAGGCCGGAAGAGGGATTTTGGACGAGGCCCGGGCCGTGGGCGGGGCGGGCGCGGGGCTGGGCGGGGCGGGACGGGCCTTGCGGGCGGAGCGGGACGAGGCGGGACTAGCGGGACGAACGGGGCGGGGTAGAGCGGGGCGGAGCGGAATGGAGCGGAGTGGAGCGGGGCGGAGCAGGGTGGGGGGGCGGGCCGCGCCGGGCCGGCGACCCGGGTCGCGGGCGGCGACCGGGTCGCGGGCGGCGTCCGGGTCGCGGGCGCGTACTCGCTCGTTCGCTTCTAAGGAGTCGCGGAGCGTGCTTCCGAGGTCGCGGCACTCTCTCCGCCCTCCCCTCCCCCACGCGCTGCCACGCGCAGACGCGCCCCCGCACGCCGCCCCGCGCCCTGCGGCCCGCTGCCAGCCACGACGCTGCGGTCACAACAGCGGGGAGGCGCGGGGCGCCGGGAGTGGCTCTTGCGGCCAAATACTGGGTTAGTATATTACTGACTCTGGAATAGTCCATGAACATCTATCTAGATGAAGATGTATGTTTCTATACTTCCAGATGATGTTGCTCATTTGGAATATTACGTTAGTCATTATCAATTATTCGTTCAATCATTTTTTTAAACTTTTGTATACATGCACTGCAAAATGAATTAGATGCTTTATCGGGGAGAGAACACCTCTGAAAAATAATATTTCATTTATTTTAGGTTGTTGACATGCGTAAAACATGTTCGATGATCCGCGTGAAAGCGATGTTACTGTCCATTTCTTCCAGAAGTATTTTATATAAAAACAATTTCGATGGCTTTGAAATTAGTCTATAAATTTACGCAATGCGGGCGAAAATATAAATGACTGATAACCTATCGCATAAATGTTGAAGATTTGTCAATACAATAACGGCCTATTCAATAGCTACACACGAGAGCTACACACAAAAGCACAATTCAGCGGGCCAGGGGTTGTTTTACCATAACACATAAATTTTGCAGTATATCCAATAAATTGTTGTATATTATATATTGAAAATAACGTGGTGTCTGTGTTTAAAAAAATGCGCAATCGATCAACTTCTACATACGTTTGTTTTAATATGTCGCGGAGAAAAGCCCTTCTCCACCCGTACAAATGCTTCCCCATCAACCGAACGGCTTTAAAACAGGATAGCTAGGGCGCCCCCCAGCATCTGCGACGGGGCGGCGGCGTCGCGTGCGAGAAGTCGGAGATTGCACGTGCGCCGGAAGCGAGAGTTGGCGGCGGGGGTGGAGGGTGGGGGAGGGGTGGGGGCTCGCGTCAGGGACAGCCGTTGGCGCGGCGGCGGCGGCGGCGCAGAGGACGCGCTGCGGGGCGGCGCAGGCTGGGCGCGCGGGCATACAAGCCGTGCGGATCGCGAGATCTTCAGCCGAAAGGTTTTCGATACGCGATGTTCGTGAATGCGTTGTTGGAGCCTGCGGTTTTATAATTTTCTTGCGGATTTGTTATCCCTCTTCTCGTTTTGAATTCATATTTAATGCACTTGCATTGTTTTATTTTTAAGTGAGTAGTAAGCGTCTCACAAAATTAACAACATTGAAAGTGTAAAGTTAAGAGATGAAAGATAGAAGTGTAAAGTTAACGGAAGAAAATAAACTGATACCTCTACTTTCCAAGCACACATTGTATTTAGAGAAAACAGTGTTCATTTAAGAACTTTTAAGTTACAGAGAAAAGCACACATTTTATTAATTCTTTGTATTAACTTTTGTATTAATTGTAACAACTTTTAAACTAATTCTTGGAATGGGAAATAGTTGAACTGGAAATGATATGCGCTGGCGATTCGATAAATCATTATTTTCAAGAAATAAAATGCGACTTTAATTGTTTATGACTAACCGTGAATGACTACACTTAAGCATCATTTTCTGAGAACTTTTATCTGAGGTCGCTGAGTGAGTAAATGCTCTATTCATTGTAGATATATTCAACCGCTAAAACAACATAAATATCAATAATGCTTTATTTTTTATTTAAGAACTTGATGTATTTGAATCACGCGATTGCTTTGTTTGTGTACCTTCCATCATACAAACTACTGTAACGTAAAACCCGAACACAATCAGGTCTAATCATCAGTAGTAGAACCCCGATTTTAATCCAACCGGACAACTTCTAACGTGGCGAATCGCACGCAACATCTCGCCTAGGCTTTTCCCCGCATTCCCCACACGGGGCGGCAGGCGGCCGCCGTATCCCCGGCAGGCGCCCCCGCGCGCGCGGCGCGGCGCGCGCGACGTCGGCATCCGGCGCCGATATTGGAAGCCCTCGACGTCGGCAGCACGGCGCCACGCCCCCGCCCCGCCCGCCCCGCCCCGCCTCGCTCGCACCTCCTATACTGATTTACGACGCATTGTGAGATACCCCGACTGTCCTTACACGTTCATAAAACGCCCACCCGCGCTCCGTCGCGCGCCACCTCCGACGGGTCCCCTCCCCCACCCACGGCCCCGCCGCCGCGCCTCGCGCCCGCGCGCCGCGCGCTGCCGGCGCAATATCGGCAGTAATCCGCGTCTGATGAATAGGCGGCGGAATTTTTATAGGGCGCGCCCGCGGGTCGGGCAGGGCGTGCCGCTGCTGCTACCTATACTCAGGTTTCAGCTCGCTGTGGCCCCTGGAGGGCGCTTTGGGTGGACATGTCAGTGAACGCTCGGAAAAAATGTACTGTGAGTTGTTGGGGGGGGATGCAGTTCGTGAGTAGTGAAATTCATGGAGAAACTGCTTTTTACTAACACGATATCACCAAATTGTTGATGAACTTCTTTTCAAAATTTATTTATAAAATATGTCATTGATTGTGTTGAACTTTGGTTCATCTTCTGAAGACAAAATAAAAGACATCCCCAGCCACGAACGAGTAAATATTAATAACATTACCACGACATTCATGTAAAAATAATAGTGGATAAAAATATATATTTGTAATGACAGAGAAAATCTTTAAACGGCGCACATTTCATTCAACACATAAAAATGTGTTGCAAATCAGCCAAAACCTATTAAGCATCAAAATCATGGTCGTCTCTGAGGATTATAAGTGCATACTTTGCAGAAATACACTTATCGTTTACTTGGTCACTCTAAAAGTTTCACATTTTTTCTAACATAAGCTTGCCCAAAAAATCTCGCGTCTGCAACGGACTATAAGCAACACTTTTTTCCCGCCCAAACCCGCCCTCCCCATCCCCTGGCACGGGCACACGCGCGATTTGATTTTGGCGGGCGCCTCCCCGGCGGTTTCCCTGCAAATTATTCGGAGTCCCCGCGCGAGGTTTTCACGCCCCTTGGGGCGCCGAGTCGCCGCACCGTCTCGCGCCGCAATCAAAGCGAGCGGAGGGCGGAGCGGGCCAGGCCTGGGAGTGGTGGGGCGGCGGCGGGAGGGGCGGGGCGGGGCGATGTGGAGGAGATGTTGGGCGGGCGGGGCGGGGCGGGGCAAGGCGGGGCGGGGCGGGGTAGGGCGGTGCGGAGCGGGGTGTAGGGCGGTGCGGAGCGGGTGTAGGGCGGGGCGGACGGGGTTGAGGGCGGGGGCGGAGCGGGGGTTTAGGGTGGGGCGGAGCGGAGCGGGGCGGGGCGGGGCGGGCGGAGCGGGGTTTAGGGCGGGTCGGGGCGGGTGGGGCGGTGGGGGGCGGGTGGAGTGGCGGGAAGAAAACAGAGTGAAGCGAGGGGGGGCGGCATGGCAGGGAGAAGCGAAGCGTGTGGAGCGCGGGTGGGAGGGGACGAGGCAGGACAGCACAGGGCAGGACTTGGCGGGGTGGGAGCGAGCGAACCGCTTGTGCAGGTTTGCTGCGTGGGGAACATCTGTGGAAGGAAACACACGAGCAGGACGAATGCAAAGAAGATGAGTCGAGATGGAACTGGGAATAAAATAGCAGCGAGGATTTATTAGAGGATAGGTACGAAATGAATAGGAAGAACGAATGAGTATAAAAATAGGAAAGAAGGATGTGGGAAGAAATTTATTAATTTTAAGGGAATGCTATAACTTAGTGATTAGTACGTAATTAGTTATGAACGGTACATAGCGTTGGTTCGCTTGGTTCTCAGCTGTGAATTACATGATGCGTGAATGATTGATGATGCGAGATATATGATGTTTGAAATGCCCGGGATCGGGGATGTAGTGAAAGAGGAATGCAATCACTCCCCGAGTTGAGAATGCCATAAAAAGTCTGCCACGTCTATAACGTCTCTTTCTCTTTGACATGCTCACTTTCATATAGACACCTTTAGAGTTTTATTAAATATCTTACGAAGCAACCTGAGTGTAAGTGATGAGTCGTAGGACGCCAGATATGCGATGGACGGGAACTGAGAAATGAACGAGGCACAAGAAAATGAGGAGGAACAGGAAGTGAGGTAGCGGGGGAGGGGGGCTTTAGCACGGCGAAAGTGTGCGGATGGAATGAGGGCAGTCACAAAGCCGAGCATCACCTGAAAGATGAACGTCGAAGGCGGTGGAATATGGTCGCGATGGGGCTGCGAAAGCCGGAGCACTCAAGCGTGTGCGTATGTGGAAGCGGAGCGCGTACGTCAACTTTTTCTTTTCAACGCCGCGCGGTAATGGCCGTCGCGCTCGCCGCTCGTCGCGCCGGATGCCGGATGCGAAATGATTTCTGCGGCGCTGGGAGATTCTGTGGCCCCCCAGGCGACTCGCGCTCGGGCGCCGGTGGATTCTCCTCTCGAGGAAAACGCACGCGAGACAAATTCCGCGAGGCGTACATCCATCGTCTGGAGCGAGATTCTGGGGAGAATGAACTGAGATATTCTGATCTCGCAAAAATCGAAATATATTATTACCATTATTATTACTCTTACTATTATCTACATTATTAATTTTCAGAAATTTTTAAAAAATCTATGCATCATTAGGCCGAGAGTGAAGTGTCTATGGTTTTGTCAGATACCCAGAAACTCGAAAAAATCCAAAAAAATTGTTTTTTTTTAATTTTAATATTTATTAATCCTTGTTAGACAAACATTTTCTCTCAAGGGTATGAACAATTCCAATAACTTGAACGAATAGGAACAGAAACTTACAAAGTAACCTCTAACCATGCTACTGAGACATAAGTAGTATGTTAGTTTAAATTTTGGGCCACAAAATGACCTTAAAAATGTAGAAGTTATATCTGAAAAATTATCCTAAATAAAAAAAACGCTTAAAAGTAAGATACTATGAAGGATGTAAGAGATATTTCAAGTAACTTTATTTAATACGTACGCGGAAAAGGATTGACTGTTTTGCCAATCTGAAAAGAAGTATTGGCAGAAGAAGAAGAAGAAGAAGAAAAAAAGCACCAAATTGATCTGGAAGTCGAAGGATTAAAAAATTTAAAGGAAAAATATTAAGTTTGTGTAATTTTTGATCATTTCTAATGAACCAAGGTGCTTTTAACGTCTTTCTTAAATATTTATTTTGTATAACCTCTATTTTGCGAATATGAGATTTTGCTGCTCCGCCCTAAATGAGGCATGCATAAGTTAACGAAGGACGATTTATATATTTAAATATGGTCGATGCAGAATCTAGAGGTGAGAATTTTTATTCAGAAATGGAAATAATTTTAAAATTGACATTAGTATTATTTATTATAGATAAAATATGTTATTTTCAAGTTAATTTAGTATCTAGTTGTAATACAAAATAAGTAAATGAAGTATTAATAGGAATTAAAGAATTGCTTAGTAGTTAATACGAGGATAAGTAGCAGAGATTATTTTTAAAGAAAATATCTTTGCTTGTGATGTTTGCTTATTGATCTCTGTTTGTCATTTATTATACCAAGCAACAATACTATTTCCATCATCTTGTAAACTATTACGACCCGTTATAATGTCAGAATGAGAAGTGGATAAAGATGTATCATCGGCGAAGAATTCTGTTTGTGAATTAATTAAATTAAGAAAATCTGAAATGTATATATCAGTATTTCTAGTTTCCAATGCGCGCAATATTTGAAAGAAAAGTATGCGTCCTCCGACCGTCTGAGAGATGTCTAGAGGTCCATTAAACACTCAGAAACTCGAGGAAAATCCCAAAACAATTTGGGTTACGACAGAAAATGCAAGCATTTGATTGTATTATTCCGCCTAATCTCATACTGCGGGTACCCTCTCTGTTCTTATACTAATTGCGTCACTGCCTTCGACATAGTGCAAAGCAGTAGCAAGGCTCCAAGGAAAAAGGCCACGCGCCATGAAATATTTGCTTTTGACGTTATTGAGCGGTAACAATTTTTATATTCTTGGTTTGTAAATTATTGTGTACCGTGCATACACTATTCTACGTAATTGGAGTATTTGTGAAGATTGAATATACAATTTGTTGTCTTGTTATGTGACATAATGCGAATTGACTCTGACATTGAGCTATTCATCAATGATTCTGCATCACGGGTGCATCGTTATTTCATCAGAATTCGCAGAAATTAACAGAATGTCTGATATGAAGATAAGAGTTGCAAAGTGATTGTATGTCTGTGTCTCTTGTAAATTTATTTTCCAGTGTTTTGTTCAGAAGATTTAAGTTAGAATACGCTACAACCATGCGTAGCGACTACAGTGGAAATTAATAACCATAAATAATGACTTGCCCGCGATATTTATGCTTGGCGAAGAGAATATTTGTTTGGATGTAATATAATGTGCATTCATGCTAACGACCAGCGTTTATTTAGCGTTACAAAGCGGCACATTTTAAGCACAATGTGCTCAGAAATGCGGCCTTCTAGAAGGGGCACTTTTGTACATGAGGGAATCTTTTCGCAACGTCCATTCCTGCGCCACTCGCTTTTCGCGGAAGCGAGTCCCAGATGCCCACGTTAATTAAATTTTAAGCTTTTGTACCTCTCGGCGCAGATAATTGTTGCGGCGCTGTTCGCGCGGTCGTGTTTGCCTTGCCTCGGCCGGGAATCGATCCGGACGCCCTCGCGCCCTCTCCGCTTTCAGAGGAAATTCCGGGAAATGAAGAGGAAGCGCGAGGAGAAATAATAACTGGCAAAACTGACACCGAGCGAGACCATACTGAAGAGACGAGCTTTTTAAAATTTCTTTCATTAAGGAAGAGGAAAGAGGTACAACAATAAAATACGTAATGCGGGAAAAAACTGAAAAGGGACTTTTGAAATGTAGAAAAAGCCGTACCGGAAATTCAAAGTAGGAATGTAAATTATTATCTACGAAGTGTATTAACTGCCAAGGTCCGGTCGTAAGAAATGACAGAAACAGGAGATGCAAGAATGGAAGTCTGACAAAATGAAAATTTTATTAGTTTAAAGTAGAATACATGTGATACAGTTTGACGAATGACATTTAACTAATTATTACCCCGTCTCAAGCAACTCAAACGTCCCGCATATTATATAGGTACAGGATTTTTCTCTCTTACGATAGTATGAGTTAATACAAATTAATTATTTTTTTCTTTCTTTATATTCTAATCTTTCTTTCTTTTCTTTTCTATCTTTCTAATATAATCTTCTTAAACTCATTAATTTGTAAGGATTTAATGTTTGAGTAGGTAATACGAAGGAAAGGAAAACGGCGTTCTATTGGCGAACCACACTGAAGTAGCGCACCAGTCGTTTTCTCAGATTCACGGAATAAAACGAATATAAAATTTATCGCCGAGTGAGAGGGAATCCTCTGCGACGGTCCCTCCCCCCCCACTCTTGCAGGTCCTCACGTCATCACCCCCACTTCAACGTCGCCTCAGCCAGCTCGCGTACAGCTGCCCCTCGCCATCGGCCATCGCATTCCATTGAATGACTCTCCGTCGCTCCCACTCCCCCCCCACAGCCCACCCGCGACGTCCTCCACCGGCCCCCGTTCTCCCTCCCGCCACCTCGCTGCGCCACATTCCTCAGCCGGAAGCTCTGCAATTTGTCGGGCCGCGAGTGGCGGCGGGGTGCAGGCGAGACGCCGCGCGCGCGCGCCGGTCGGTTATTGGCGCGGAAATTAAGCCGCAGGGAGTCTTCCGGTTTTTATGGGGCACTCATGCTCACCCTCCGCTGCAAATAAAAACGCGGCATTTCTCAAATTAAGCTGGCGCTTTTCCCGTTCTCCCACTGCCTGTCGCCGCCCTCTTCGGGGGGGGGAGGGAGGAATGTCGGGAGCGGATGATGCACGTGATGGAAAGGAAGGTGGAGAGGGTCTAAAACGTAGACAAGTAGAGGGGGAGGGGGGAATGAAGCCCAATAAAAATTAATGGCGGGTCAAGCTCTCAAAAAACGACTTAATATTGTAATGCATATTTAATGCCAACATTTTTATATTCTGCCTTTTGAAGATAAGCGTTTAATATTATTTGAGTTCTTTTAGTTATATATGTATATAATATACGTGATTTATTTGTGTGAAATATTAATTAGACGCATTTTTAAGTTTTGGGAGATGTTGGTAAATTAGTGCCAAAAATAACGAAACAACTGTAACACATCGTCACAGAACAATTTTCAGCTAGAATCGATCTAGGATATATTTATATATTGTTAATGTCCTTGTTGAAATCATGTGTTCTTAAGATAATGTGAGCGAATGTATAAAAACTGTTTTGAATGTTTTGAATTTCTAATTTTTTTCCATTTGTTTTATGAAGCTATTAATATGTTTAAACGTGAATGTCCCCCAACTTCATCCTGTGTCGAATAACAAAAGCATCATTTTATGGTGTATATGTGAGAGTGCTTGGGGACTATTGTCTACGGCTGTCGCAATTGACTTTTCTGCTTACATTTGCTATGCCAATGAGAACAGCCATCAATAGATAGTGGGATGATCTGAAATCACTCAACCGTCGAAGAGTTTCATGTCCATACGAGAGTAAATGTAGCTGTTACTGAGCTCTTCTATCAAATTCTCATAGAACAAACCCAAACGTGTTACTGGCCTCTTTTGTTGACCTTGCTTTTTTTCCATAAAACTACTTGTAAACCTCATAAATGTGTCGGTAAAATTTCTTTCTTTTGGTAAACTTAGTTGCCGATTAATAACATTACTGGCGGATAGTTTTCAATGCGCTAATATACAAGCGATTTCTATACAATCTTCTCGTCGTTTACAGCTATTTCTTGGCACTGTCGTAACTTATAGAGGTTTAACAAGCAATTATTTTTATTAATTAACCAATTCTTGCCTAAAGTATTAAAAATGCAGCGTTTCTGCGCACATGAACTGTTGTGGTCATTTGTGCTGTTATTGTAAATAATGATTTTTATGCCTGGAGGTGAAAGTGTTCCCCCTGGCTATATGGTGAGATCCGGCACCGACCTATACGTGGCCTTATAGGGGAATTTCCCTCCCAGGTATCTCCCCAGCGAGGCACCGCGCCACATGGGGCAGGCTGTAGGTTTCCGATAGGTTTCGTGTTATGTTTGATAGTTGTAAGTGGATGTGAGTTCAGGAAATCGGAAGTAAACTACTCTTGTAAATGCTCATTGAATATTGTAAATTCATTATAGTGAGAAAAACAAGTAACAAAAGAGGAAATAGGACGTAATTTTCGGCTATAAAACTGATGTGAAATGGTGAAAACATCACGTGGCTCGCGAACACAAATAAGAATTATTGACGTAACAACTCTGTAAGCTTGAGAAGTGGGTTGAGCGTCGGTCATGTTACTCGTGTGATCGATCGATATTACTTTTTTACTTCCTTTTTTACTGTGACGTGATGTTGAGTGGATTTGTTAAAGTAGAGAACACACATTTGCCAAAAGTATATGGATGGATGATCGCTCGCTATTTTGGCAAAATTATAAGTATTCTTGTGATTTGTTTCAAGACCAAGATCTCTATAAGTACGTCTGTGTAAACAGACGATGTACAATGCTTATTGTAAAGCTTTTGTTCCCAGAACGTTCCCTTTTTAAGCATATTTTAATATACGAATATGAAGTATCTAGTAAAACACGTGGGGATAATTTCATGGGTTGAGTTTATGTATGCCGCCAAAATAATCTGTGTATTGGGAAAGGGCGAGTTTCGCCAGAATACAATGTGTGCATGAAAAGGCTTCATTATAAAGTACATTAATTATTAAAGGAAAGCAGTTTATGTTACTGAATTACAATAAGGCAACTGTCCAGCTACAGATGGACCTAACATTGAAGCCTCTATGATTGTAGTCCATTGAAAGTCCGTTCAACGAAGATGGTTGGAAGCGTGGAGTCATCGAGTCTCGAGCGAGAGAAAGACGGGGGCGCGTAGGACAGTCCCCGACACGTGGCAGACGAGAGGAATTGGGGTCGTTTATCATTTAAGGGTGTTAAAATTGGAAAGCATAGTCTTACTTTGCGATACTGAATTTAAGAACAAATACCTGACAACAAAGAGTTTGCGTGTTGCATAACAATATTCACTATTAACTATTTCAGAAGTTTCATTGGCACACAGTTGGATTTCCGAACTTGTAAGGGACAACCAATTCTTAGTATGATGCACAATTCTTCTGGTACAACAATCTCGGTGACACACGGCTGAGAAGGTTTGTGAACCACTATAATCTGCAAAAGATGTTAAATCTGACTTAAGACCAATAATTCGTTACGACCACTACAAAGCCAAAAGAATGACAGGCCAAAAAACAAAACAAAAAATCAATTAATTTTGTTAAAAGTTCAGAGTGATCACTGGATTAAATATTAATCAATATTAATCAAACTATTCCAGTCATAATTTTAACTTTTTATTAATAGATGTTTCTATCTCTAAATGTGAGATCCTCTACAAAATATAACATAACTGAAAATACCTAGTTGTTATAAAAACATTTTTTTACAATTATTTTGAAAGTCAAAATTATATATTTAAAATTCTTTGATTGCAATATAGATGCTTAAGTAAATCTTATTAATGGATTACCTACAGCTATTACTATAATGTAACACCTCACAGAACTTTGTGCATATGAGAATCAGAAAATACCATGTTAAACAATATTATGCATAAACCATAAGGTGTAAAAGCGTTTTATGGATAATATGTGCATTGTTCTGGGGTGAAAAATCGATTGAAAGAGCACCACCATGTTTTAAATGAACCAACCATACTCTATACATCAATTCACCGAATAACATCCAGTTTACTAGAGGCACCAACCTAAACTTAGTGAGTAGATGATACAGTAATTGTTACTTTAAGGTAACATTCTACCATAACACACGATAAGTATTAAATATTCGTATTAAATAAATATCGGTATTATTTTAACTGTGTTTTGAAAAGTTGCGCTTTCATTACTGAGGTTTCAATAAAAATAATTTCATCATATACTTTTAGTCATTCTTTTCGCTTATTGCAAGTATTATTTTATGTCCTTGCTTATTTTTAATCTTTCTAGTGGTCAACAATTTGTCTGATTTCGATTTCGGCCTATTGTGTGACTTCTACAATTTCACCTTTCGGCTTATTGTGTGCCAGCTCATCACAACTTTTGAAACGCTTGCACATAAGCTTACAGACGACGCAAAGTGGAGAGCGGATATTTCTGTCTAAATGATCGATGCAGCGGAAGCGTATAAGCAGTTTTAAATTTCATGAATTTGTAATTACCTTTTACGAATTTTTAGCAAATTTTAATAACTAGTTTTGGGTTATCTTCTCGAGATAAACACGTCTCTTATTCTACTCTCTTGGCAAACAAGTATATGAGCGTTATTAGTGAAAATTTGATTTGATTCTTTTATCTGCAAAAAAAACGCGTCAATGACATTTTTGCACTGTAGTAGCAAGACACCTCTCGGTAGTTTCCCGCGATTTTCGTTCCGCCACTCTGTTTTCTGATACAACCATGCTCCAAACGTACGAAACTACAGAAAATGAAAACAACAATCAGTGCTAGTATATACGTAAACATATGTGTAACGTGTGTAGTATATTCGTGGCTATAACCGCGGAAATTACAACGAAAATCATTGCAAGTTGTTGTATTGAGCAAACGCATGCAGAGTTATGACCTCTCAACACACATGATATGCCTAATAATCCAAAAAGTCCGAAAACGTTTTTTGAAATCTCTCTCACGTTGTTAATATTTACATAAAAGGCAAATGATATCCTTTAAAATTTCTCCTAAACTTAAAAGATTTATGTAAAAAAAGCTTCGATTTTTGTGTTTTCAGAAACGCATAAACAACATTTTTTCAAAAATGACAAAGTTTTTCAAAAAAAATTGTCATATAAAACGCAATTTTTATCTTTAGTAATATTATTTAATTCATATTTCTGTTCTACCATTAGAAAACAAAAAATTGAGAAAATGTGATAAATGTTTGGGCTGCGATAGATTGTGGCTTGGAAAAGGGTGAGGCAAAACTGACAAAGTAGCTCAGACCAAAGAAGTTAGAACACCATTGTATCACCTCTAGTTATTAGTTGACCAAGCGAAACAGAATCTTGATTTAACTCCATCGTTCCGAATTTCGTCAGTACACATTTCTTTGATATGCATTAACAACGATGTTCGACTTAGTTCGATATTCTTCAAATTCGGCATCATTGTTCAAACACAGAAATATAAATATATTTTATTCAGCATCATATGCATGTTACAAAATATGTCTTGGGAACTATTAACACTAGTATATTCTATTCGTAAATGAAAGTTTAATGTGTAAGCTAAATTGGGCGGGAATGTATTCGAATTTGAAAATGTGCAAATAACAAAAAATAATAGTGTAAATATGCGATATGTTTTAATGAAATACTACAGTAAACATTCATTAGAATTTCTCCTCATTAATGAAGATCATTTTTTAAACTTTAGTGTCATTCCTTGAAATCTGCCTATAAGTCATATAAAGAAATGAATTTTCTACAATTTAGAATGTTTACGTTCATATCCACTTGAAATATTTCATCGCTTGTGTGTATATGTGTGTGACGTACGATTTACGAAAACTTAATAGCGCATTTACACTTTACGATTAGTATTTCTGGCTAATCATTTTTTGCAACTGAGTAGAAATATGCACAGAAACTCGCCAACTCTCCATTACATTAGCTATAAATTTTCCCAAAGTGACGGAGATCACCCATATGCGATGCGCTTTACTGATCACTTAATCTCAAAAAGTGCTGCTGGATCACAGCCCGAATTCTTCAGCTACTTCAGCATTAACACTTAGTCAAATTAGTGAAAGTGCAAAACATCTTTTCCGAAGAAGGAGCTCTAAAGCGATAATTAACATCAAGTTTATTGAAAGAGCAAAACTCACATATTCTGAACAATTTTACGAGCCAAAGGGTAAATTTGGAACATAATTCCAAACTTATTGAAATACCAGGTATAATAATCCTGAAAGGTCCGTGATTTTAAATTGTTTCACTTTAAATCGCCGTTCCGTGCCCGAATTCCAAATCCGACTCCACGTCATGTTGCGTGCCATTGCGTGCTATATTCGTTATCTTGCGTCTGTATAAAACCGCGTAGTGGGACTGGCGGTGCGTTGCATGGGCAGGCAGTTGGCTGTATCGTGGAGCGATTTCGTTTACTGGTACGTGGGGGGCGGAGGGGGGAGGAGCCGTAGGAGTGGGACTGGCAGCTGGGAGTCGGGCGAGGGCCGGAGGAAGCGTGGGAGGGGGGCAGTAACGCGCGAATGTCGGCGCTCAATTCATCCCCTTACGAGGCGCGCGTTCATTTGGCTGAGCCCGGTACATAAATACAGGCTGATTAGAGTGGCGGCGCTGACCCACTTGGCGTCGCTTGCCGCGGTGCCGCTGCGCTGCTCCCGT
>BOPP01000014.1:13114545-13155031 GCA_017312745.1 Gryllus bimaculatus | reverse complement strand
CTGTTCCGCTGTCCCTGCTATGACACGCTCTGTCCCTTCATGTCCCGACCCACTCCGCCACGCTCCGGCGCGCCGCGTCTCACCTCGTCCCGCCCCGCTACGTCTCGTCACGTCCCGCCACGTTCAGACTGGCCCCGCCCCCTTTGCGTTTCTCCGCAGGCGCAAACGGGGCGCCTGGGATCGTTGTGCCGCCGCCGCCGCTGCCGTCGTCGGCACGCCTGCAAGCTTTTAATGGCTCCGTCTCCGCCCCAGCCCCTCGCCAGCTGCCTATACTTTTCACGCTAACGGACTGTTCGATGCGGAGGACGTATGCCCCCTTCGGCGCCGCTCTCTTTACAAGGTGCGGGACTACAGCGCTTCCATCTTCTCCCTCGTGCTATTCGTCACTAGAACTGATTTCGAAAGAATTTTAGAAGTGAAGGGCACGATAAAATATATATCTCTGCACCGAGTGTTCACGCGCGGCGATGCTGTAGGTTAGCGTTCGGGACTGTTGTACCCACGTTAGCGGGTTTAAACCCGATCGAAGCTGTAGATTTTTAAGGGCGAAAAAATCCTTCGTACGCATTCCTTTGGAGGGGAAGTAAAGCCGGCTGTCCCATGGTAGTAGATTTACTTGCATGTAAAAGATCTCAAGCCTAAATGACGCCTCTGAGCTAAATTCAAATCGCCTGTTCTCGCCCAAGAAAGACCTCCTTTCTCTGCTAGTTGGTGAAAGGAGCGTAGCGAAATTTGCGTTGTCAGACGGAAGAGCAGGCATCATGGCCTGGGTCTTGCCACGTAAAATAAGGCATCCAATTCATTTCAACTGTTTTTGTTAAAAAAAAATTTAATTGTAATTTAACACCTCTGATAACTCGATCGTGGTCGATTGGAAACCTTCAAGCTATAAGCAGCCTTGTCTCCAAATCGATCTCTTGGCGCATTATGTTGTCTCTATATTTTACGCTAACGGACAAATAAATGAGAAAAGTTGAGTTCTCTGCCTCTCCACTAGTTTTCAACGTTTTATTTCCTTTCTGTTATTGTTAAAATGTTCTCCGTATTTTTTAATGTTATGGAAACCATAATATTCGTATTATTTATTATTGCAAAATTTGTTGGTGTCGCTTTATTGAATGTGAAGTTCCTTTTTCTTCTAAAGAAATAAATTTATGAATGTTATAAATGTTAGTTGGCGAGTTTTTACATAAATAACGTTTTATATAAATAGATAGCGCCTTTTCAATAACTTAGTTATGGAAGAAAATTATAAAATGACCCATTGGAAAAATTGCTTCTCAGTAAAGAGACAACACCTTGAGAGCTCACAGGATAAATCGTATATTTACTATCCTCAATAATATTTTTGGCTCAGCATTATTGAAATATTAGCTTTTGCTGTCATCTTGTTAAAACATTTAAGTATATTTTATCGGATTTCATTATTTTCATTCTTCGTTACGAGAGTTGTTGGATTCGCAATACTTTATTGATCTCCCTGACCTAAAGGAAGGACCTTTATTAAAATTTCATCCTTTGCACCTATGTCTTAAGTTCTCTATGCAATTACTCATCTGTCGCGATCAATGTGATTGAATTAGCAAACCAAATCTTACCTCAGATAGAACCCTCAGTGACCATACTCTTGGCAATTTTCTACCTGCTACAATATAATCACAGCCACTCTGCTACAGCCTTTCTATTATCAGTACACACACTCTCTCTCTCTCTCTCTCACACACACACACACACACACACACACACACACACACTTGATGAGCTACTGTACCGCCAGCTCTGATCCCTTAGGCGGTCACGTTCCGGATGCTGCAATCTTCCTATTAACGCAACAAATTCATGGCATCACTTTGATGTTATCCTTTCGCCAGTACCATCACTTCTGTATTACTCCTCCTTTCATTATTCAGACATCTCATCACCAATACCACTCTCGTACAAGCCCTCTTGGATGACATGCACTACAACTAAACATGTCATGGACATCTCTCTACCGAAATCATGTCACCCCCATCGCTCAAGCACTGCCGCAGTCATAATTTCTCCATCATTCCTTTATCATCGCAAATGAATGCGGGACGCCGTCGGCCCACAGAGCGGCCGTGGCGCCCTCCCGCGGCGTCACCCGCCCACTCCCCAGTGCATCCTCTGCTCCTCCCGCTCCCCCCGCCGGAACCCCGCCACCACGCCGCCCCGCCTCCCCCCCGCCCCCGCCTCCCCGCCGCCCCGCCTTCCCCGCCCCCAACCGCCCCCGCCGCCGCAACCGCCCCCGCGCGCCCCCGCCGCCCCGCACGACCCCGCCGCCCCGCCCGCCCCGGCCCCGCCTCCCCCCGGCCCGCGCCCCGCCGCCGCCACCCGCCCCCGCCGCCCCGCCCGCCCCGCCCGCCCCGCCGCCCTGCCGCCCGCCGCCCCCCGCACCGCCCCTGCCCCCGGCGCCCCCGCCGCCCTGCCGCCCCCGCGCCGCCCGCCGTCCAGCCGCCCCCCGCCGCCGCCCCCGCCGCCGTCCCTCGCGCGCGTCCTCGCCGCCGTCCCACGCGGCCGTACCTGCTTCCGCCCGCGCTGACGCGCCCGTCGCCTCCTTCGCCGCTCCGCCCCGCCACACCCGCGTCGTCACACTCCCCGCCCCCCCGGCGCCGCCCACCACCCGCCCCCGCCTTCTATAATGGCATCAATGCTCCCACGTCCCGCCTGCCCCGCGCCCGCGCTGCCCGCGTCGCGCCTTCGCCTCCCGCGCACGCGGGGCGGGCGATCCCCGCGCGGATACGCCCATGAAAGCGGCAAGGTTGTTCAATCGAAGCGGCGGGCGCGTTTAACATGCAAGCCCCGCCACCGGCGTGCGCGATAGCGAGTTCGGCTGCCCGCGCCGCGCCCAGGTGGTCCCAGCCCTTAAAAGGGCATTACCGATCCGGCTCCCCGCCCGACCCCGCCCCTCCATCCCGCAGCGGCGTCCAAAATTGTAAAGCGCCCGCGGAGAGCGCTGTGGACGAAAACGCAATTTTGGCTCGCCTGCCTTCCAAATGCGCTCTCATTAAACTGCCGCCTCTACATTACACACAATGCTTGACTAAAGAGAATCATTGGAAATTTAGGTGAAAGAACAATTCACAACGTTAATACATTAATACAAAATTACATACAAAAACTTGAACAATTATGTATGAAAATACCTTCTGAAACATGTAAAAATTCGTAAAAATATTAAATGTATTTGTCACGTATACGAGAAAGATAAATGTTTATGAAAAATATGGCATTAATTTGGGAAATAAAGTGCCGAAAAATCATATTTTACGCCGTTCATTTCGATGTAAGCTAAGGTATAAATATTCAAACAACGGTATTGACAAAAGAAGCACAGTTAGAAGCACAAAAGAAGCAAGCTAAAGACATAGGGAGAATCAATTAAACATAATTGAAAAAGTAATAGAAATATCTATCTTTTAATAAAAAATACTGGGTAAATAAAATGTACGCTGAACTTACAATGTAAATCCCATGACCGTCGAGGTTGGGGCTCTTGTCCACTGTGGCGGCGTCCGGCCCCGCCGGCTGAAGGGATAAATCGCCCAGGTTTTTAATACACGGCCCGCCCCCGCCTTTCCCCACCGTCACCCCCCCTCTCCCCGCCCCACCCCCGCGCCTCGGTCGTTCGCCGCCGCCGCCGCCGGCTGAAAAACTGCCGGCTTGTAAGATCTAAATCGAATGGTGGAGTGGGGCGATTTGTTTCATATCGTACCGCGTGGTTTCATTTTCGGATTTGCATATTTCATCTGTTCTCCGACTACTGTACATATTTCTGCAGTTTGGAATTCGGGTTTCAGGCACCGGCCGGGGGTTTAGCTTTCTTTTTTTTTTTTGCGGGTGCGAGAGGCGGTATTTGCATGCTGCTTCCATAGCGGAGATGGGCCGTATAATAACAATAACGGAAACGCGATCAAATGATGCAGTCCCAGTCACTTACACGTCATTCCCTTCAAACTGTCACAGCGGCTTTATTCCGCTGCGCGGGCGCGCCCACCCGCCTATCTGCGACGGGCGCCGATATCGGCGCGGGACGCCGGGCGTGTTCGCGACGCCCACATGGGAGCGGGACATGTAGTCGTCGCTGCTGCATGTGATGGATGTGACTGATTGAAATTCCGCGATTAATGTTCCTCGTCCGTGGGGGTTCTTTGTGGATGGGTTCCGCGCGGAATACATACAACTCTGTGCAGGAGATTGCGATACGCGTGTGCAGGCGGCGCGGAGATATATGATGTTTCTGGTCGCGGAGTATCCGAGTTCATGAATAGCTGCCGTACACTTGCCAAGAAGATGTAACGAGAGAGACAGAAGTGTGCTAAATAAGATTGATGGTTTCTCAGCAGAATGGAGTGTTATTTTATTTCTTGCTGGAAAATGCAACATTCATAAACAAAATGAAGTAAGTACCATTAAATGTGAATGAAGAAAGTCGACGTTTTGAGATTTTGTTGTTCTAATTCTGGAGAATTTAATAAATAAATAAATTCATACGTACAACGAATGCAATGAAGTTCTATACGTTAATGGGAAGGCCTAAGGAGCTTCGTTTTTTAGTATGGCGGGAGTGAATTAACCGCTACGTTGATCACTCAGTGTTACTATTCAAATGTAATGTAGACAAACATTCTATTAACCTATACAGGGGATCACGTACTTGCTATTTTAAAAAGTAGAGATCTCTTTGTGAAATCCGTGTTCTGTTTCTAATGGTAATTTCAATCTGAAACCCAAGTTATAACCTCAACCCCCCACATTCTCCGGCTCCGTACCAACAAACTACAACTGCTTTCATCAAGAGATCAAATTCAATTTGCACTACCTAGTGAATTAATTAATAAATGACGGAACAAACCTTCGTTTTATTAATTTTTAGATATTAATATTCAGGATTTATTTTATACATCCTGTAAATAAAAATAAGTTGTAACACATTCAAATAATTATCTTTCATTAAAAGCAAAAATAACAAAGTTTGGCTGTCTAGAAATCTCATTTTTCTTTCTATACAAACACTCTCAAGTGTGTTTAAACTTAAATATATCGATATTTAAAGCACTAAGGGTTTCCATTTAGAGAGAAATTTGAGCATCCTACTCACCCAAAATTTGTGATATTTTCATTAGATGAAAGATAGAGGTCTCTTAAATCATTTGTTCTTTGGAGTTATAGTAGAGGAACGAAATATAAATAATATATTAACATTAATAAAATGATCGCCTCTCTGCCGTCATTAATTTATTACTACGTTTACAATACAATTGTAATTGATAAAGTTGTTTTTGTCTTGAGAGCTGAAACTATCATTTGAAAGCAGTTCACATCGGCATCTTTTGAGATTGTCAGGCTATAGTTGGCGAAGAAAAGACAGCGTGTTTAAGTTTGAAGACTGACTATTTTTGAATGAAAAGACTTGTTTGTGTATATAGAGGCATTGTAATCGTCTTTCACGTAGTTTCTTTACGAGAAAAATCAGTGATTTTATGCGATACACTGCATTTTCAAATTTAAGGTGGATAGCAGGGTATATTATTATATTAATACTCTAGAACGAACACATACAGATCTTGGTAAGTATAGAAGTTTTCATTTACAGTTTCAGAAACGTTTTCAGTTCCGTGTACACAATTAATAGTATAATAATAATAATAATAATAATAATAATAATAATAATAATAATAATAATAATAATAATAATATACAAACAAAAATTATGTACATACTGACTGTGTTGGAGACGACGCAATACATCGATAGGAAGAAACATGATATTGTCGTTGTCTGTAAGTACAAATGTTTATCCTTCATTGCATTCGCTGTTATAACAATTTTATGATATAAATAACATTTCTGGTGAACTGTAATTTTTTTCAACTGGAAAACTATAGTTATAAAGTAGCAAAGAAATCTATAGCACTACTTTATTTCTCAACAAGTTATAAAGCAGGAAGGAGTACATACTATTACAACCAATTAGTTTGTAATATGATATAGTACCATGCTGTAAGTTTTCCTCGAGTTTGGTAAGTTTTCGTTTGAGGCTAGAATAGAAGTATAATTGCGAAACCTCCGTTTTATCTAACTAGTGCCTGCTGAAGAAGAAACTTCAACCTTCAACCAAAAGTTACCAACTTACTTTTCCGCACTTTTTATTTAAAAGGGAGCGTTACCGCACTAGGCAGCCGCATGAAACGGGGCTCGAGGACCGATGAATGATTCATTTGCTGCCTGTCGGACCCCGTCCCCCACTCGCTCCGCCCCTCGTCGGGGAGCTACCTTTGTGGCAGCGACCGACGCTGTGGCGAAGGCGCCGCTCAACGCCGCGCCGCGGGGATGTGTGCTGCGGGCTGCCTAACCAGACAGGGGCCTCCTCGCGCCTCCTTCGCCCCGGCAGAGGCGGCAGGCAGCGGCGAGGCGGTGCGGCTGTGGGCGGAGGGAAAGGGTGGGGGGGGAAGGGGAAGGAAGCCGGGTGTGGGAGGGAGGCGCGCGGTGGGAGCGCAAACCGCGCGGAAATTAAACGGGGCCCGCGGGCGGCATGCTAAATACGGCCCGCGGCGGCGGCGGCGCCGGCGCCACAGTGGGTGGCGGTGCATCAACAGATGGGCACAACAGGCATACTTCTATTAATTCGTTCTAAAACTTTCTATTCCATACTTTTCTTTTATTGCATACCATCTGATTAACTCCACATTTACTTCATGGGCGAAATGTCCGTACACCAGTTAAATGAATATTTGGGGAGGAAGGAATTACGTGAATGTGAAATATTTGTCAAATAGCGCGCAGCAAGTCTAAAATATGAAATGAAGAGAATAGTGTTATGCAGTATGTTACGAAATTAAAAGTCAAGGTTTCATTATGTTGAAACACGATATCGACGGATTTGTTTAAAACGGCTTGGAAAAAGATAAGAAATCGGCTTTGTTACGAATGGATATCGATTTAACGTTAGCCGTGCCTGTATTAAACATGTAAGGAAGAAGTATCTCTGTTTCTGCGTCTGGAGTCAGTTGATACTTGGCTGTCCGGAATGAGCCGCGTCACAATCGGTCGAGGTGTCGTTTCGACCATCCTATTGAGACCTTTTCCTCAGCTGTACTGATTCTGAACTATAGTGGGCATAGCTAAGAAGAAGGCCACAACATCATGACCGAAACTGTGACGCGGCTCATCCCTTTCATCCAAGAATCTAGAAGTATCGCTGCAATAAGTCAAACATGGCTCAAAGCAGAATCATAAAATCATGCACTGTAATTAATAATAATAAATAATAATAATAATAATAATAATAATAATAATAATAATAATAATAAATAAATTAGTTTCTTGAATGTGAATATGTTATAAATATATTTAATAAAAGTCAGTGCAATTACCTATGTCTTCTTTGTAATTAAGTATTATTATTGTTATTGTTATTATTATTAATGTTATTATCATTATTAACATTATTATTGTTATTATTAATGTTATTATTATTATGTGCAGTGCAGAGGCGTGAAGTGCAATGACGTTGTGCAGCTGTATCGAAGTGCGGTGAAGTGCGGTGAAGTGGAGTTCTATGAAAGATTGCACGGTGAAATGTTCATGAGATTTTGTAACGTTTGTAGAGTTTGTATTGTTGTTAAGTTATGTAATGTTAAGTTAGTGTATTCTGATACCAACTTCTCACACTTAATTGCAGAATTATTAATAAATCTAATCTAATCTAATTACGAGAGGTGTGATTAAGTGGCTACACATCGATGAAGGAATTAAAAAAAAAGGATATTTGTTTTCGGTTGGCAAAGTTGTTAAAACTATTTTGTCCGCGTGGGTCTCTGTCCCCTCGGGCGCCCACTGTGTCGGAAGAGCGCCCGCGACGCTGCAGCTGAAGGCGCAGCCGCGAAGGCGGCGCTCGCGGCGTATCCGAGTGGCGCTCGGGAAGTATGGAGGCTCTGGCACAAGAAATGTTCACCCACGCACCTGCGCACCAACTGCGACCTCTCGCTCTCGACTGTTAATTCTCCGCGCGGAACGAAGACCAAATATCTTGAAATTGAGTTCCACACGTCTCTCTCTCTCTCCCTTCTCCCCTCTCCTCTCTCTCTCCCCTCCCCCCTCCTCTCTCTCTCCCCTCTCCTCTCTTTCTCTCTGTAGACTCGACTGGAGATAACTGGAGATCACAGGAAAATGAGGAGGAGTTGAGATTCCTCAAATTCTTGTTTCGCGTCCCTACGTTACTGTTTAAAGGAGACTGGAAATTGAGAGAGAGAGTGAGAGATAATTTCAACAGGTCGGCAATAAAAGCCGAGAGAGAAGAAATACAAACTGTTATGTAATGAAAAGTTTTGATACGGGAAGCGATGCCAAGAAGGTTTTTGCTGTGTATTTTTGGCTCCATAAAACAGTCTGACCTTATGAGGCCTGATGTAATGAAATATAAATAGATATCTTTGGTAGCCATACGTGAAGGTTTCGTGGAATGCGCCATAGCTCCCAGATAGAGTGACGTCTGAATTCTTTGTCAACGCGACATACGACAGAGTTTTTTATTTACGCGTTTAATTTACCAACTACAGTAAGCTTTTGACTTACATTATTTTCCGGAAAAGTAATGAATTATAAAACTACACGCTGGCCACTCTTAATTGAAACAGTTATTTGTTCTCCACTGTTTGTGTGTTTGAGTTCCATTGTGCATTAATATTGAATTATTAGTTGTTAATTATGTTTGTACTATTCGTTCTATGAGAGATAGAGTAGTTTATTTTCTAGAGTAACTCACATCATTTGAATAAGTACTTACGTATTTGTTTATTACCAATCCATCAATTATCATGACTACTCCATGAATATGTTCATTTGCGTACATTCATACACTTCAGCTTTCCTTCAATACTGCTAATTTGGTCTGTGCATATTTATTCATAAATTGATGTTAATCATAATGTATTCATAAATACGTCAATTAAGAAGAATTCAACTGTAATTTTTTGTCAGAAGTAATCCTGAAAATGTGTAATATACAACAAAGAATATAAACGAATCTATTGAAAATATATTCACTGTTTTAACGTTAACGTGTTTTAGCTAGTGGAAGTTTCAACTATGTTTAAAGTATTATGAAATTATGATATTTTAATAAGTAAATGAAGTTTACTATGATGACATTTAATCTGCAATACTTTGTTTCTTTTGTTTAAATAATTTCACTTGAGGTTACTGGAAAAAATTCTCGATACAAATAAATACGAAATCATGAAAAATTGAAAGCCGTTATATTGATATTAACTAATAATATTTTATTTTATTATGGATTCAATTTGATTTTGAATGTCAAATTCCACCGTTTTTATCATTGATTATAGTGTATCGTAGAAAAATGATCAGATTAACTATTAATTCAGAAATTTTAAACTTTTTTCGAAAATATTTTTCCCAAAGAGATCGAGAATGCGCACGGAAGTACCGTATCGTGACGCAAATTGGCAAAGATTGTTTTCTTCACGTCCCGTCCACCGCCAACACGACAGAATATTTATCACCACAAATTTACTCTCATTACGTCCACTTGTTTTCCTAAAGGTCTTCCATAACTCTTGCGGACGTGGTGGCCGGCTTCGGGCGTGTCTGGGCGTAGGCGGCGCCGGCAAGAAACACAATATGACGTTGCCCGGCTCTAGGCGTCGCGACGCTGCGGAGACCCCGCGGTCGCCAAGGACGCCGGCCAGCGCGTTGGCGCCGCGTAGCTGCGACCGCAGCGTCGGCCCCGCAGAAGAACGAGCTCCGCTCACGATATACGTCCTCTGGCCGCACTCGCTGCGCTCCTTGGCCGCGGGGCGGGTCAGGCTGCGCCGCCGTTGCTCCTTCCACCAGTCTGCTCGCAGATGCCCGGGCATTGCTACACAGTGGCCACCGCTTCGACCATCATTTTGTGGTGTGTTGGCTGAGCCAGGCATAGGCCAGCAAGCATACAACGCGGCGTCGCCAATACCACCGACAGAAAATAAAAGACTGCCTCCTGAAGCGTCTTCTACCACTATTCGGTTGTCCGATTTTGCGGTTTCCTTTATTCTCGGCGTACATTTTGCACATACTTTTCTGCACATTGTTCTCACATACTTTGTGCAGTGTCAAGTAATAACTGATATGTTATATGTTGCGTTTTAATTTACTGAATCGCCCATCGCATTACTGACCATAACTTTCGTTGCTGCTCGTAGCTCGGAGCTATTACCACACAATCTCATATTGAAAGATACGATATGTCCCAATCAGTAAACAAGATAGTCTCAAGTCATGTTTTGCCAAAATACTGTTACAATATACATTACCAACTGTCAAGTTATAGTTATTTCCATAAGTCTTGTCCATGATGTCTCAGCTGATTTTGAAACATCAACTGTGCATGATTAATACTGGCGTCACTATCGCTATTCGCTTGCGCGTCAATTCCACAGTTATCTTTGTTATAACTTATTGTTTCAGATGTAGAAAATAGTATTAATTTATTCGAGTACATTCTTTTTGTATGTGTGTTTTAAAATACACGCAGCTCTTCGTCTTTAGCGTGCAAAGCTCATATATCAACTCGTAGTAAGTAAATGAAGTTTAGTTTGTTTTTTCAGGACATTTTTACATCAGCGTAGACTTTGCATTGATGGCGCTTTTTAAAATTAAAATAATCACGTCCATTTTCATAATTTCTGTTGTTGCTTCTTTCCCAACCAATGTCAACACCTCCGTTGTCTGGGCTTCAGCCAACAATGTGTGAACCTTGGTTTTGCGGGCAGCTCTGCCAACAGTGGCAGCAGTCGTCTCTGCGGCAACGACTCTCGCGCGTCCAGCCTGGCAGCGGCTCCCCACCCCTCCTGCCACCCCCGCACTGGAGATGGCGCTCGAAAGGACAGTCCATTTCACCAGAGGGTAAAAACGCGGTAGTCGCTTAATAATTAACCCGGTCGCCAGATGTGATCCATGCTGGGATGTGTTAAAAATTTCTCTCTGCCACTGAGCCGGGATAAATGAAGAATGTTCAGAGTGCAGCCCTCTGGTCTCACAAAGGATTGTAAAGAGGGAGAGAGAGAGAGACAGAGATCGTTAAATTGTTATGTAAGGGCTATTGTTCTGGTTTGAGGCGTACTTCAACCACAACGTCGAGAAATACTGCTCAGCGACTGTTTACAACCGCTGGCAGTTATAAGATGCGAGCAAATGTCTTCAGGTACATAGTTTTATATCTTTTACACTCTATAACTTTATATTTGAATTTCCGTTTGTAATGGTGTACTCTAATTTACATATCTGAATAAGGTCATTTAGCTCGTTCCAGCAGTACATGAATGTAATTTGCATTTATATAAACGTTTGTCGCTCTCGCTGCTGCAGGAAGTGCGATATACAAAACATAACTCTTTCTTGATATACCCCATTTATTTACCTCCACATCTCCCCTTAATAAATTTCCACTTCTATTCAGGATGTTTCTGCGAGTGTATGAAAAATTACGGTTTCGACATTTTTGTGCCGACAAACCGGCTTTGCGAATGCGACGATTTAAACGCGGGACGCTGTAGCCGGTCGTGTAAAGCGAGCAAAGTGACCCAACGCTGTCGGGCCGCGCGTGCAAGCAAAACGATTTCAACCCGGCGACCTCCGGTAATCGGGCTCACGCGCGCTCGGGTGGGCGCCCCTCGCCCGCCTACTTGACTCTCAGTCTTTTGTAGGATTAAATTGAATTTTTTAAATTTATTGACGCGTGTCAGGGCGGCTTTGAAGTCGCGCTTCCCGCGGGCAGGTGGACGCGCGCCGCGCGCGGAGGGGGAGGGGGAGGGGGCGGGGCGCAGGGATTTGCGCGGGTGTGTGTGTGGAACGTGCGCCGCCAGGAGGGTGGGCGATGGACGAGTGAGCGCGAACGGCGCTGGACGCTTCCGGGTAAGAGGCGGTGGAAATGGGAGGCAGAGGCACGATTAGTGTAGGCGGAGGCAAGGGGGCGAGAGGAAGCCCAGGGCGGAAAGTGGATGGAGAAGTTTTGAAATCGTGTTAACTAGCAAGCACGTGCCATGAATGCAGGAGAAGGGAAACAGCTAGCAAGCAGTCTTTAAAATACATGTACTTAAAAACGTTATTATTTACGAGCATGTAAGGAATTATATCAAGTGACATTTGCAAAAAAAAAAAAAGAAACAAGTGAAATATATAAATGATAGAAAATAGGAGATTGGATGCCAATTAGGTAAACAAATAGCTTAGACAAGAAGATAAAAGACGAGATGAAAATAAAATTCATTACCAATATAATGAGCATTGTGCCAAAATGCAAATAAAAACCAAAAAATTTGTTTTAAAAGTCCAGATAGAAAATGAGCCGAGAAAAAAGGTAAAAAGGTGACCCCAAAACGTCCGAAGGGTATAAGACAGAAATAAGCGGCCTACAATATGATCACACGCGGAATGGTATTTTGAATGCAGTACAAAGCGGCCAAACCGGAATCTGCAATAGACAAAAGGCAAGTGCGTCGAAAGACAGGCGGGCTGAAAGCGAGACGAAAGGAGCGGGGATAGAGCGAAGCGAGCGCGGCGGAAGTGAGCTTGAGCAGGCGCACGAGAGCGAGAGCGAGAGCCGCGCGCCCCCGCAGGGAGACAGGGCCCGCGGAATTAAAACACAATATTTGCGCGAGCGGCGCGCTCGGGGGCGTGTGCGGCGCGCGGTATTAATTGTTTACCGAATGTCGCGGATCGATGACGAAGGTGCGCCCAGGTGAGGGCCCGCGGGTGGCGCGCAGCTGCAGGGGGTGGTCGGGGGCGCACCCACGCCGCAAAGAGGGGGGCAGGGAGGGCTGGTTTGGACGGTGGGGGAAGGCAGGCAGTGCGGGTGGTCAGCGGATAGAAGCCCGATGGAGGGCGGATAGGGGGGACGATAAAGAACAAAAGCGTCGCGTGTAATAATACCGTAGATGGCGAGGGTGGAAGAATTATGGAAATACAATTAAGAAATAAAGTCAAATGATAAAATATTTTGGGTTTTGGGGTGCACAACGGGTATGGTCATTGGTCCCTCAAGTGTAGTGCATGATATATTATTGGAGGTGATGGTCAGTTTTCCGCTGGAATGTGTCTTCCGGCGCCGGCCGTTAATTCAAAGGCTCCTCTCCCCGCCACGAACTCTCCACCAGCGCGACACCGCCTCAGCTTTCCCAACGCCCTTAACCTTACGCCTGTTCTCCCAACAAGTCTAACAGTGTAGTTCATGTCTGTGTGTGTCTGGGTATTGATGAGGGGACAGGAGAATCATGGGGAAGGAATGATCGCGCGCTGCTTGTGACACATTTGATAACATACTGTTACAGCATTCTCCTAGTATTCATCGGAGAAGTCACGGAAACTACCCATCAGGGCAGCTGATCGCTGCAAATCTCCTCCAGAAAAAAATTGAGTGAGATTGACGGGCGATGGGAAGTTGGTCAAATTGTTATCAAGTTTTGCGGTTCCAATACACTCGTGGAGCATCGTGTATAAAGAAGTTACTTATACTATATTTGAAAATATTATGTTCGTAGAAAAATTGAATATTTTCTAAATTTATAAATCCCATGAAATTTGTTACTACGCTCATCCATTTATAATAACAATCGCAAATTATTAAATATTATCAGTGGTAGAGAAATTACTGGTAGGCATTCAAATCACAACAAGATTTTCTCACAGAAAACTATATACCGTTAATTGGAGATAAATGCTTCTCTCACATGAAGATAAATGGGACCTAGAAGGAGAACAATGGCGATAGAGTGCTCAAATTTGAAATTAGAAGGAAAATATGTGAGGACAACAAAGACAGAAACAGTGATTCAACTGAATATCAGATATCTGAAAGGTAATGTTTGAAGCATGTCAAGGACAATGTGACGATGAATTTCAGAAGAAGTTGACTTTCACAATAGCTTTATATAGGCGGAGTGTCAGTCGTGATGCAATGGGAAAATAACGGTAGCCAGGTGGGTAAAGGTGGTGAAGCACTGGAAGGCCATGAAGGTCAAGGCGCGGGGAGGCTCCCCTCGAGGAAAAGAGGCTGTGGGATTAGCTAAAATTTATATCGGAGTTGGGTGCAGAAAAGCAATAAGAATTATTTGAATTAATAAAATAAAGGAACATAAGAGAAGTAATAAGGTAATTCAATAAATAACTTATAATACCAATTTATAAAATAACGGTCGATTGACTGATTCCCACCACGTCAACTGCCATGGTTATTAGTCCCGTTAGTGTTTTTATGGCTGGCGGTGGCAGTGTTTTTCCCCTGTCGGTGAGTGAGATCAGACGTCTATCTACATGTCAGCTTGAGGTGAATTTCCCCCTAAGTGTCTGCCGCAGGCGGGCCGCCGCCCTAGCCGGGGCAGCTGTTCCGACTGGTATCCAGACATGTGTGGGGTAGTGTCGTCGATGTAAGTAGTAGACGATAGTTCAAGGAAGAGGAAGGAAAGATTGCACACGGCAGGTGGTACGTTTGTTAGGGTGCTGCACTGTCATTTGCCTGTAATTGATCGCAGAAACCAGGCAAAACTACCGAACAGAGTATCCGGGCGCAAGAGTTCTACTCCAGACAGCGGCTGAATGTCACGTAGCTCTCTAGCTACTATCAAAAATTCGCCCCTTCCGTGCTCGAATCCCACGTCCAACCGGTGACAATCGATGGAGATATAACATTAGTCCTTATTCTCAGATAAACTCGATCGATTTATAAAGAAAATATGTAAAAATTGATAACATTTACATCGTTAAGTTTTAATCGGCTAAAATTATCATTAGTATGACATTAATACACTATTTTAACTTTCGTCAAGTGTTTCTTCGTCTGTTTTAATTTATTAAATATTGTCGTCAACATAAAATACAAAAGCATACTATATTTTTTTAAATATTGTACTTCTAAATTAAAAATTGATGAAACAATTTGATATTCTAAAACAGGTTTCTGTAGATTTTTTGAAATCTAACGAACATTTAATTTTTTACATTTCCTTTTTTGACTCACATCTTGATTACAATTAATAACGATAAGTCATTGAGTTGTTCCGTCGTAATTAATTTTAAAGAGGGGATTAGCCAACTCAAGGTGACGCTGGCCCCACCACAGTATGATGTATGAGAGCACAATAGAAATGTTGTCTCGGCATTACTTTTTGGAAAGTTTGGTAATGTACTAAATGACTTCTTGGCTGTTCTGGTGACGCCGCGTCGTTGGCTGAGAGGCCTACGTTTCACCTGTAATATTGCAGGCTTCTTCAGGGTAGTGAGTCAGGGTAGTTGTCTCTACCTCGAAGAAGCCTTCGACATGACAGACGAAACGTCGGCGTCTCAGCCAACGACGCTGCGTCACCCGGACAGCCAAGAAGCCATGAACTCGAGCCTCGGAAGCTTACGTGTGCAAACGAACTAAATGGCGAAACGTATACTACTCTATTCCATATATTGTATGAAGAAGGCTTGACGAGGCGAGGGCCGACGAGCGAAGCGGCGAGGGCCGCGGCAGGGCCAGGGCCGTGGCGAGGGCGAGGGCGCGGGGTGCGGCGGCGGGCCGCGCGTGGCGCTGCGGTCGAGGGTGAAGTGCGCGTGCGCGCGGTGGGGCGGCCGGCCAGGCGACGGCCGCACGTGGCGCGGGGCCCGCAGTCGCCGCCGGACGCCCGCGCGAGTGCCGGAGGGGCAGGGTCGCGCCGCCCGCGCAGCGTCGCACCCGCTCCCGCGCACGCACCGCCCACGCACCGCATCCCACGCCGCCCACGCGCCGCCCCAGGTAGGCAGCTGCGCGGCGTCGCGTCGGCAGGCAGTGCGCGCTGTTGCTTGGTCCGTGGAATTGTTTGTGATGTGACGACACGTGCGGCGCCGGCTTTGCCTCGTATTTTTGTTCTGCGGGATGACAAGGAATAATGATATGTTTGTCTACGAAAATTGTTTTATCTTAGTAATAAACGACTATTTGAAAATCGCGCCATGGTTGCTATCCGAATTTTTCAGTGGGCACTGAATGTGAAGTTTGAGAATTTTGAAATTTGAATTAGTCATTGAATTTTTTTAATTATGCTCTGTTTGACAAACGTACATGATGACTATTGTGAAGTCTTTTACTCTTTTAAGTTCATCTGAAAGTTGACAGAAGCAAATATTTGATATGTTTCACAATGTTTCGTGAATATGCACACAAATAAAATACAGAGCAGCATTGTTTTTCATTTTGTTTCCGATATCGTATTTGTCCAATTCTCAGTTCATTTGATACGGATACTAGATACTCATATCTGTGTAAAATGTCGATGTTGTGATTCATCATTGATGTTTTTGTTCTCTGCTGTTAGTAATTACCGGTTACTTTCAATGCTTGACTGATAATTTCAAAACCAACCCGAACCTGTTTCTCATATCTTTAGCTCACAGAAAATTGATATTTAAAAAACAAAAATTAGCAATATAGTACGATATTGTTCTCATTTCCTTCTTGTAGCTTAGAGAATACTCTTGTAACTTGTAGTGTAACAAAAAACGACTCATTGTATACAGTAGTATTCAGAAATTCTTATATTATTGTGTAATTATTCCGTGTCCACTCGTCTAAAAGAATATTACAAAAATGCGTTCGCTTTTGATGTGTCGATATCACCATAAAATGGTGAGCATCAAGAAGTCAGATTGGACGACCAATCAGGTCAACAATCTTTCACGACCCTCGTAGCAATTTGACTTCACGGGCGCAGTGTTTCTTCCCGGAATATCCGCCTTCAAAAGCGAGGGGTTTTACGGCGGCGTCTGGCCCGAGGCTTCGCCCGACCGATCGCTGCGCCTGCACCGGGAGCTGCACGTGCTCTGCTACATCGCGTCGCGTCGCCTCGCCTCGCTCGCATCGTCTCGCTGCCACGCCGCTCGAGTGTGCCGAGCAGCGGGCTATTTGTGTGACCTCGAGGGCCCTCCAGAGGCCGTCGCCGGCCCCGCCCCTTTGATCTGAGGCGCCGCCGCCGCCAGACCCTGCGACCTTTCATCGCAGCTTGCTCCGTTGCGGCGCTGTGTGGAACGCTACTGTTTCATTCGAGCCTGTGCCATAACGAGCATCTGCTGCCATCACGTGTTGGACCGTGCGGTAATAAAGTCACAAGAATTTGAAGGGAATAATTATCAATAATGACTAAGACTCACGGTTGTCTAACACATTTTAATTTATACGGGTTCACTACACTAGAAGATTTGATCCAGCATTTGTGATACGAGAATGTACGGTCATAGACACTTCGTGGAATTCAGAATGTGGTTGCTCGTCTGCTATCGTTGAGGAAATGAGTTTATTATACGACGTCCTATCATTTGCATATGAAAGTGAAGAGTGTTGCAAACTGCTATATTACCCTTCATTTAAATGTTATGGTGATTCAAAACATTACATGGAGTACTTTCACATTGGTAAGGAGTAATCCGAACTGCGGAGTTTGAAATGTGTTTTTTTTTTACTTTAAAAAAAACTATTTGTTTTTCACTTTTCTCATGCCGCTTTGCCACTTTGCTGATGATTCGAATTAATTCTAGGTTAGAATTTGTCCTTTTGTAATTCTCGCGAAATTTCATTATTACAATAATCAGTTGAAGATACGTTTACTTAAGTTTTGAAATCATACTGAATAATGGATTTATAAAAGCAGTAGCATCGTGGTTCATGGTCAAAATGCTTCTGCTCTCTGCCATCGATAATTGCAACTTTTATAGGATTTTTAAAAACGTTCTCTTGTTTTCCCAATTGTATGTTTTCTATGTTGCTAACTGGAGTAATTTTCCTTATCTCTTTTCTGACATTTTTATTGTTGAGAACCCACTTCTTAATGTTTTCTAATCTTAATCTTTCTCCTTTGAATTTGTATTCCATCCTTTTTACTATCGGTAAAATTATTTTGATGTTACTTCCGTTTAAACCTTTAAACTTATTTCTTTCATGGACGATAATATAGTTATATGTGTTTGCTTTTTCATAATCCTTTACGGTTTTTTAACAGGTTTACGAAAGTTTCAAAATCGTGAAGTAGATGCACTGTAAGCCAAGGAAACAAGGAAGCTACCTTGAATTCAAATTCAATGTAGATCTGAATTTACGATACAGGTTTATTAGATGAACATTAATTCTCTCTCTGAAGAGTTCTATCTTCGTGGGTTTTTACGAGAAAAGGAGATTTTTTTAACTTCTTCTTTGATTTGAGTAAATGACAATGTCATCGTCGATATATAAGCCCATCAGTGAATTATTGTTATTATTATTGTTATTCCGTAGTATAATCTATTTGATGCAATTTTTTCTCAATCAATATAAAATGTATTAAAGCATTAATATAATAAGTTTCTAAAACAAGGAAGTATTGCGAACATATTTTAATCAACACAGGTGCAAATTCTTCTTCAATAGTTATTAATAGAGGGATTTTAATGAAATGTCATTTTTTCTCCCCCTTTAGAATAATGCAATTTAGTATAGAAATTAATGTTATTTTATGACAAAAGGAAATTATCCAATTGCCTCATATTTTAGCATTTTCGTCAATTTCGACTAATAAATCATTTTTTACCTATTTCTGTCGTTTTAATGCATTTTTTACTGATTTCATTCATTTTTACACTTCAATTGTACTTGCTTCAAATGTTTATGAGATGAAAGAAATGTTCACCACAGAATTCTTGAGTAGCTTTTTCGTCTTCTTCGCTCAGAAATTGTATTGCCAGCCGTAATGAGAATGTAATCTATGTTTCCTGTGACGCCTATGAGGGACATTGTCGGTTGAGCCGATTTCGGGATTACTAAAGACAGAAATTTCCTGGTAAAGAACAGCCCAAACCAAAAGTTCGCAAGCCGAGTTCACTTGAACAAATAGAAGCAGCCTCGATCGAATCAATGACGTATCCAACAGCTTGAGTTGTTCATACGAACTGGTTTTGATCACATATTTTCGTCAATTTCCATTGCTTTTAGAGAATTTTGAGATCAATTTATTGATCATACTGGCCGATGTTTTAGGTCTTGTAAATCCGCCCCTAGTTATCAACGTTATCAGCCTGAATACACATCGTATTAGCCTTAACTACAATGGACGCCGGACTATTAAATCCTTAGCGGACGCTGGTTTTAGTAGTTGCTTTTGATTCATCTGTTTGGATGTGTTACGTCTATATTATAACAGTGTTAAGAAAAAAAAATCAGTGCCTGAAGTGAGCGGAGACGCCCTGTTGAGTGGGAAATGGTTGCTTAGCTCAGGGCCCCCGAAGGCGTCGCGCCCTCGCGTCGCCAGCGGAAACGCCTGCGCCCGCGTTTGTTTGTTCACGCTGCTGCCGATGGAGCCGGCGCGACACGGCGCGGGTGGGCGTGGCACTGGGCAGCGCTGGCGGAACGTGTGCGTATTAACTTTGTGTGAACGCGCGGCCTCCCGGAGCGGAAATTAAATGTCGTGTAATAAGCTCTGCTCCTCGCAGACGCGCAGAAACGCCGTTTCCAGTCCATTTGCTGTCTCGCGACAGATATATCGATTAATCTCGAGAGCGACTGCCGTAAATTACGCGAGTCGTTTCTCTTCCTGCCCTAGAGGTGCGGCGGTGAAACGGTGTCAGGAAAACGGAGAGCAGGGAGCGCGGAGCAATGTTGGTCTGTGGAGATGACATTTTATTTTTGCTTCTACGGTGCGTTTTGTAGCAGTTGTAGTCGCGATATTATGAGAAATAATGAATGTCTCTCGACTAAATAAATGTAATCGGTTACTGGCCTCTGTATAAAATAAAGAGAATATGGAATTTAAAATGTTTTGTTGGGTTTAAGAGAAAGTAAATATATATAGACACGTTAAATATTAAAAGGTTAAAATTGATGTTAATATTGAAAGGCAAAATACATGTTCGTTTTCATGATATGCGCTCATGATGTTATGTAGGACATTGTATTCCAGAAAAGCATTTTTCTGTAGATATATTTCCTCGCAAATGTTAATGTTAAGCCACAGATATTGATATTTTCCCCGTGTTTTTGAATTTGTATGCACTTGTTAGTGTTACTGATTCACTCTTTTGAATAATAAGGGAAAATCTACAAGTATATCATCTGTGAACATGATATGTGTTCATGTGCTGGACCTCTGACGGTTCGGCGAAGTAAAAGGAAATATGAATATTAAAGAAAGTGTTTAATGAATACTTTTGTAGTTATCTCTCAAATAGAGGTGCATTAACATATTCAGCAGAAGTAACAATTTGAATAATAAAAAGTGTCATATGTATGTGATTGAAGAGATTAAGACTTAATAATCCAAATGACTTGAAAAATAAAGATCGGATGAGTATTTTGGATGGGCAATCGGATGAGAATTTTCAATCGTTGTTCCAGATAAAATACATTCAGAGACCGATTAGATTTTGAGAAATTCTACTGTTTTCATTTTTGAATAATGTTGTTCCGTTGCGTTTAAATGACACAACTGTATTTGAGATACGTAATGTTCTCATAAATTGGTGTTGGTTATAGTCCACGTATCGCTTGCTCTTCGAGTTTTTAGCTTACAGGTAGACAGCATTGTTTGTGATGGCATGTTAAAAAAAGATGGAAACAATTACCATTCAAGTCCAATTGTGTTAAATGCTGCAATTGAAGCGCACTAGGAATGCTTTAATTAATAATAAAGGATCCAAGGGAAATGGCGGGATCGAAAGTAATTACTTTGAACGTGGAATAAAAATTGAAATATCGAAATCGTTTGCCGTGTTGAATTAATGAGGCGGCAACAGCTACAATATTCGGTCTTCTGTTGGAAACATTTTAATTATAGTATTCCATTCCATTCTCGCTAATTTTGCAATGCCTAACGAAATTACAGATTGATTTGCGCCTTCAGCAATTTACATTAGATTGTGGTTGCATATGAATACGTGCAAGTGTATTTTGTCAAGACTTTTTATATATAATGATGAACACGAAAACATATGCAGTACAAAAGAACTATTGTAACAAGTAAGTGATTTCTAATTTGATACTCAAACATCAGTGTGTTTGTTCGTCAATAATTCATCCAATGTGTATATTGTGTTTTTAGTAAAATAATTATCCTCCGAGACCTAATACATGCATATTTTATAAGAATGCAATCGGGTGAAGTGAACAATACATTTTGTTATTGGATTTGCTCCATTCTTGGCCAATAGATATTCATATAGTTTTATAACGCTTCGATTATTCCAACCGCAACACACGGTGTTTCTGTCCATTACGCCCACACACACACACTATACATGATGCTTGTGACCATTGTGCTCGTCTCCAGTTTGAATGTAATACGTTAACGTTGCAGCTGTGCTGAGTATTAGGTACTCTCGCAAAGTGATTGCCTGTGAAAGCGATACTCCTATTACGAAAATTAGTTTGCCTAATAGTTGTGCCGCTTCATTCATCGCCAGTAGTGCGCTCAATGCGCGTGCGAGCGCTGCCGCCGTGCGGCGCTTGCGAGGGCGCGTCCCGCAAAACCGCGCGGGCGCTGTCGCCTCCCCTCGGCGGTTTGTCCTCCGGTACGAGAGAACAGCGTTGCAATGAAAGCCGCTGCCTCCCCCTCCGTTCCCCTCCTCTCCCGTGTAATCAGCGCGGCCCCCCGGGGGGCGGCACCCCGCGCGGCGTGGGATTGGCGCGGCCTTCCCAAGAAGTCGTCATTCTCCGCACTGCACTCCTTCGCCCCCTCGCGCCCGCTGCCTCGGAGACGCCCTGCCCCAGTCGGCGGGTTTTCATTGTTTAGTGAGTGCGGGCAGGGCCATTTGTCCCGTAAGTATAGTACTCATTTTTTAGGGTGACTGTGTTCTTTCTCCCGATGTATGGCGAGATCCGGCGCCGACCTACCGTCGGTTGGCTAGTTTTCCCCAACCAGGTGTCTCCCACCATCGTCCCAGCTGGAACAAGCTCTTAGCTCCCGGACCCCGGCATGTCTTAGTCGGTGGGGCTACCACAGATTTCAGATATGTCCAGATTCCGATTTTTTGCTGTGTGTGTGTGTGTGTGTGTGTGTGTAAATGGATAGTCCCGATCGTGTAACTTTTTTTTATTTTTGCGATAATTGTGCAATCTTATGAGTCCCACAATTATTGGATCACTGATGTTTTCAATGAATTCCCAATATCTTGATAAAACGACACTTCTCATATTTCTAAACAACACTACAGATACTACGAACAACAAATTACGTTTTCTGTACAAAAAGGTACGTGTAGAATTAGCGGTGAGTCAGTAATTGCCCCAATTCTAACACTTGTAAAGTGATATATTCTTGGTGGTATATTATGTTGCATCCCTGAACATAAACTTATGTTTTGGACGCCTACTGCTTTATTAGTATCAACAGAGAACTCAAGGCTTGCTCATAAATCTCGAAACCTAATTTTATCAAAAACAAAGTAAAAACTTACGAACACTTTTTGTACAGGCTGTGAGAGGTCACAAAAATGATAATTTTCGATTTTAAAATGAATTTCTCATAAAACCTCTAGTCGCTCCCTTCTTCACAACTGTGCAGTAAATACTGAACTACACAATCCACTATAGTCCGGACTCACTTTTTAGTATTGAAATGATTCAGTATTCAGTTTGAAATGATTTATGTGCAGAACGCGTATTTTCTCATCTCAAATGAGGGATGGGAATTTTAGAGCCAGAATGAGCAATCAAAGATTTCAATAATACATACTGCTACAATGATTAGAAATAGAGAAGTAAAATATATTGTTTCTCTAGGAACCTCGAGCTCCCCCTCATTGCAGTAATATACTCGTGTTCTAAGAGTCGAGTGCATTCCTCAAAAAACATATTCTTAAGTGCTCTCTCTCTTTATTAGATAATATGCCCGTATTTTTAAGAGACATCCCCTACTCTAGAGATGCAAGAAATGCGTTCCCTTCGTTCATCCCATTGATACTTTCTCCCCTGTGAAGCAGAATGCCCTTTCCGGGAAGACGAAACTTGGCTGCGCCGCCATAAAAATTATTGCCCCGAAGGGTTCCTCCCCTGCTCAGTCAAGCCCGAAGCGAAACTGTTCAGATGTTCATTTGTCACAGGAGAATGAGACGGTCTGCTGTTCGGAAGTTCAGTTCTTGCCATCTGCGACGCAAATACACAACGCGCGGAGATATGAATGATTAGTCGAGAGGTGATGGATGCTGCGAAGTGTTTCACTTCACACGCAATATTTTTATTTGTAAAGACCGGCTGAGATAACTCGATGACAACTTCTATTTCCGCTGCAGCATCAATGACCGGGAGATTCTAGAATTCGGTAGCTAAATTGCTAGGTCAAATTCGCATACTGGCTGTAGAAGGATTCTAGTGGCCGGCTTCTCTTATCCGTGGTAACCCCAATCAACACACAAGATCAATATCCTAATATACAGGCCATGGATCCCACCCGAGATTTCCTTCCTTATTCTTAACTTGCCACTCTATACGCGTACGCGGACATATTCACGCAAACACACACACGCTCATAAACACAATCATACTTATTCTTACTAGCACCTCACGACAATACATGTCAAAAGAGTAGTCGGATGCTTAGAATCCGTCCCGGCTACATCCCTCGAAGGGGGATAGTTGGAGGGGGAAACTCCGAAAGACGATTTCCAGATCAGTGTCGATCTCAGATTCCAGCGGGGGTCGAACACTGCCATCTCCCCGCTTTGTCCCATGCTCTACACGCTCGGGACTAAGAATTTGACACGCCCGGAAATAATAAATAACCATACTTTTATTCACTTCATCTAGAAATCCAAGAACTTTTCATTGTTTTCTTGTTAACATCTTTTCTGTGCACACATTTCTGGAACTGATTTCTATGTATTTTCCAAAGGCTTCCTGCATTTAGTTTCGTTAATAATATTTAATTATTTCAATAAATAATATATTTTGCAACGGCGCGAGGTTATTCTTTCTTTAAATTCTCGGCTATCCGAGAGACGCCGCGTCGTTAGCTGGGAGGCAGACTTCTCGCCTGACTGTCGCAGGCTTCGTAAGGGCAACGTCGGCCTCCCAGCCAACGACGCGGCGTCTCTCGGATAGCCGAGATTTTTTGATTCGAGCCGCGGAAGCATACGTTTTATTCTTTCTTAAAGTTAATGAAAAGTATTCACGTAATAATTTCACGAGAAACTCTTTTCTAATGATATGAATTTCAGTTAAATATGGCTTCTGCAGCTGTCATTTTTTTTCTATGCAGCAAAAACGACAATCCATTGGAAATTAATACGAGTATATACTTACTTGGTGATTAACACAATGAGTAATTTTGAAATCGTTTATTGACACTTGGTACAGAGAATTCATACATAATACGTTTTGAACCTTTTCCATTCCATTGCAAACTGTTCATTTAAATACGATTCAATAAAATGTCACCGAGAGACATATTTTGGTGAACTGAATTGGGTTGCTATTTTTCACGTAAGGCCACCATTACCAAACGTAGGAGGCTATTGACTTCAATAGCCTCCTAGGCAATAGAATTACTCCGTAAACGTACTATTAATTCGTAACAAGATCCAGCGCCTGTACAGAATCGAGATTCCCCTGTTCTCGGCGCAGCACAATTCCCCTCGCCCCCTGAGGGTGGGCAACCGAAGTCCCTCCACTCTGCCCTGCTCGCCTCTGGCGGGCGGGGGCAGGGCAGGGGCGGAGGCGGGGGCGGTCCCCGGGGCGTGCTACAGGTGTGCCGCGCCGCCGCCCTTCGCCCCGCGCCCGCCCCGCTCACCCGTAGGTTTTAATGAGCCGCAGTAAAAACGCGCTCGCCCGCCCGCCCGCGCGTGAGTGATTTACCCGCGGTCTTTGTGCGGGTTTAGGCGCGCGCCGCAACACTTCATACCCGACCGGCCTGCGGTGGGGAGGCCGCCCCCGCGCTCCCGCCCTCCGTCTACTGCCTTCCGTCCACCGCCTTCCGTCCACCGCCTTCCGTCCACCGCCTTCCGTCTACCGCGCTCCGTCTACCGCGCTCCGTCTACCGCGCTCCGTCTACCGCCCTCCGTCTACCGCCCTCCGTCTACCGCCCTCCGTCTACCGCCCTCCGTCTACCGCCCTCCGTCCGGCGGCGCGGGGTCTTCTCTCTCCGCGAAGCTGTTTTTTTAACTCCTGCCAATTCATCTGGCGTTTCTGTGTTACATAAACGACATAATTGACAGCTTGTGAAAAGTAATTGCGGCATCCTCCTTCTTCGACTCTTTTTTATTGATCACGGTTGTTTCAGAATTCATTGTTTTACGTCATATTATGCCCTTATTCGTGGCCTTTATTGCTCAATGCTCGCTACCACTTTCATAGTTGTTTCCAGTTTTAAAAAAATCGTTTATTTCGTATGTGAATTTCTTTTCATATTAAAGTGTGTTGGATTACGTTAACTTTCAACGTTTCTAACTTCATTTACTACTTCCGTGTTATTAATCTATCTTTTTTGTACATTAATCGTGATTATTAATTCTTTACAATCAAACGCTGTCGGTTTCACCATCTATGGTTCATAATGTGCAAACAACTCTATTCCTAAATTTCTTCAAACCTTTGTATTCCACAAACTACTCAGGTACTCCTGTTAGTTTTATTGTGAAAATTCAGTTGCCATGAACCTTGCTCTTGGATCACACAATATTTGAATAATTTTTATTTTATAGGCAACTTTATTGGTCACATCAATTATTTCCCTTACTCATCCCCCAGCCCTTTTTCTGCCCCTTCTTTCTGTACCTCGGAGCAGTCCTTCCATTCCCTGCGTTGCCCTCAATGCGCTCTCCGCCCTCGCTTCCGCCTACGCAGGGCCCGTTGCGCCCTCCGCACCCTGGGCACCCTCGTTCCGATGCCCGCGTCTCCTCCCCGGAGCCCCCGCGTTATTTATTTACTGCCCCCCTCGCCCCCCGCAGCCCCGCGGGCAAAACGCCGCCGCCGCCGCCGCCACCACCGCGAGCTGCACGGATTGCCGCGCCGCTGGCCGGGCCGCCCCCGCCCCATTTGTAATCTGCCCTTGCGAGGGACCGGACAGTCTCAAGGACGGAGGGTAATTGAAGTGAAAAATTGTGTTAGTCTTGTGCGCCGTATACCCGACCCTTTTCACCCCCTCGGGAAAACGGCAATGGTAGCCCGTCTAATTAATTCGTATTATTTCGAGGTTTTTATTTCCCAAAATGTTTTTGAAAATATCGCAGGGAAATTAAGTTCCTTTCTGGTCCGCGCGGTTTCCCAAGTTGTGAATTGCTGTTCTCTCCTTCTCCCGCCTTCCTTCGGAATTCGACTGGGAGTTAAGGGCTGGAAACGGTCTCGGGTGAGGGGTTTGCAGAAGCCCCGTGTTCTCTCACAATATGCTTGTCTTCGAAGCCGGTTTGTTGATATTTCTTGCTAAGGATCGTTGGCTTACTTGGGAACTGCTGAATATAAGCTGTTTGTACTTGCTTTCTCGGTAAACTCAACGTGATGAATGTACTTTTGGGTAGTTAGTTGGAGTTAACAGACTGTTTTGTGGAATTATGAGGATTAGAAGTTCGGTCTGTGCTCAATACGCTCAAAGCTCAATTTCGATTGTGCTTTATTACGACGTAAGGTATATGTTTTATTTGTTACGACAACTTTCCCAGGAAATGGACAAAAGAAATGTTTTTCAATGCGTCTATGAAAAAATCGCCGAAGTCGATGTAGCATTAGTTACAATGTCACTGTATTGCTTTTTATGTAAAGAATTTACATGTTTGTTCAAGGTGTATAAAAATGGTATTATGAATAATATTTTTAGTATTTATCTTTAGTATTCAACTTCAGATTTCTAATTTCAAACCTGTAACGTCATTACATTTCTACCATTATTTCCCTTCCGTAATTTTTTGTGCAAACAATGCTGTAGCATCAATATTGATTTTAATAAGTCGTAATTGAGAAGAAAAAACATTTGTTAATTTTACTGCCTTAAATTGTTGAATAAAAATAATTGCTTTAATGAAGAATAATATGAAAACTACGAACAGAGCAATGATAGTAAAAGAAATCCTTAATGGGAGATTTAACTTACAGATTTCAATAGTAAGAAAATCAAACGAATCGTGAAGTTGTCATTGAGAAATGAGGCCAACTTTACAAGTAAAATAATATTTTTAAGTAAGTACGTGTTATCTAAAGGACATTTAAAAGAATGCCGATATTGTTGCTATGGAAGAACCAGTAAAATTTAACATAGTTCATTTTAAAAAAAGTCTAATTAAAACTCTATTTGAACACGTTTCAAAGTAAAACATTTTCAAGCTTACTTTGTCTTCATTTTGTAAAATTTAAAGAGTATTGCCCCAAGAATTTAGTGTTTTATTTTTTTTTCACTGTTTACTGTGACATGTTGCATAAGCAAAACCTTCAGAGAAAAGCATTCTCTTGAAACATGTAAACAGCTTTGTCACAGTACAATCACAAAAAAGTTTGCTTTGCATTGTTTAGTGCCGATATTTATTTGAGAACGAATATTATTTTTTAAACGTATCGCCTGATCTATCTGGGATACGTATTGCGAAACAAGTTTTCAATCAGAGGAAAACAACCAATGAAGAGTTGGAAATAAAAAGTTTCATAAACATGAAAAAAGCTCACTTTTCAAAAATAAAACAACTCTTCATGACTATGAGAATCTTGTCATATTATCTTCAATGACTTTCAACTTGAACAAAATGATAGCGACATAGGATCTCTCTCAGCAAGAATGGCAACCAAAACATCAGCGTCGGTTCTACACACAATTATAACATCCCCACACGCTGACGTGGGGGAAAGAGAGAAAACATTTGTGCACACTTTATCGGGCAAGCGTTAAAAAAGATAAACACGGCGTGCGTCAACGGGACGCCGCCGCCGCGTCAAACGCGTTTCATTGGCGCGCGCCGCACTGCGCCACTGGCGCCGCGCGCGAATGGCAGCCCTTGGCCGCGGGCGGACGCGCTGCGCTGTGGACACGCGGAATACTTCCGGCCTCGGGCGTCGCGGCACACGCCCGCTGGGCGGCGGGGGCGTGGGGAGGGCCGAGGCGGAGACGGGGTGGGGTGAAGACGTGGGCTGGGCGGAGGCGGTGGTGAAGGCGGCGGCAGGGTGAAGTGGGGGCGAGCGGCGTTGAATAGACCGAGGCGGAGGCTGCCTTTTCCACGCCGGGCGGAGGCGGACGTGGAGGCGGACGTGGAGGCGGGCGTGGAGGCGGGCGTGGAGGCGGACCGAGATGGTGTCGGAAGCGAGAGAAGGGAAGAAAGGGAAGAAACGGCGTCGTACTGTGTATAGGCTATGACGGGGCGGTGAGCAATGTAGAGGGGTGGAGGTGAAACCGAAGGCGAGGGAGAAGCCGAGAGAGATGAAGGGGGAGGGGGGTAAGTAAGCTGAGACGGGATGAAGAGAAGCAGCATGGGACGGGCTGAGATGGATTCGGAGTCGAAGTCGGTCCAAGAGGAATGAAATAGGACGAAGCATAAGGAGGCTGAGGAGGAGTGGAGAGAGATGAGGGGAGAGGAAGGGGATGTAGGAAGAAGTAGGGGCGAAGGCAAGCGTGTAAGGTATGTAGGTGACGTCGGGTCGGAGAGAGATGAACCGTGTAGGGGCATAAGTAAGGTGGAGGGGCGGAGAGAGCCATGGAGTGGGTGTTGATATTGGGCGGAATGGAGCGGGGAGGGGCCTGAGTGAGCTGGAGGAGGGTCAGGGAGGGTTGAAGCGGGGCGGGGCAGTTGTGAGGTAGAAGTGCCTGGGCCGGGGGAGGGCGGAGTGCGGCGGGGCAGAGGCAGAAACAGCGTAGAAGAGGCCTCTCCGCACGCGACCGAATTCCTTGCACGCAGCGATGGGCACAGGGCTGCTGCGCCGGCTGCGGTCGAGGAGGGCCCTGGACGGAATCGGAGAAACGCTGGACACAGCAGGAAGGGTGGGTGGATGGATGTCATAAGATGTGGTCGGGAAGGGAGCCACGACTGAGACAATATTGTTTGACAACCTTGTGTTTAAAATATGAAGGCAATATTGAATGTTACACTGAAGCAAAGGAGTAATTGAGCCGTAGTGAGAAAAACGAGATGAGGAAAAAATAAAGAGAAATAAGCTTGCAATGAATATAAATGTTCGATTTTGAGGAAAAAGCTACGTACTTGAGGTACTGTAAAGTCATCGATTGGGAGAGCATGCATTAATGTAACTTGAATGTGTAATGACTGTGATCAAACCAGAAATGCTGCATTTTGTACTACACGAAATATAAAACAAGCACATACGAGTCACATGAATAAATGAAATAACGTTTCTGAACAATGTGTTTTAGAACTTTGGTTTGACAACACAAAAGTCATTTCCGTTTAACAACACAAAAGTAGGCCTATACATCAAGTCTAAAATGAACACATTTCTTCCAAATTGTCAGAGATGAATACCGGAGGTACGCTGCAGTACTAGTCAGCAGACCTAACCTCAGAAGCGGGCAGAAGCACAAAGAGCTAGCAAGCTGCATAGAAAGCCTCTCCGTGCAATCCCCGACCCTTCTTCTCTCGACGTGCAATCCCGCAGAGTAGAACATCGTAGTGGCACGCCGGAGGAGGGCGGCTGCTGGGATATGAACCGCGGTCGGTGGCTTGCGCGGCGGGGGGCTCGGGGGCGGGGGCGCGTCGCCCGAGGCAGCGAGGGGCGGCGCGCGGATATTGGAGGGCGAACAGGGCCGACGATATTGGGCGGCGCCGCCCGGCGTCGACGCCCGCCCCGCGCGCTCGAGGGCCTCGGGCGGCCTGCCACGCCCACCCGCCCAGCTCCTCCACGGGGATGAAACGCGCGCCGGCCGCACGAGGGGAGCAGGAGGAGGAGGCGGAGAGCGCTTCAAAGAACGCGGCGCATTTTGGCTGCGCGCGCGCGCGCGCGTGTGTGTCTATGTGGGTGTATGTGTGTGTGTGTGTGTGTGTGTGTGTGGATGTGTGTGTGGATGTGTGTGTGGGTATGCGTGGGTGTGGGTGGCTGTGGGTGGGTGTTTTGTGAAAAATTGACTAGGTTGCATGGATGACGCGTTTGAAACGATGCATCGGGTTGCCGAAGGCCTCGTGATTTAGAGAAGTTCTTTTTTACGTGTAGGACTTGTAAAATTACTTTTCCACCTCTTTGACACAACTTCAGAGTTGGTGGAATGAAGTACCATGTAAATAATAAGGTTGTAAATGGTTGCGTCCGTCCTTAGTATTTCTCATAATGACATTTTTAACATTATCACATCATTTTTTTAATTATTAGGCTCTACTATTGAATACTTATTTTCAAGACCGACAAATAATTGCTACAAAAGTAACTTGTCACTCGTCTCTGCTTAAATTATAAATACAAGAATAACAATAAATATATTTGTAATAATGGAAACACAACAATATTAGTTATGTTTAGAGACATTGTTGATTTACTTTTGTTGCAGACTGATCTTCATTCGGCATTATATTTTTGCAAATATCCTGTTATGACTTTTGAGATTTATTATTATTGGCTATCTTTGTTTAATTGAGTGATAACATAGAGCACTTGAGTGTGATAGTTTTTTAAAAAGGAGATGACTGGAAAAGATATACTTACCAAGCGCATTATGTTTCATACCGAGAGCATTAGCCCATTTCTTAGTCTTCCTCAACATAATAATTGAACATGATTCCTTCCTTTCAATAATCCCTGGTATGTTCTAAGAATATTAGCTCATGTTTCATATTCAATAAATGTCATTGATTGCGGTGTTCAATTTGGGAAGGTGCTTTCAAAGAGCAAGTCGTGATTCTGTGTTCGTTGAGTAGGCTCTATTTGCAGTTCAGGTTTGTTTGTACTAACAACGGCCCTAATGAAAATTCGAGGTAATTATCTTCGCCTAACTAAGAAGTTGAAGGTGAATACGAAAACTGACTTTTGGAAAGTATTTTCGGGATACCTATGCTTCTTATGGGAATTTTTATTGTCAGACGGAATACAAAAAGAAGCCTACAGAACAAATAACACGACTTTCTGGCAATTCCCGATTATCATTCACCTTTTGCGGAGTTCTAGACGCTCATATTCTCATTAATGTCATTGTTTCTCCCAAGTGTAGAAAATATTATGAATGTTTTGGGAGAGCAGTTCATAGACTAGTAATCGCAGTTCAAAACAACTTGCTTGTAAAAAAAGTATTAGGGTAATCTCTTCTATTCGATTCTTTTATAAAATACTAGATACCTAATATGAAATTTTGTGAAGTATAATACAAAATTTTTCATCGGTATTTTAAAATTATTTTCTTTTATATCTTTAAATACTTATTTAATTTATTACATTTACTTCTTCATGTAACATCAAGGCTTGCTACTCTAAATATCAATAACCGAAATTCCTTTGCCGAAACTGAATGAACCTTCGTCGAAATCTTCACACTTATTTCCTCATTAGCAAAGCGTATCAGCTGATCTTGGACTCCAAAAGTCAAACACTTCAGGAAGTATAATATGTGTTTATCACATTTTACTAGGTTTGCATCTTGTTTTATTCTCGCCCGGCGACTCACCGTGACACCTCCCGCTGACGTATGGCAAACGTCAAAGCAGGGCGACCCTATCACTGGCTGTGTTTTGCTCTCAAAGCTGCTCTCTGAGCAACTGTGCAGCTACGTATATACGTCTTACATCTTGTAATATTAGTTCTTTGAATCTTCCAATCTTATTTTCTTGCGGCAACTCACCATAACAACACTCCGCGCTCCAAACTCCAGCACTGTGCTCATACACACACGACGTTTCGTTCTCCAGCGGATTGGGTCTCATTCGGAACAGCAGCAGCAGCGCGGCGCGACGCGAGTGGCCTGAAAGCGGCACCAGCGGCGCTGTCGCTCGCCGGGAAAAAACAATTACATGCACCACGAGGATGCGCGGCGGCGAGGACACAGCAGCCCGCGCTCGTAACGCTATTAGTGTTTTACTCATATTGGATGTTCAAATACACCGCCCGCCCCCCTCCGCGGCGCGTTCCGCGGGTGTGTAGCGTGCCGAGGCGGGAGCGTATAAAAATAATAATTCCGCGGGAAACGAAAAATACAATCCCGCAAATGGGTGCGCGGTTTCGCGGGCGGGCCGCGCGGCGGCGCGTGCTCGCGAGCGCCCCACGCGCATTACCCAGATTAAAAACCAATTGCGTTTCGCCCTCCGCGAGAGGCCGCCCCCGCCACCGAACGTCAGGCGCGAACCGAGACTCGTTCACGACCTGTCGGTCCCGACATCTTCGTTTCGTTTCTGGACTTGTCGTTTTAGAATTGCGCATGTTGTCTAATCCGGTCTGGGAAACCAAATTTCAATTTTAAATAAATATTCTTGCCACCACCGAACCTCAGGCGCGACCCGAGACGCGTTCACGTCCTGTCGGTCCCGACATCTTCGTTTCGTTTCTGGACGTCTCGTTTTAGAAGTGCGTGTGTTGTCTAATCCGGTCTGTGAAACCAAATTTCAAATTTAAATAAATATTTTTGCCTCCACCGAAGCTCAGGAGCGACCCGACATGCGTTCACGACCTGTCGGTCCCGACATCATCGTTTCGTTTCTGGACGTCTCGTTATAGAAATGCGTGGGTTATCTAATCCGGTTTGTGAAGCCAAATTTTCTATTTAAATATTTTTTCCCTATTGTGTATAATTAATTTAGAATATTGACATGAGGAACGGAAGGATTGAGATTTGATTTGCCACGCTAAAATGTTTTCCGTAAACTAAATGTGAAGGAAGACTCATTTTACACGTGTTCCATTCAATGACATTTTTTCATTGCTATGATAGATGAAAGTGTCATGGTGTGTGAGGGGGTTAGCTTCATGGTCTCTGAACTCCGAGAGCGCGGGTTCGATTCCGGCCGTGCCCAGATATTTGAAGAACGTAAAATCCAAAAAAATCTATGTCACACGTGTGGCATGTAAAATAACACTAGTCGTATGCCCGGCGAAATTAAATCCCTCCGACAACATTTGCACAAACGAGATCTCACTTTCACCCACACAGTTCGTATGTAGTAACTGAAAGAGAGAATCCAAGTCCAGCCTCTTTAGGGGAAGCTGTCCGCCCGGCGCGCCTGCTCGATAAGGTCCCCAGACCCGTGTCGGAGGTATGCTTCTTAAGAAGTCTGGTTTGAAAACTTGGGGAAAGTAACGGGAAACCACCCTGAGTAATTCATCCTAAGAAAACCCGTTATGGGTCACCTAAATTCCATATATGGAAGATAGGACCAAAGGAGAAGGTATTAGATGAGCTGTTTGTTCAAAAGAAATGATTACTCAAAAAACTAAAAAGTATTGCCTTGATATCTTAGTAAGCTTTCGTTTCGAACACACAGCACATTATTATACATTATTGAATATACAAGGAAATGTGCAAGTTAAATATTTTGTCTTCACTGGGGTTAATTATTTCACTTTACTCAAATACATTACGAAATAGTAGTCTTCATAGACTGTTAGAGAAACAAAATCACAATATGAGTTTGTTGATCACAACATGATGGATGTTTTTAATATTAAGTTGTACAATAATAAGCTAAACGAAACAAACTACATTTTTCACATGAATACTGAAGTGAAATTGATATGGACAATTTTATGTTAATTGGCAGATAATGTTAAATATAACCAATTTTTGAAATATAACATTATCAAATTATTTACGATTTAATTTTCTTTTGGATTAATCGCAAAAGTATAGCTTCGATGGAAAAAGTTAGAGTGAAACGGGGAAAGCCTGATGCGTCAGATCAAATGCACTTTGATCATTGGCACGCCCTGACGTGTCATATTTGCTTCTTCCTTTCCCATCCACTCTCTCGCGATAGCCATTGTGCCCTTCGTGACGGTGACGGTTGAATGCCTTGATGTGAATTTGCTCGGTTCCGTGAATTTTGCTTTGCGTCACATCCAAGAACACGCTCTGTAAGGTCAAAAGCATATTGAACTGATGAATAGAAACAAGTAAAAAAAGGTGTATGCTGCATTTATCGCAGGAGTTAAATTTGTCATTGTTTTTTGTTTCAAACGTCATTATTTATAGAGAGATCTTTCATTCATCAAATACTTCCATACAGTTTTATATTATCAAAGTTAGCACGCACAGATAAATTAATGTTTACTTGGCACTGTCTGCAAGAAAGCATGCTGCTTCTTGCAAGATTTTACGTACCTACCGATTCTTTTATTTCATATACATTTTTGTAGCGTCTCTTTTTTACCCTCTTGACTTGTATTACGTTACTTGTGTAATCTTTTTTAGAAGGAAATAACAAATTGCCTACAAGTGAAGCAAAAGCTTAAAATATTATTCAAGCGCAACCAATATTCTTTGGATCAGCTCTTACACTTTTCGACGAGTTGTGCAACAGATTTCTAAAAGCTTTTTTCGAAGTTAAGAAATATCAAACTAAAATCTGCGAGTCTGCCGTGTGGGAAGCCATCGATCTTCTCGAGTACGTCGATTATCGATAAGTATAGGCAATAATCGTGTCCGGAGCACGTTCGTCCGGAAACTGCCTGCGCTTAGGGCGGCCCTCCCCCTGGCTGGAGCGCCAGCGCCCCTGTTACGGGCGTCCTTAGCGGCGCAGGCGAGGCCACCGGGGCCGAGGCCGTTGGGGGCGAGGGTGGGCGCCGCTCCTCGCCCCCCCCCCGCACAGCCCCGTGCTGCCTTGCCACGCCCCTCCCCGCCGCCCCTCTCCACCACTCAGCCCTTCTCGGCCGCCTTTCCCCACGCCTCGCCACGCTCGCCACGCCTAGTCACGCCCGCCTCGGCCGCTCGCCCCGTCGCTCCTCCCTCGCTCCTCCTGCTCCTCCTCGCCCGCTCGCCCGCCTGCCCGCCCGCCCGCCTCGCCCCGCTCGCCCCGCCCCGCCTCGCCCCGCTCGCCTCGCCCCGCCCTCGCCCCGCCTCGCCTCGCCCGCCGCTCGCCTCGCCTCGCCTGCCTGCCCCGCCCCGCCCGCCCCCGCTTCACCCCGCTTCACCCCGCTTCACCCGCTTCACCCCGCTTCACCCCCGTTCACCCCGCTTCACCCGCTTCACCCGCTTCACCCGCTTCACGCCCACGCTCCCTCGCCTCGCCCGCCTCCGCCCCGCCCCGCTCGCCGCCCCCCTTGCCCTTGCCATTCTCGGCCGTCTCGTTCCGCTCCGCTGCGCTCCACTTCGCTCCACTGCGCCTGCGCCCCGCAGCGCCTCGCCCCCGCATCTCGTTGCCCGCTCCCCGCTCCCCCGTACGCTCCAACGCCGGCGCCCACTTGCGCCGCACCGCCACCTGCGTGCCACCCCTTCCCGCGCCCGCGCGCGAGGCCGCCAGCCACGGCGTCGACATCCGCCCCGCCCGGGCGCGCCCCCCCGACCGCAGGGTCCGCGCCGCGCTGCGTGCGTGGTGCATGCGCCAGCGTGGAGGCGGGGCGGGGCGGGCCGTCGGCAGGGCACGAGGGTAACAAGGCGTCGTAACGACGACGCAACGACGTGGTAACGGGCGCCGTAACCGGAGGCGGCGGCTCTCGCTACGCAGGACGACCAGGCGGGCGGGCGAGGCGGCGGCGACGGAGGAGGCGAGGAGACGGAGCCTTCCGGCGAAGTTGAGCCTGATGATGACGAACTGAAGAAGGCAATGCCGTTTAATGAACGAAGCGAGGTAACGCTGAAGAATATGTGGAATGTATATTCATCAGAGAATACATGCGATATTTGCGAAGACGAAGAGGAGAGATTGAACTTTGTCGTAGATAGGTGTGATGGAAACGCCTGAGTATATGCAAGAGAGCGTACGGAGAAGTATCTTGTGGCATGCAAAATAAAGAGAATGAGGTGAAAGATAACCGTAAGGAGCGACGGGCGCAAAGGATATTCAGAGCGTGGTGGGTAATAATAACTAAAGTCCAGTACCGGTTCGGAAGGTAACTGCGAAGTATAAAAAAGGGGAGATATTGCCTGAGAAGGACACACGTTGACGGGGAGGTTGGAGGGTCGGCAGGACGCAACCGCGAGGTGACACTGTAGTAACTGTGACACAGCGAGCCGGTGAGATACTAAGGGATGAGGTACAGAGGTACGGGGTGATCGGCGAGGCGGGGTGGCTTCCCGGAATTGTAGCGCTCCGACTGTCACGGAATGTTATTAGAGGGAGTGGCCGCACCGTATGAGAGGGCGGGCTCAGGGCGGTCGACGAACGGGAGCGCGGCGGTCGAGTCAATGGAAGCGAATTCTCATGTAAAGGGGACGCACACAGGCCACGTGAATAGCGGCGGCGGCGACGGCCCCCGACGAAGGTTGCGGCCGCGCCGCCGACCGTGTAAGGTCGCGTTGTAAATCTGCGGGTCGCCGTTTTACACTCGAGCGCGGAGAGCGGAGCTCACCTCGTTTACACATTCCTTCTCCCCCGCCCCGGGAGCCGTCCGTCCGGGATGTTTATTCCGGGGGGTGAGGCCGCTTTCATATCCCGCCTAACAGAATTGTCTCCATGAAAACACAAGGGAAGCGTCGACTATAGAATGAAGCTCACATAAAAGTGACTCTCTGATGAAAACTGAAGGGGTTTTGTGTTTGAACATACGCTACTTCACAACGCGTGTGTGATGGTGATTCGTTTTTATGAAGAATACGTGACAAACATTGATTGCTGGGAACAAATTTGAATACTAAGTACGAAGGCCGGATTTAATTTAAGGACATGGCTCCTTCTCGACGTTTTGTCGTTGGTGTAAAGTAGTGATTCACAGAAATTTTACATCATTCATTTGACATCTCAGAATTTCATATCTTCTGACAAAAAATAGTATTGTAAGTATCGGTGTAAATATATTTGTTTTATCTGTTCCTCTGACTATGTTTTCTAGAAAAATAAAAAGTTGATTTATTTCAAAATTTTCTTTTTAAAAGCTGTTCGAAATATGAATGTGCAACGTTTCGAAAATCAATTTATGTGAATACAATATAAGTAATAGTTTTAAGTTAAGTACATCTTTTTTACCATGAAAAATATTTTAATGCACATTTTTATTGGTTAGAAATAAAAGTTTTCTGACAAGCTGTACACCTCGGCAAATATGTTATTACCATTTTTTATCGAAGCAATAAAAGGAAATCACAGTAAATAATTGTACAACTGGTCAAAACATATCTACTTTCTCCCCGTTGATCACTCCTTAAGACACTTTAAAAAATTCACAATGGGACATAACTTAAACAAATATCCATAGTAGCTTATTAGGGTGAAATTAATACATTTGTTTATTGAAACAAAATCACAATTATGATTTAATTGCATCAGTTACATGCGCGTAAATTAGATCAAAACGGCTACATTTCAATCAGCTTCTGGGTTTTGCTAGAGAAACTCCTGGTTTGAACCCGTAAAACGAAGTGGCCATTGGAAAGGTGCGGTACGAATGGCGTATTTATTTTCTTTATCTAGATTCAGACCGTCTGGCTCCCAGATGCTTTGGGCTGGGGCGGGCGCACGGAGCCTGTAAAGCAGGGTCTCCTGCGATAAGCCAATCCCTCGGCCCTTGCCAGCACCTCTTCTCTTGCGCCTTTTCTCCGATTCGCCACTCGCTCGCTGCCTTCTGCTTCCAGTTTCGACTCTTTATTTCGACCTGTCTTAAAGAATTGCTCGTTATTTCTTCAGTTCTCGATGTCTTCTGAGTTCCATTTTTATGCAGGTCAAGTTTTGAATGCTTTTTAGCGCCCAAAACATTTTAATATCTCCATCCTGTATTCATTTCTTTAGATTCTATTGCATATTCTGTCATCTCTCTCGATTTCTCTCTTTGTTTCTCCTGAAGACCATTCTACACGCTTAGATTTCGCCCCTTTCTCTTTCAATTTTACCGCACACGAAAATTTTTAAAAATCGTATTGCAACAAAATCATCCTTCTTCTCCATCACCATTCCATTCCTCTTCGCGACATCCCAACGTTAATTCTCCAATCGTCACGTCTACCTGTCGTTTGGTCTCCGTCCAAGAGCCCTCGCGACTTCTTGTGTATTGTACCTGGGTCGCTGCGCCTCCCACGCACGCCTCCGCCCCCCTCCGCCCCCTCTCCGCCCCCCTCCGCCCCTCCGCCCCTCTCGCCCCCTCCTCGCCCCTCCTCCCCGCCCCTCCTCCCCCGCCCCTCCTCCCCCGCCCCTCCTCCCGCCCCTCCGTCCCGCCCCCCCCCGCCCCTCCTCCCCGCCCCTCCTCCCCCGCCCCTCCTCCCGCCGCCCTCCTCTCCCGCCCCTCCTCCCCGCCCTCTCCCACCGCCCGCTACACCACCCGCCCCTTCACCTCGATCGCCTCCTCCCCCCTCCGCCACCCCTTGCCACCCCTCACTCCTCCGTCCCCGCCGCCTCACGCCCCCCGCCGCCTGCGCCCCTCCGTCACCCTCCACCGCCCGCCGCCCTCCGTCCTCCTTCACCCCGCGCCACCGTGCCCCCCGCACCATGCCTGGAGAATTTACGCGTCGCCCTGCAACAAATGAAGACGTGCCGGCGAAGGAGGGCGCAGGCCGCGCCGCGTGGAATGGAAGCGAAAGCGGGGCGACTTTCGTTCACGGCAGCTGAGGAAGGCGATCGCGCGTGTTTGGGAGCGAAAAGTCCATGTCAGGTGACGAATGCGCGAGTAAAAGAATGGATCCAAGGACCGTTAACTGAATTCACAGGGAAGAGGTAAATCTTTAACAGGGGAAGTTGACTTTAGAGGCACGATATTTTTTGATGCGATATTTACTGATCTTTCATTCTTAATTCGTTATACAAACTACCCTCTGTAATGATTATCCGGTTTTATTAAATTGCTAGTTTTTAAGATGATAATTTTCTTCCTCACTTCTAACTTCACTGAGCAGTTTTTTAGTTCCGTTGTTGTTATTCTCGTGTCTGCGGATTTGCAGATGTAAGATGTCCGATGGCTTTTGTAACGTACTAAAAAATGTACTCTCTGATAGTATAGAAAATAATGGAGCCGCACGAAAAGAATATGGCACTCCTACAGCACCATATTTAAGAAAAAAAACAATAGGGGGGGGCCCAAAAAAAAACAAAAACCTTTTTTTTAAAGAAGATTTGGGGGGGAATTGGAAAAGGGAAAAAAAAAAACGTTTAAGAATTTTAATGGAAAGTAAGAAAAAACGAATAAATATGACGTTTTATGAACATAAATGAGATTATTTTTTTTGGGAAAATTTCCGTAAAAAGTGGAATTGAAATGATTTTTCTTTTTTTACATCAACATACAATTTTATTAGATAATAGTATCCCACTTTAATTTACGAATACCATTGAATAGGAAGATTTTAAAGACAGTAGTAGGGTAAAAATGTCGAAAGTTAATGGATTCGCAAATTTCCTGGATTACAAAGATTCCGGTCAAACGCCGACATGAAAGAAGGCGATGGGGCAATGAGGAAACATATGAGCAATAGCTGTATACGTAAGGTTCGCCAGCGGAGGCTTGCTGGGAGGTGGCGAGCGCCGCGCAGCTTTCAGAGGCGGCGTCGGCGTCGCTGCGGCTGCGGAGGCGAGGAGCGGCGCCGGCCCTTGTACAGATAACGGCGTCGGCCCTGCTGCTAATTAGAGTCTCCGTCGCCCCACTCGGCCCCGCCCCGGCCCCCGCGCGCGCCCCTGGCGGCGACGCCGGCCCCCAGTAATCCGCCCGCCCGCCCCCGCCCGCCCACCCGCGGCCGGCGGCGGCTCCTCGGTTTTTATTGCCTGCGGAAGACGGCGACGCGGCCGCCTGCCCGCGCTCGAGGGCCAGAAGGCGCCGGGGACGGGAAGGGCGGGGCGAGACGGCCACGGTGGGGCAGATACGAGGTTGGGGCAGAAGAGTGTGGGGGCAAGAGGTGTGGGGCAGAGAGGTGTGGGGCAGAGAGGTGTGGGGCAGAGAGGTGTGGGGCAGAGTGGTGTGGGGCAAGAGGTGTGGGGCACGAGAGGCTGTGGGGTCAAGAGGTGGTGGGGCAGAGAGGTGTGGGGCAGAGAGGTGTGGGGCAAGAGAGGTGTGGGGCAGAGAGGTGCTGGGGCAAGAGGGTGTGGGGCAGAGAGGTGTGGGGCAGAAGGTGTGGGGCAGAGAGGTTGTGGGGCAGAGAGGTGTGGGGCGAGAAGGTGTGGGCAGAGAGGTGTCGGGGCGCAAGCAGAGGTGTGGGGCAGTAGTTAGGTGTGGGGCAGAGAGGTGTGGGGCCAGACGAGGTGTGGGGCAAGAGAGGTGTGGGGGCGAAGAGTTGTGGGGCAGAGAGGTGTGGGGGGTGTGGGGGGGGGCAGAGGGGGGGGGGGGCAGAAGGAGAAAGGGAGAGAGGAGGAGAAGAGCGGTGGGGGGGGGTTGGGGGGGCAGAGAGAGGTAGTGGAGAGGGGTGGAGAAGCGGGAGCGGTGGGCGGGGCAGTAATAATAGCGGGCGGGGGCGCGGGCCAAAGAGAGGTGTGGGGGCAGAGGGGATGGGCAGAAGCGGGGTGGGGCAGAGGGGGGGTGGGCAGAGAG
>BOPP01000014.1:13089186-13114520 GCA_017312745.1 Gryllus bimaculatus | reverse complement strand
GGAGAACGAGGGCATGGCGGAGAGAGGCTGGGCGAACGGGCGGTCGCGCCGGGTGAAGCGAAGTCGACCAGAACAGGGTGGAGCGGCTTGGAGTTGCTGGGTGATGCGCGGCCTTCATTAAAGCAAGGTCCACTCAACCGCATTTGCCTCTCTCGTCTCATCTCATTTCTTATTTATTCGTATTTTTGATAACTATATTACGGTTCGTTACAAAAATGCGTGTTCAATATGAGTTAATTGAGGCTTTTATTGAAATAAATGATTTATTTCATATTATTTTATTACATAGAAAATTCTTCCTTACTATTACAACAACCATCTAAAGGGGGACTCCGCACTTACGCCTCACGTACATACCTCTTGCAAACAATTGGTATAAATAAGCCCTTCGTATGACACTTACGAATATCTACCGCAACGTATAAAGTAACGGCTACTTTACAAAACCCTTTCCTTGAAATGGAAGATATTGGATTTGTGATTAAGGATAAATTACAGTCATTGAAATTAAAAACAAAATTCTTACATTGTTACTCTGAAGAAGAGAATATTGGGCAAAATGTTTGACGTTACTTTTAAAGATTCTCATTGCAATTGTCTTATTGTTTTCATATTTATATTTGGAATATTTTTACATATGCAATGCAGTCAAGTAAGTAAAAACCTGGCAAATATATCACATTTATATTCTCGCCCGTGTGTTTTCTTCTTGAGAGCAGCAGTAATTCATCGTCATAAAGTGAATTTAAGAGAATTGCCGGTCCCCTGGATCGAAGTGCCGTTTGCTGGCGCTCGACGGCAGCTGCTCTGGTTCACAGTAGTTCTAATGAGCCCGGTCGCTGAGCTGCGGGGAGTCGGGACAAGTAGGTTTAATTGCCCGTCGCCTTCGCTGCCCCCTGCCGGCCTACGAAGAGAAATCTCCGCCGGCCTGTGGCTTACTCGGACTTGACCGCCACCCACACCACCTTCTCTCTCCATCGCCGCCGCCACTGCCTCTCCTGGATGTTGGTGCCTCCTCAAGCCTTCGGGAATTGCAACTACTGCTTCCCTCTCCGAGATATTTCTCCCACAACGGAATGTTTACTATTCTTACTACCTACACCTTGTTTGATTTTTCGTGTAAGGTTTCCGTTTTCCGTTCCCTATACAGTGTGTATTTCCATCCACAATCCTGAAGTTTTTGTGCTCATTTCTTAACTCCTTTTTTGCCTTCTAGTGTTTTAAACACGCTTTTTCGGCGTTTCTACCTGTTTTTTAAAAACAATCTTGTTTACCTCCCAACTGAAGTTTCTCATCCGGTTTTGATCCCCACATCTGATTCCGACGGCGATTGCAACAACAGCCGGTTCAGCAGCAGCCATTTCAAATACCTCCTCCCCGCGGCTCCCACTGGCATTTGCCCCTTCTGCCCGTAAGGTTGTTGGCGTCGCGGCGCCGGGTCTCTGAAATATCGCGCTCCAGTCCCATTTATTAATTTTTATTTACAACTACAGCCATAAACGACTGTGCGCGCGTCGCTGGCCTCTGCCCCTCCCGCGGTCAGCGATGCGAGCCGCTGACGAACGCACAAAGGCCACAGTGTTATTTGGTATAAAACCCTTCGCATGGGAAAGGCCGCGCTTTCTCTCTGACAGAGATGAAATGGTTTGTCTTCCTGGAAGGAAGGACGACTTGAAATGTAAATACCCTCTTTGAGATCACCACGCAATTTGATATTTGTGCGTAAAAAAGTGGTGGTGTTCTGTTTGTTTTAGGAGCTTGGAAGGTATGCGTTATTTTAGGTGTATTTGATATCTTTGTACTTGGTTTTGGTTATCGCAACATGAAATATTAGCATTAGTTTGAGATTGAAGTTTTAATACTATTTTATGCAAAGAGAAATTTCCTTTAGTTTCACTTCCCAGCACATGAGCAAAATGAAGTGATAATCTTATATAAATACAAAAAAATGTATAATCTTAGTATTTCCTTCCTGATACTCATGAAAGATATGTTATTTAATTAACGATGTTTTCTTTTGCTTGACATTTTTGAAAGAGGTTTTATTTGCTGTTTAATGATGAACAGAATTCAAATTAGCAAACAACATCCTTTGTTTTTTTAAAAATATGAAGGAAATATTTCTAATAAGCTAACTTCTCTAACGTTGTATATTTTACGTTCTGTATTATCTTACGCCAAGTTTTCCAGAACTGTAAATTGTTAAACTGGCCGTGTCTTGCTTTCCTGCGACGTCGTACCCATACCGCCTCGGTTTAGAAAAAAATTGGAAAACTAATTACGAAAATTTCATTCGAAAAGAGTTCTTCAGTGGAATTATGGAGTCATGATATTAATATCCTACGTGTATAATGAGCCTTTGTGCCACGCTCGTAGAGATACGTTGACTGTGTAGTAGTATTACGGGTCCGCAAAGTCGTGAGCGCCCAACTTGTAGCAACTTTCGCTGGGCGACCGCGATACGCTGCACACCCCCCCTCTTTCTCATGGTGACTCATCTCTCCGCCCCATGTTTCCCCACCTCTTCCCTTCCCACCCTTCTCCATCCCCTTCCTCATCCCCATTCCAGAATGCGCCACTCTGCGCAAACTTCTACACATTCACACTGCTTCGTCACAATTACTCCCTCCGCCTCCTAGCTACTCCCCACTGCTTGTTGTTGTCACTTCTCACCTTGCCCACCTCTTCAGACTTTGCCTCGTTGCACTTTGTACAATACACTCAACTCTATGGTGTGTTATTTCGCCTGCTTCTTCTCTTAAGGTCTGTTCTCGTTCGGCCTGTTCTACTTGAAGGCGTGACAACTCGTCGCATTGATAGACGGCTTTGTGTTATCCTCTCATTTCGACTACTTTCTATCTTGAACTAATTTATTTTTCTACACTTTTATTTACAGATAATTTTTACTTTCACACTTCCCTTTCGACTCCTCTGGAGATTCGTCTGTATTGTATACATTACATAATATACCACTCAATTACACTTCATTTTCTCTAGCTGGACTTCATCCTCTTCACGCAAATCTGCCTTTTTTGCTCTCGCCTTCGTAACTTTTATTATTTTTCTGCAGTTCTTCCTTGTTCCCAGACCCTCTCCCCTTCCTCATTTCTTCCTTCATCTTTCAACTTGCCTAATTTTTCCTTGTCCCTTCACCTTCCTGGCACCTCTCGCCGTCCTTACACCTCTCACCTCCTCTTCTTTTTCGCATTCCACTTCTGCCTCGTCGCCACCTCGCTTCGCGTCCGCTTCCCTTTCCAGGCCCCACCGCACTCTCCACCGAACTCCCAACCCCAACCTCAACCCCAACCCCAACCCCTGGCCAGGTGCGAGCGGCTGGCAGCAAGTTAAAGCGGCGGCAGGCGGCGCGTTATTAGCCGGGGCGTAAAATCATTCCGCGAGTTGCGGGCTTTTAATATTGGAACCGCAGGGGTGGTGTGTGGGGGACCACGGCGGAACAGGCCAGCGGGGGCTACGGAGGCGCCGGCCAGCGTACGGCTACGCTGGCGCCGGCCAGGCAATGCGACGGTGTCGCGGTGCAGGGCGTAGGTAATAGCTGTGTCAAAGCTGCTTTACTTCAATGACCAAGTCGGCTAGACAAAGCCGAATTTCAATATCAGAAATTAAATTTAATTAGGTGGATTTGATATTGATTGATGGTTATTTCTGTTGTGCCTATTTACGTTTATTGTGACGAAAGTGGCAATGCGTGAGTGTTGGCCACGTGATCCCGCTGTAATTGATGACGGATACTGCAAATTTTTCGGGTCTGTCTAAACCTGGACAGGACTGTTGAGCATTGATAATAATATTTAATTATATACGAAATCTAAGTGATATTTTAATTGCGAGGCTGGAAAATTAATCAATAAGATATTAATCGAGTTCATTGACCTGCAAAATGTTTAAAAGATTTCGTGAATAATACAATGTTTGTTTGATTTCCACGATGAAATCATTACAAATTGAAATATCTCTCACAATTTTAAGAGTTGAGATGTATAGTAGATCATGTGAAGTTGGCTGATTCCTGTTTATCTAAATAAGAAAAACAAAACTCAATGGAGTACGTAGGCTCCATAGCGAAGGAAATAGTTACAGACAAAATAGATTCGAAAGTTTGAATAAACTTGCTTTAGGGGAATATATGAAGAAAACACTAATATAAATATTTCTTATAAAGTAGAAAAGTAACTTTAAAAGTATTGGGTGGACGTGATTCCTCAAAATTCGTCTAAAACCTACAAAAAACTGTAACTTATATTGTGATTGGAAAGAGAGAAATCAATATATTACAGAATAAGCAATTTTCTTAATTGATTCATCGATTCCTTCTCATAATTCATTCTCACGGTATGAGATTCACTGAACATGTTCGTTTTTGTTAGCATTGTTAGTCTAGTAGTCAAGGTTATTACTATGTTTAGGAATATGAAGATATATTTCCAACAAATAATGTTACGTTTTATAGAATCATTTCTTGCTAGTTTTGTAAAATAAATGAGTACCACATTAATCGATTTCTGACATCTGAATGTGAATAATACCTTTTTCTATTTTCACTCCCATGGATATCATTTTCACCCTCGCGCAAAAAAAAACTTTATTAATTGCCTCGTTGCCAAGCAACTAAACGAGTTTTGAAATTAAGGAAAATGTCAGGCTGGCACCATTATGAGCTTTGTCGAAGATTGTTCTGTGTGTGAATATGTAAGTGTGAGTGTTTGTGTCTTCGCGTGAGAGTACGACGGAATATGCTCACATTTGTACAATAGGTTTTCCATTGATTGGAGTTAAAAGAGTACCAGTATATCGCTTGATTAAGTAGTTTGCGTGTTGAAATTTTTTCAAAATTTACTTTGATTTTTATCTGCTAGTGATTTTATAAAAATAGTTTTTCATATCCACCCAATTTATGAGTTCTAGAAATTAATTTTTGTTATTTTATGTATCCACCATTAACTTAGATCAGAACTTGAAAACTGCTTGAGAGACGTTAGAAAATCTATTTTAGAAGGATATTTGTATAGTTGACAGTAATTTACATTAAGCCTCTAGGACATTTTCATTTTTTTAAATTCAACTTTTTTACATTTTTGTGTCGCATAGAGCAAAGTATTACACAAAATGATTGATTAAAATGACAGAGGTGCAATTTTTAGTCAAACTTCTGAAGTTTTGAATGTCACAAAACTATTTTTTTAATTTTTCCATCATTTCTTAATCGTTTTTGTTCAGGATAGCATTGTGTACAAGGTATAAGGCGAAAGTTTCTGTGTTTGTTCAACCAAACATACAGTAACATAACACCCGAATTCTCGCATTACAGAAGAGGAAAATGGCGAATCTCTTGATGCTACACTAATTAAAGGATGAAAAATTCGTTGGAAACACAAGTACCAATTATCTGCAAACCACAGCGGGGACTAGCAAGTTTCGGGTATCATTCAAAAGACAGAAATTGAATTTTGGTGTATGTTATATTCCGCTTGTAAACAAAATCGCACCACAAATTAGGGAGAGCGCTGGAATACTGAATTAATACATGTATTGGCATTTAATTGAAAATATGAAGTTGTTGGAAAGTAAATTTAAAACTTTTCACAAATTTTATGTCGCTATAAATTACAAAAATTGTCGTGTGGTTTCTAAAATTTAAAGAAAAATATCGGTCCATTTTTGTGAGAAAGTGAAAATACGTATCATAGGGGATTCATGTAGAATATCGTCTCTTGTATTATTTTTAGCAGTATACATACCTGTTGCGGCTCTCACATGCTACCAATCTGAATAGATGATATCCCTAATAAAAAATAATTTCATGGAGAGGTGACTAATTGCATTTTGACTTCAAAAAATATGAAGGATTTGATTAAAAGAAGGCAATAAATGCAACCCGCAACGCTCTCAGCTATATCGATAAATAACTCCTAAACGAAGCGTGCTAGGGGGTTAAAAACTACAATTTTGAGAGCAAAGACCTTAAAGAAACGTTCCTCACACTCTAACATACAGGACGAGATATTCTTGGTCATTCTATTAAATGTTTGCCTGCTCGGCACTTATCGATATTCCAAATGTCACATATATTTCAATTGTGGTGGTGACCATCTTTGTGACGTCACATTTAGAACTCTCTAACTTCCACTATTTACGCTTTCTGTGTACATTGTGAGTTGCATAGACTCACTAGGTTTATTTGCGTAATTATTAATTCAAGATTAGCTCTCGCAGCAACAACTAGAAGTACTATTAATAGTTGCTACATACCGATGAAAATTGTTTCTAATGCGTGTAGTTCAACCATTCATTTAACATTTTGTCGTAGACTAAAGGTTCTGTGTACTTAATTGTGAAGAGAACTATTATGAAAACGGATCACGTGTTTTCATGTTTCAGTTTCACGATACCCTTCGGAAAACATGGGTGGGGTTTATCATGCAAGAGTTCTCGCAAGGGTACGCTAGTACTCAAAAATTAAAATATCCTTTTCAAGTTCTAGAAGCCGTTCCATTAATTTGATAGTTATTTTAGAAAGAAGAGCAAGTAGATATCACTCTTCTAGGATCCGCAAAACCTGTTGTTTTTGTCGAACAATCTACACTTTTTCCTGCAGCATCATAACTTTCACTTTGTACGAAGTACGTACGGTAAAAATAAAAATTGGATGTAATCCGATACGTGTAAGGAAGAAAATTAAATAAGCCATGCAAAAAAATTGAATATATAAGCTCTTAGAGCCAGAGGTTCATCTCGAATTGCAATAAAAGTTCAGATAAGATGTAGTTAGTTGCAATTGAGTACAACATGTTGGCAGTAATTTACAAAATAACAGAATGTTAATAATAATAATAATAATAATAATAATGATAATGATAATAATAATAAATTAATATTAAACACGACATCACTACACTCGGTGATAGCACTGCTAACTGTTGGAGTGTTCTTCGCTGCACTGCACTGCACTGCACAACACTGTCCTGCGTTCATACACCCTTTGATGCCATTCACAACACTTTACTGAACAGCAAGACACATTTAAGTTACTTAAAATTTAACTTCCTCTGTGTAAGATTCTTACGTTGCTTACTTTATTGCTATTATTCTAACTCTAATATATTTATAAGATCACCAACATGGAGAGGAAGAGTTTTGAAAATTGTTCCCGGCAAAGTGTTCCAATCTGGGTTAGTTTCCTTTGGCCAATGAAATATTCCCTATATCTGTTGTTCGCTTCTTTTTGTCTGACTTGTGCGATGATGACCTTGTCTTCCGAAATAGGTTGGTTTCTCCGGTCTATTCTGAATTCCCTGCCAAGCCGGTTGGCCTCCGTACGATTTATATGAAACGCAAACCCTTCCTCTCATTCTTCTTGTTTCGAGCGGTTCCCATGATTGTGTTAATGTTTTTTTTCGCTCGCACGTAAACTCGAATTGCGTTCACTTACTGCATGAAGAGCTTCAGAGGAGGCTCTGTGGGTTGAGAGGTGGCCGCAGGCGAAAGGCAGAGCGGGACGCAAAGAAGCCGTGGGGAGAGCGGGAAGGGAGGAGGCGCGCGGCGTCAGTATTGCGAACGCGCGTCCGCCAGGGCGGTGCGGCGGCGAGGAAGGAATGCGGCGTAGCAGTGTCGCCGCCCTGCCGTCCACTCGCCCGCGTCCTCTCTGCTCCCAGCGCATATTGGCGCTAGCACGCCAATATCCGGCGTGGGGCGCCCCCCTCCCCACCCACGCCCCCGCCACGGCCCACGGTCGCCAACTTCTCTGCTCGACAGCCTCGCCGTGTCCCACGTGGCGGCTCCTAGCGAGCGTGTCTCCCATCGCCTGTCTCCCTTCGCCTGTCTCCCTTCGCCTGTCTCCCTTCGCCTGTCTCCCTTCGCCTGTCTCCGATTTAATTGATCCTTTATGTGGCATTTTTTCGTTGACGTGGTCATCGTAACCGGTTTCATACAGTCTTTTGTGTTTCTCAGCTTGCCTCTTCAGCGTCTCATCCCATGTGATCCAACCGTTGCGTTAATCTTAGCACCAATATTCCTATTTTTGAACCCTCATCAATACACATATTTTCATTTTATCCTTCCTTTACTCAGACATGCAATTTCTTTCTATCGTTTTTGCTCTTCCCTTTCCTCCAACATTCTCATTCCCCTCCGCATTTGCCAGCCCTCTCTTCCTTCCCCTCCTCCCGCTTCGCCGTCCCCTGTCCACCGGCGCGGCGAGGCGTGGGAGGTGTCCGCCGCGCGCAGATATTGCGTCACAAACTTGGGCCTAATGTGACTTGCGACGCGACGCGACGCGCGCGCGACCTGGCCGGCGCTGAGAGGAGCAGCGCGGCGATCGGCGCGCGCCTCGACTTCCAATGAAGCTCTCCTCCTCCGCCGGTGGGCGGAAGGCGTTACACTGCAGGGGGCGCCTGTCGCACACCGCGCAAAACTATTTTTTTTATTTTGAAAGGGAAAATAAAGTCGGTCCTCTATATATCCATTCTGACAGTTACTTCGATAATATTCGATACTTAGAATCTTCGATCTGTAGAAATGCTTTTGAAGAACTATTTACAAATGCTTTTAAACAACTTTTGACGTAAACTCTCGGGTCAATGCAAAATAATATAAATGAACAAAAATACTGTAATCATAAATATCAAATTTCTATGATTACTAACATGAAATTATCATATACGTACATAACCAAATAATTGAGTGGAAATTAAAAAAATATCTGTTCAAAATAGAGACGTGTTTAAATTAATATACTAAAGCATATATTTCGTAAGTTCGATGATATAATTGGAGAAAAACCCTGTTAAGTGTGATGTCTGTGAAAGATCCGGACAGATTGCATATTGTCGAAGGAACAATAAGGCAATACCAATAAAAAACCTTAAAAGGAACTTTTTTCTCCAATTAGAGTGGTTCTCTAATAAAGATGGCGTTCTTAAGCATGATGGATTACAGGGCCACAAAGACAAAAGTGTATTGAATAATGTGGAAGAAAAACAATTTAAAGGGTTACCAGAGCCGCAGAATAGCTCTGACGTGAATCCCATAGAAAATGTTCGGGGGTTATTACCAAGGGCAGTATAAGGAAATATACAGTAGGGAAAAATAGAGGAGATTTGTTACCGCGACGATGAAATTAAAAACTCAGGTGAAAAGTAGGCAAACATTATGCCAAAAAGGATAAAGTTGTTGATTAAGAACAAAGTTGCGCGCATTAACAGTAACAAATGTATGACTATAACATGAACACAAATGTAAATGTGTAATCAATGCAAATCTCGTATGAAAAATGTCATTAGTCTAATAATTTGAACATGTCTGTTGTGTTAATACTTATTAATCCTCTAAAACACTTCATCTGAAACGTTTTTTCTCAATCGAAAACCCTTCTTAGTTTCCTCTAAGGAGTGAGAGTGACATGTGAGTTTTGGAAGGTTTTCTTATTCTTATCATTATCTGCATAATTTTCGTCACCATTTTTCGTTATCGAATTATGTCATTTGTTGAATATTGCGTCATGATAATATTCTCGTTCATGACGAATGCTCTATTAAGCTAGATTTCCTCAGGGAAGGGATAGCATAGTGTAGTGAACCTCAACTGCGTCCGTATTTAGAATATCAAGTTTGAAAGTTTGTTAAGGTACCTTAACTTAAGGATAGACAATATTTGATTTCTGGGGAAAATAAATATCCCTCTTATATGGACATACAATCTTTATACACTAGAAAGATATGAACAAGAGGTCTGTAAAATAATATTAAGTTATAAATGATCGTTAGTGGACATAGAATGTCAATACTAAGCCATCGATATCTCATCGCCCCTTTTACTGCATAAAGAACAATAAAATCTGAAAAAAAGTTCGCTATTTAAGAATACTTTTCAATACAAAGAAGCATTTGTGATTGAAATTTTCACAGAGCTAAAAAATTTGATGTTTAGAGACTCTCCATTGTAATGGTTCGATACAATGCAAGATTCATGCTACATCCCAACCTTTGACCACTCAATCTATGAAGTGGGGATACCCGCCTACGCCCCCGTCCTCGTTTCCGTCTCTTTTTCTATCTCCAATTTCCCTCCTGCTCCCTCCTTCGGCGCGCACCCTCCTCGGCGCCTTAAGTAAGCTATTAAATTGAAGTCGAAGCCGCGCAATTCCGATTCAGAGGTTGCACTCATTAGTGTAGCATTTGCTATAATAAGCTTAGGGGTTGAGGGCTGCGCGGTCGTCTTTAAATTCTGTAATTGCCGAGTTCTTTCTTCCGCGAAGGACCCAGCTCCGCAAGGGACAGGAGTCTTCCAAACTCTTGTTATAGCATTACCTCTGTTTCCTTCCGAATTCTTCCTCGAATTCTGTAAATGGTGTGAGGGAACAGAGAAAAGTGGTTCCCAGACAATCACTTCAATTTTAAAGAGCCAACATTGACTGAAATATAACTTTTTCTATTAAGGACTACATTCGTGTGAACTTTGTATGCATTTATTAAAACGAACTTTGGTTTATTCAATTTTACTCACTAGTGTACGAGTATTCATTCGTTAAGTTTGTAAGAGTGTTCGTAAAGGTAATTCAATTACTGACTTTTTATCATATTTCTTCCTATTCTCTTCTTATTGTCATCCGTATTCCTTTCCTCACATTTTTAATTCTTATTTTAAAGAAAATATTAAACATAAATCTATATATTTCTGACAAGAGAGTTTCTTTCAACAAGATCTGGAAAACTCATTTCAACCTAATTGGCCAGGCAGGAAACTTGATACACCACAATAAGGAAAATATTTGTAGTAAATCAAAAAATCTTAGTAACCATGTAATATAGTATAAGTAACCATTCTGGTGTAATAGAATAGATACTGAAGAGTCCTTTATGAACTGAGAGTTAATGAGTTACATCAACATCTTATATTGAATAATTATGACTATATACGGCGAGGACAGCTCTTTCACATAATCGCATATAAAACTTCTGCAGTAGGAAACCACATAAAATGGTTTTCCAATATATCCCACGCACACACTTAGAAAGCAAGAAATAAAATATGTTCTCAGTGTTTCCTATTACAAAAAAATAACTAATAACTGGAAAGTATATACATTTGAAATTTAAGAGATTCAAAAATACCAAAATTTCAGAGAAGAATTTGGACCCTCAATGGCACTTGAAAATTTAAAAATGGAAATTGAACGCAGAACTTTGTTTCCGGGCCGGAAGCTACAAGCTCTGATGATGATCGCTACGCGATCGAAACGATCATTAGAAAAATACATTATTGATACCTGACAACATCTTTAATTTACCATATTTAATGGAAATTGAAGTTAGTTGTACTTGCAATGATTGGCAGAGTGCCTCCTATTTACGTTACTTACCATCTGCTCGGCAGCCTGGCATTCACCCCACTGACTGAAAGCTAAAAAATGTAAGCCACAAGTCATCGCCGACCTTTTGATCTCGAAGAAAAATCCGATAGTTGAAAGAAGAAACAAGCTTCGTCCTAATACAATAGAAAGCTAAGCTTGAGTTAAATATCTAGGCTTCGGAATATGGACATCTGGTTTTGTCTAGTAAGATGCACCCAATGCAGTCTTCGCTTTTAAATTATCTGCACCTACGAATACATACTTTTGACGATATGAAAGGAAGGAAGAAACATTTACGTTATTAAGAAAAGTACATCGATGCTATTTGAAAAACACTAATTTATTAAACAGTTTCTAACATTACTACGATAGTTATCGTCATTCTTTCAGACAATTTTCCCAACATACACCATTTTATTTTCGAACGTATTCAACATGCAAATGCATAAGAACCTTCACAATCTGAAAATAACTTTATCACGAAGGTTGAAACCACGTAATATTCCTGAGAACGACATAACGTCAAGCAGTTACCCACTAAGGAACCAAATGAATAAATACATTTTTTAAAACACCTCGCAGCTAAAAACAACGTGAAGAGAAACCGCTGCCGCCGTTCCACCAATAGCATCGGTTCGCCGGCCGCGTCAGACCAATTGTTCGAAAGGGAGGCGGCCCGGGGCCACGGGGCGGGCGGGCGAGCGAGCGAGCGCGCTCGCGCCAGCGTATTACGGCAGATATTAGCAGCGCGCACTGATTTATCTCGTAATAACCCCGTGCGGGAAGCACACCTAAGGCGCGGCACTGCCGCCGTGGAGGGATGTTTGCGCGCCCTTACGCCGGATTTAAACTCGCGAAATTAATATTCCTCGCCGCGGCGGAGAGATGAGCGAAATTGCCGCTAAATTTTGTGAACCTGTTTACTATTACGGCTCAGGCGTGAAATTTGTTGTTCTCTCGCGCGGGAGCGGTTTTGCGCGATACCGGGGGCTTAGTTTTCGGGAAGGTGCGCTTTGCGAAGGTCGTGGTGGATTGTAGAGGAAGTTCTGCATTTTTTGAGAATTAATTAATAATTGGGTGAAAGCAATACTATAGAGTGTGTGCTTTAAGTAATTGAAATTGCATTTGTTGTTTAATTTTTGATTGTGTTCTACTCCGGAAACAACTCCAGAAACAAAAAGGTAAATTTTACAAAAACAAACAGAATATTTTTTTCATTTTCAGAGTATATATTTCTGGTAGTTTTTTTTTTCCAAGTTTTCCCAAAACGAGCAACGATGTTGGGTTTCTCGGCGTATACTAAGTAATGTAGTATGTGTACATTACTAATGGTAGTGAATGATAGCATGGTAGGAATGTTGAGACGTTCAGTACAAGAGACACACAAATAATATCTGGGAAAATGAAAGAGGAAAAATACTCATTCAAAATTAGAAACAAATTGTTCTTGGAGAACTGTTCTAACCATCGTCATTCTCCTATTACAAATATTCAGTTAAAAACACGGATTTTGTTTGTAAATGGTCCTCCTCGGTGATTTATTGTATCCTACGTGGTTATTTAGATATCTTCTTGAGTTCAGTTTTTTTTTAATTTTAACGCAAATTTAGTTTTTATCTGTTGTTTTCAAGAAGCTTCTATGTGCTACCTAGATTTTCAGTATGTCCAGGTTTACCCATACAAAAATAATCCAATGCAGAATTTCGTAAGAAACAATAATAAAATGCTTGTGTAATAGCTTAATCATAATGTAGAAAACTTCTAAGAAACAGAATACATACTTTAACCTGCATTGAAGGTGTTAGGGTGCAACTAGCAACTGGAGCGGATGCCGGTCTGCGGCCTGCGCTATCTCTGTGGCCAGGAGCACTTGTTGCAAAGCATTGAGTGATCGCCTTGGCCGGGCTTCTTCTTTGCAACCTTGCAGAACGGAGATGCTTATCGCTAAAACGATGTCTAACAGGGCAAATCTCTAGCGACAGATGATACAGGCGGCAGCAAAACAAGACAAACGTTTCCTCGCCAAACAGCTGATGACAAAATGCTTGTTTCCAAATGCCTCAACGTTTTTAAGCGTAGTGTGTATTATGTGGTGGATGTTCCTCTCTTGCAAAATGTTACACGAGTATGCGTTGAAGTCTTAAACATGAGTAACTGCAAAAAAATCTGTAACCTCTAAAATTGCGTATCGAATATAAACATATTTGATCTTTTCATTGCTTTCGGTCATAACTCATGGTTTAAATTAGGTACAGGAAAGTGTGAACATTTGTACTATACTTCTTACCTTTAGTTCAAAGTAAATTCCGTTGCATGGAATTTGAGTTGTTTTCTCTGCACCTTTTTCTAATGTCACCTTCCCTTTTGCGTTCAGTTCTCGTTTTGACGGGAAAAGCTTATCTTGACTTTCATTTTCAACGTGGGTCGATAGCCACCTGGCTTTTTATTTTGCTCTTGTGCTTTCTAACTCGTATCTAGGTCATTCCAGTATTTACCAGACAACGAATTTACGTTGGAAAGAAATCTCAAAAGGTTTGCTATTACAATTGACTTTACACACGAATGGGTTTTTCTCACAGCATTTACAGATTCGAAATATTTCGTTCCACCAATGAAGGTGTGAACACGTCTTGTAAGTCAGTTCCCTTACATCTCTAAGTTGTGACCATGTAAGTTGTATTTGTGCAATGTGATTTTTTGATTGTTGTGCTTCTTCTACACTAATAATCTGATGTATTGATGTGTAAAAGTTGTCCTAACGTAAATATTAGATCAAGCAATTTTTTTCATGATTGCCTTCAAATTTTGGGATGTGACACCTTCCTCAGTTTATAACGATAATAAATCCAAAGGCAATGAATGCGTGTCGTAATTATCACCACAATTCTTGTGAATAATTCTCTTCATTTCTGCAGAAGTGATATCATTAGTTATTTGTAACTTCTACTCTCTGATATCACCTCGCTTGTTTGTTACATGTTCACCTTTTCTACCTTCTTCCCTTCGCTTCTTAACATCTATTTCTCATTGTCTACTCCCTTATTGACATCAGCTCGCTCCAAACGTGCTACTTCATCAACTCAACGAAGACCATCCTTGCAATTATCGTAGCTCGACTGCTTTGGAAATTGTCAATTTATCTGAATATTTCCAAAGCACGAGTGGATTTAATAGGAGTATTTCACAAAAGATACAGTATAGGTATGCCTTTATGCTAACCACACGTACACCTTAAACCCATAACTGCGAGGCAGGGACGCTGCTGGTAGGCCCTGACCCGGTCCCGGGCTGTCGCGCCTAGTACAGACAAACAGAATTTCACGAAAGGTGTTTGAATTGAATAAGCTTAACAATGAATACATACGAAAGAAGTTATTCTAATAGCTTTATAAATTTTCGATACGTTCAATAGCTATATGCATCTATCTCTGTTCACTAGATGCTGCCCTCTTGCAACAATCAATCAAAAAACAAAAACAAGTTAAAAAGTTTTATTTTCTAGAAGGTGATGATCAATAACTGCATGGAAAAGTTCTCTTTGATTTGATAGTATGGTTCCATTTCTCGCACTCTGAAATTTAATCAGTGGCATACTTTTCGTAGTTGCTCTGTTAATAGGTCCAAGGCTTCCGCCACTCCCATAAACATCACTTCATCATCAGCCAGAACACAATCCCCACCGCCATTCTGAAAGTCATCACCACGGTAGCCAATCTCTTCGCAAATTTCACCACCATCATCAAAGCAGCTGCTGCACCTACTTTGAGTCCGCGAGCGTTGTTGCCCAAGCGGTTACCGAGTGCCCTTTGCCACCGCCTCCGCCACCGCCGCCTCTGCTTCCGCCGCCTCTGCTTCCGCCGCCTCTGCCACCACCGCCACCATCTTCACCACCACCACTCCCACCACCACTGGCGCCGCTTCCGCCGCTTTGACGCGCCGCCGTCGGCCGAGTGGCGAGCGCTGTCGGCGGTCGACGCGGCCGCACTAATGAAAGCACGGCCGGCGGCCGGCGCGTGTTGGCGGTCGGCCGGCGCCATTACTGTCGGTGTTTGGGTACACGGGCGCCGTTATGAGAAATAGTGAGGCGGGCGCTGTTCACACACGCGTCGTCGCCACGGATCTGGATAATGGACCGCGTCGGCGGGGGCGATCGACGAGGCGGCTTGGATACCTTGTTGCTATTGGCGCTGCTGGACGGTGGTTTGTTACCTGAATGTCAATATCGCGGATGTGACGTGTGTTGCGTACCGCGTTAAGGTATTTCCATGTACTCGAGAATTTCCCTGAATGGTGTGAATCAAAACGCCTTTCCTACAGGCTTAAGTTGCAGTGAGCAATCAAATGTCTCGTTCAAAAGATCAACTCGTGCGACGGTGACGAATTTGGAAGTTTTGGTTTTATAATATTACATTCTCTTGCAGAATACATTTCATAATATGATCTTTAATCTCTGTGGCATTCATAAACAAGGATAATATTGAGATTTTGAGCGACTGCAACTGTCTTTAAATTACGAGGTTACGAACAAATTTTTCTATAAAAATCACTGAATAATTCGCTACATGAATTTCGCCGAAACTAAAGTCTTGACAGTAAATGTATCCAGGAACTATTGAAATTATTATGTACTTGAAAAATATAATATTACTTCGAAATATTACACAGCAACAAGATTGCGCTAGTAAACACATTCGAGTCGTGCCCTTTTAATACGACAAGAAATTACTAAGAGATTTCTTGCAGGGAATACATAAATCTTTATTGATTGCAAAAGAACCTGCAGAGAATATACTATTCTGTAAAATTCTCGGTCACTCCTGGCGTCATGAAAGTTCGAACATTTACTAACATTAACGTTACTTTCACACATAACCCCTTTGAACTCACACTGTTAAACAAGGAAAGAAATCTCTCGAAAGTGTGTTTTCATAATCGGAGGTGTCAAGGGTGACGTGAGGTACAGCGGTGAATGTTGTTGAAATTATCCAGAGAAAGAGGGTAACTTCTTTTTATTTATATTTTTACCGTCACTTGTGCACATCCCGCATTATCATTTAAAATAAGAAGTTCAATGAGGGAATTCTAAATTGTATTACAAATAAAGCATATATGACACAAGAAAGGTGCTTGAAAAATTATGAGTACACGTTCAATTCATGGTAACACTAAATCATTCTAATTACTATTTAAAAGTAGTGACGGATGATTGAAAAATTAAAAATACTTTAAAATGATGGGTGATTGATATTCAAAATATTGAAATCATCGGCGTTTATTGCTAAAATTCAAATGGCTAACATTATTTAAAAAATACAATAAAAACAGCCTAAATTCTCAAAGTTCCAAATCGCACTAAACTTGCACGAGATGATAGATTCCGTTCTGTCCTATTATCTACCGTTCTGCGCGCGGCCGGCGGATTAAGGCCAACTTGTCGGTACGTCAGAGCGCCTGCTCCGCGCAGTGACGGCTCTATGGACGGCGAGTTGTGCGAGCGTAGACGCAGCCTCGCGAGATGTTGGCCGTCAGCGCCGGGCGTCAGCGTCAGCGGCTGCGGCGGCGGCGGCGCTGACGCCCCGCGCCGCCCCGCCGCGCCCCGCCGCGCTCGCTCCGCTCCGCGCCCGCCTCGCCGAGTTCTCCGAGCGCCGAGCACGGAAAGCCACTCGCGGGGACGTGTGCGCGTGAATTATTGAGCCGCTGCGCGGGTGTTGACCTGCGCCTGGCCGCCGGGCTCTCCGCCGCCCACGCCGCCCACGCCGGCCGGCCGGCCCGCCCGCCCGAACGCGATCCAGCGGCTGCCTCCGGAGCGCCGGCTTCTGGGAACTGCCAACCGGCCACTGGCCGTGTGTGCTTATCTCTTCTAATGCAAATGTTTCATGCCCCTTCTTTCCTGTCGTGTTTGCTTTTGATCTCTTTCTGTATAAGCTTCTTTGCCGTGCCCTATGAAGTTCGTCTTTTTGTGTTTTAGCCCGTCTTCCTTCGCCTTGCAGTTCTTTTCTACAAGAAGTTTCGTTTTTACAAGTATCTCAGGAAATAGCACGGTGCATTTTCAACAACTCTTATCACTGATAACTCGAAATATTACACTCCTCTTTTATTCCATTCCTATTTTCTTACGCACAAATTGATAACTTACATCTCGTGTTCTTTTTCGTAATTGAAGTGCACGTTATGTGTTTAAACATATGCAGTTAAAATTGATAATTGCATGCGTAGAATACTGTAGCATTTTTTTAGTTCGTGGAATAATATTCTAAGTTAAGGCTACATTATAGCATGTCTATACTGGAAAATAATTTATCAGAAATAGATTTTTTAAATATATTTTATTATTCAAACACTTTACAAAATTAGTAATTATTTTTGTTAGATTAAAATCTGAAATTCAGTATCTAATTTCTTAGTCACTACGTATTATTAAATTTAATTAATTGAGAATATAGATTCGTGAAAATTGCGCTAACACGTAGAACGAATTTGAAACGTTGTGCAACTACTTCCAGTTTTAGTAACCATCGATTCCGTAATTCTGAGCTGTGATTCAGCGCACGAACTTCAGGGGCTCGCGAGAGTTATGAGATGCCTGGAATCGTCAGGCGTCGGCGTCGACGGAAGCGCAGGTCTCTCTCGCCCTCCGCGCGTTTCCCACCTCCTTCCTCCGCTCTGCTTCCTTCGAAGCAACTCCCCTTTGTCCTTTGCCGTCTCGGAGATCCGACTGCGCGAATTGAAACAACCTATTAAGCGTTTTCTTTCGAAAGTTAAATTATTTATGTTAGTGTAATGTTTCATGAGTTGATATTTTCTTATTCGACCCTAAGGGATAAAAATAGTTCGGTTTTCCAGCTAGGAAAACTGTTGGGTTATGGTAATTAACTCACGAGAAGTAATAGTAACCGGTTATTGATTTTCACGTTGCACTCTACCGTTTACTAGGTTGTAACAAACATTTTGTTAACATGAGATCCTTAATTTAAACATTGTATTTGTACATAAATGTCCTCAAATTACTATTGAATACAAAATTCATTGTTTTCTTATCAAAAATTTAACTGTTATCTATTTAATATTTTTTGTTACTCTAATTAATCCTTACTGTATTCATATTCCAGTTATCGATTTCCCTTAATATTGTCTTAATATTTGTATACAATTGCACCAGACTATAGTACAAATTGTAGACACTATTTTAATCCAATCATCTATAAAATACGTATTTATAATACAAGCAGGAAATGTTTGGGGAGATAACCATTTCAAGGCGGTTTTTTATTGAGTTTTATGGCTTTTATCTCGGTAAGAGCAGAACTCCATTTGTGCTAATAAAAACAAGTTACAGGGACCACTGTAAAGCCTTGGCGGCGGCCAAGTGCACCAGAGAAAGCGAGATCAGGTGCGTTTCCCACCAACTCGTCTGCCCGCCTCCGTCAGCCGTCGTCTTAATTCCCTCGACGCTGCCTCCGGCGGACAAATCCTAAATTGATCCCGCCGCTGGGAAATAAATAGACTGCGTAAGGAGTTTGGATGGCGCCGCCTCCAACGCCGCTCCTGCCTCCGACGCGAAGCGACGCGACGCGACCCGACGCGACCCGACGCGGCGTCTGATGCTCGCTTGTTACGCCGGTCCAATTCCCGAAATGGAAGCGGCTTCGGAAGGACGCGGGAAAGAGGAGAGCGGTAGTGTGCGGGAGGCAGGAAATATGCTTGGGCGCGAGGTCGCTTCGGAATGGAACTGTGCACGAGTGGAACTGCTTGATGGCAGAATGTGACGGCAGCCTTCAAAAAGCAGACTTACGATGGGACAAATTGCGAGACGTTACGTTTCAAGTTAGATTACAGTGATATTTCATCTTTCTATAACTAGAAAGATAATTGGTGTGGATATTACTTAAGTTGTGGAAGTTAATCAAATTTCAATAGAATTGCCGTACGGGTTTTGGAAATTTACTGTTTCAACAATTTTATTTGAGTTTGTTTTTGATATGTTATATTTGACCCATTTAACTCAAAAGTTCTGTATGTATCCTACGTATTCTAAAATGATAATAAATTTAATGAGAATTTATAATATCTTATGGACAATTAGCAATATAAGATACATCGAATTGAATTTTCTTCTTTGTTCTTGAAATGCAAACTATTTGAGAATATTTTCAAAATAGCCAGTTGTTTAAAACGCAAGTAACTTTTGTGCCTTTCCTCTATTTTTCTTAAACATGTATTTGTAGCTGTCAGTCGTTTTATTGCCATAATAAAATTAATACTTGCATATTCAGTGCAATAACAGCGAGAATAAAATCGAGTTCTCATGCATTATACCGTGCGTTTCGAATGCGGCCGACCCTCAACACGGAGCTGTAAAAGAAAGACCTCCATCGGGGCATTGTGTCAAAGCTGTTTCTAGGGCACGGTCGATAACCCCGCGGCGAGATAAACGTAGCAACTGCTACATTTCCCTGAGCTTTCTAGCTGGTCTCTGTACTCGAGACCGCGATCAGTCGCTGCATTAGCAATGGCCACTCTCCCCCCAACGCCCCCCCTCAACAAGCCTTCTCCCCCTCCCCCTCCGCCCCTTAATTTACGGCGGGGCCCTCCATCTCGAGCCGTCTTGATGTTTCTTCCCGGCTTTTGTTCCTGAAAACAGCGCCCCGCTGCCGTTGCCGCTTTGTACCTTTGTGCGGAAAGCCGATTTTATAGCGGGGCGGAAATAGAACGCGAACAATGGGACAGGCCATCCTGAAAATGCTAAATTTGCCTCAAACGGCGGATTCGTGCTTTCGGCCCGACGGTTCGTTTGCTAGCGATATTGTGAGAGGGGAAAACACGTGGGCGGAGGGCCTGGTGCGGACAATGAGAGCTGGGGTCCTGCTCCGGTCGTATTCATCTGCGAATGTCAAAATCTAAACAGTTGAAGGCCGCGTGGCCCTGACGCCAAGCGGGCAGCGGCAGCGGCTGTTCTGGAAAGAGTGGGAATTGTTATTTTTGTATCTCTTCTGAGAACCAACTATTTTTCGTTTTTGCACAAAAATAAAACATTGAATGCTGATGCTCTTGCATTCAATAGAAATACGTGCATATGAGAGTCAGACTAAAGAACTTGCAGAACATTTTTGTGGATCTATTGTTCTAAAGAATGGAGGTAGCTTTTTAGAAATATTAAAAAATGAAGAGATCATTTGTTAAATGTCCGCCAAACAATACATATGTGTGTACTATTTGATACTTTTTTTACTGTATATAATAATAAATATGCCGAGTATAATAGGGAATATTTAAGACGAGAAATGTATCAAAAATAATATTTATTTTTAATAACTCTATTACCAAATCCCTAAACACATGTACTGTAAATAAGTAGCATTATTTAAATAAATCATGATTTCAATATATTGAGTATTTAGATTCATTAAACAAAACGGAAAAATACATCGATTCTGTTCAGAAATTACAATGAAACTTCTAGACGTTTGAATCAGTCTCCTCCTACCCCGTGCCGTCTGGCCCGTAATACAACTATGACGTGCGGGTTGCATTTACAAGCCTGACTCATGATCGCCAGTGCGCTTTCTCAGTGATACGACGCTCTGAAGAAGGCCAGAATACGCTGGCCACAATGTCAGTGACGCGGCTCTTCCCGGATAACCTTGCCAACACAAAACCCTGGCCGCGGAAGCCAACGCAACTATGCTTTAATTGTGAAATTACATTCCAAGAAAATTGATTATATTATATTATTATAAAATATAATATTAACTCTCTCAGAATTTTTATTATAATAGAATGCAGAATAAGATACTGAAAACATACCCACCCACTCTTCCTCGCTCACCCACTTCTTCTCTTTACCCTCTCCCATCGCACCACTATCACTCATCGTTCTCCACCTCTCTTCATCGCTCAAGCACCGCTTTTCATCGCTCATCCATCGCTCGTCATCGTTCTCTCACAGATCTCACGCCGGTCATCATCGTTCACCCACAGTCTCTCTTCGCCCCCCCCTTCGCTCCTTCATACCTCCCTCATCGCTCCTCATCGCTCCTCATCGCTTCTCATCGCTTCTCATCGCTCCATATGGCTCCCTCACCACTCCTCGTCGCTCTCTCACTGCTCCTTCTCACTCACCCTCCGCCACTCTCCGCCCCCCTCATCGCTCTTCATCGTTCACCACCTCTCTTCATTGCTCACGCACCACTTCTCATCACTCAGCCATCGCTCTTCATCGCTTTGTCACTGCCCTCCCGCCGGGATTCATCGCTCACCCACTGCTTTTCATCGCACATCTACTGCCCCTCTTAGCCCCCATCGCTCCCTCATCGCTTCCGTATCGCTCCTCATCGTTCGACATTGCTTCCTCACCGCTCCCTCACCGCTCCCTCACCGCTCCCTCGCCGCTCCCTCGCCGCTCCCTCGCCGCTCCCTCGCCGCTCCCTCTCCGCTCCCTCGCCGCTCCCTCGCCGCTCCCTCGCCGCTCCCTCGCCGCTCCTCCCTGCCCTTATCGCTCCACATCGCTCTCCCACCGCTCCTCATCGCTCTCCCAGCGCTCCTCATCGCTCTCCCAGCGCTCTTCATCGCTCAACCACCGCTCCTCATCGCTTTCCAACCGCTCTTCGTCGCTTCCCACCGCTCCTCATCGCTCAACCACCGCTTCTCATCGCTTTACAACCGCTCTTCATCGCTTCCCACCGCTCCTTATTGCTCTCCCACCGCTTCTCATCGCTCTCCCACCGCTTCTTATCGCTCTCCCACAGCTCCACCGTTTCAACCTTCTCACGTTCCCATCGCTACTCCTGACTTCCATCATTCCTCTCTGGCCTCCGCCCGTCACGGCTCTTCCGGCTCTTTACATTTCTCCCCGTTGTCCTGGCACCCCACTGCACTTTCCTCTGTTCTCCCCCGCGCCTTCTGCCCATGTCTCCCCCTTCCCGCTGTCCCCGTTCCATGCCGCTCCACACCTCTCCGTATCGTTCCCCCCGAATCCTACCGCTCCACGCCACTCCCCGCCCCTCGCCGCCGCCCCTGCCGCTCCCCGCTGGTCGGGGCGGCCGCCGCAGGGCCAGTTAATTGGGCTCGACCGGCGCCTGCATTCAGCCGCGCCCGCCCCGTCCCTCGCGGCGTTTTTCTCCTCAATTACGGCGATCCGTCTCTCCGCGCCGGTGGCGCCGCCTGCGTCGACACCTCGACCTCCAACGTCGCTACACCTCCGGCGAGACTGGCTCCGGACGTTTGCAAGCTTGCTTCTGGCGCTTTTCCTTTTGTACTTCTATGCATATCTTCTCTTATTGTAGTTGGATTGGATTTGGAGACTTGTTTTACAATTGCATTCTACATACAAAGGGTTTTTCTCAATTAGTAAGTTAATAGGATTAATAATCATGTATGGTTATCAAATGTTTTACTGCTCTACTTGCACAATTTCTTAATACTCTGTCATGTATTGCATTATTTGATTCTTCATTACTTTCTCACATTTCTTACTCTACTTGTTACTGTCGTAGCACCGAAAGTAAAAGCCCGCATTACAATTAAAATGTATTATTGTGATTATTGTTAGTATCTTTATTCTTGGTTTCCGTTACACTCGTAGTTCCTCTCGTAGTTCCTCTCGTTTCCTCCACCACCATTTCCATCACATTCGCTGTTCCGCTCTGCCGTCTGACTCAATTGTCTCGGCCCTTGCTTCTGCCGTTGAGCACTCAACCCAACCGCGACCACTTCCACCTCCGACTAAGCCGGGCCCCGCTCGAGTGTCCATAGCGTCACGACGGCGCCATCGCGTCTCTGCTGAGCCCCGCCTCGCCGTGCGCCGCTCCCCCACACTTCGCCCGCCCTCCGGCCGGGCCACGGGCAGGCAGGCGGGCGGGCGCGCCCCCGGCCTTTCACTTGCTAATTTGGGCGCCCCCGCGTGGCGCCGACCCGCCCCCGCTAACCCGATGAGGCGCTTCGTTACGCCCATGTTTATTGGCGCCGGCGTCGGCGCAGCTGCCCGCCATTAGCGCTTATTTGTATTCATTGAGGGCGCGCCGCCCGCGCGAAACTCGAGACGGGCGACGGCGATGCGCGGCGGGGGGGGGGGGGTGGCGCTGGAAGGAGACGGATAACGGTGATGAAAGCCGGGGGAGGGGTCGTGCATGAGGTATGTGCGTGGTGACGAGAGCGGTGACAGTAAACGCCCAGTACGGGAATATTAAATAAAGAGGAGTGAAGGTGGTACCTGTATGTCATAAAATATCAAGGTAGAAAGGGGAAAAGAGAAAGGTATAAAACCAACTATATTCAGATTATTTTAAATTATAATAGCGGCAAATACATTTTGGAGAATGTTATATATAATATTGGAATTTAGTTTCGTGCATATCTGTCTTTACATAAAAAAGACTATGGTTACGGGATGATGCTGTAGAAATAATATAAAATGCAAAAACAGGAGGACAAAGAGACGAACAGATCGCAAATGATGGTAACGATGGGTGTTGTAGATACAGCACCACATACATAATGCAAATAATGCCCGTTGTGGTGTTGAACTGAGACGAGGAAGAAGTCATAATCGTGAATTTTTGAGATAAAAATTGAATACGTATTGATACAGTATGAAATTAAGGAGATATTTTTGATGCGTCAAGGAAGTATATCGTATTTAAGGAGAATAAAATTGATCCAATAATACGTGGGGGCTGAGTATCGTTGAGGGCGCGGAAGATAGGAGAAAGAAGGGTCAGATGAATTTACCAGGCAGATGGCGGTGAATCGGAGTGAATGCTAGCCAGCGAGGCAACCGAGGGAGCTCCTGGCTTTCGGGCGCTGAAGCAACGCTCGGATTAATTAACACAACGTCCTCGGAAGGCGTTGCCGCGGACAGCGCCAATGCGCCCAAGTGCTTTTAGGCTGCCACCTACGCCCGCCACCCGCCCCAACGGCGTCGTTGGATCGATTCGAATCCTCTGTTTCCACCACTCGGCGTGTTTCATAATTCTCTGGAGCAGCGTATGACATGCCTTCCCGTCACCCTACGCGCGTTAACCGAGATTAAAATTAAATTTCGCGTTGAAAAGTTTCAATTACAACCCGACATGGTCTTGCGTATCGATTAAATCGAAGAACCGTCATCTCCACGTCCGGAGTCTGGCGGGGGATCTTTCTCGCTCCTTGTTCCCTCCCTGCGCTGGCGCGGCGAGTGCAGGCAGGGGGAGGGAGCGGTATCTGGCGGCGGATCTGGGAGCCACGCGTGTTAACATGTGTCCCAGCGCTTGCGTGCGGCTGCTGCGGCACTCGAGCCTTTGAGGCAAGGAGAGAGAGGCTCGCCTCGAGAGCTTGCGTTCATTTTCCGAGGTTGGCTTTGGTCGAACGCGAAAGCTGGGAACTTAGTATAGATTTTGATTGTGTGAAAATTGTAAGCGATGATGTTACTGTAAACTTATGTAAGTTATAATTTTCATTAACACGTTCGTAAAATAATGCTCCAATTTATGACTGATGAATCATTATCGCTAATATTTTAATTTAATTTTCTGGGGAATATTGGTGATCAAGCATCATAGATGGAATTTATTTAAGGGGTTATTATGAAATTGTTTAGTTATGCTATAGGATTGGGTTAAATTCACTCGTGCTGTTACCAAAATCACTTGTGGATATGACACATGATCATTAGTGCTAGTGTATACACAAGTTTATAATTTGGGGAAGTTTCCCCAAATTTCCCAGTTTATATACTATGGAAAACTCATATTCCTGTCATTTTCTTTACCTGTTTCCACTTGCTATATTTTTTAATGTAACGAACTTGTCCATTTAACTTGAACATAGTTTACACCTTGGCGTGGTTGAGTCAAGAATAAGTTCTCTTACTCGACAATGGATTGTCTTCCGTATCTTTTCTCGTGTAATTCTTGAAATCGCGTGGGAACACGTTTGGGGGAGGAAGAGGCCCTTGTGCCTTGCCCCTTATGGCGAGGGAGGGAGGGTGGGAGGG
>BOPP01000014.1:13073722-13084787 GCA_017312745.1 Gryllus bimaculatus | reverse complement strand
GGTAATCAGGCGCCTCCGCTCGCGGCGAGATCCGCTGCCCCTCCCTGCCTCCCCTCCAAGTACCTCTCTCTGCCTGCGCGATCTTGGCCTCCATCGAAAAGCCTATTGGCATCCCTTTGTTGTGTACTTCGCCTTGTCTTCCGGAGGATCCACTATTTGTTTTTCCTTACTTTTCTGTTTCCTAGCAATATCTTGGGTAATGTGGCAAATAAATGTTTTAGGCCTCGCGATGTCATAGGTTTAAAATGCCATATTTCAGAAGAACAAAATTCTCTGAAGTGGCACATTCGAAAAAGAATACTTTCCCATATTATTTATTACATTTACACAATATTTGTATACTATTATATGTATTATACTAATTTATGTAACTATTTTATTCGATTCTACTATTTTTTTACATTTCATCAAATTCCGTGTGAGAGAAAATTTCATGAAGAAAAATATATTTATTTTCAATATTCTCTTTTTAAGACGGATTCAAAAAATGTAACTTTTTCAATTTTTCGCGGTTTTAATGAAAATTGGTTCTACGTGATTTTGTAGGCATACATTTTTCTATTCGAGGAAATGATCGGGTAGACTTCTCCTCCACTCGAGGTCACTGGGTCCATTTAAAGCGCGCGTTTGTTGTAGCAGCAGGGCGCTATCAACTGGCATATGCACTGCATTGCGATGGAGCACTTGGAGCGAGAACACGTGGCCCCCGCGGGAGTCGAACTGGGCACCGGCGCTCGCCAGCCGCCGCAAACAGCACCGCAATTTGCGCGTGTTTGCGCAGCGGCGTGGGAGTGGGACTGGAGTGGGATGATGGTGGAGGAGGGGCGGCGGGGGAGACGGCGGTGGCCCGGGGCAGCGCGTATTGACTGAGTGCTCCGCGACGACACGAGGATTAGACGCGGGACACGCGACCTTAATGGCAGAGTTTAGTGATTGGGTCTGGTCACCAAATTTGACAAAAATAAATTGAACAATCTACAGCACATACAAAATAATAATGTGCCAAAAAAAATGCAATAATTACTTTAGACTGCCTGCACCTCGAATACTCTTTTCGTGTTATATTTTAAGATAGTTTAGATAGAGAACAGCATATTATATTAATTATTTTAGGTTCTTTTTTATTTTAAAATATCTAGTTGAAACCATCATGACGCAGGAGCAGTTGAGTTCCTCAAACGTTTTCTGCCGAGGATGTTTAGGCACTAGGGTGTGCACTGCTAACTTGTAAGCGCTATAACGTTCGACGCGATAGCCAATATGATTGTATCTCTTACGGTGGAATGAGTTGTAGCAATCGTGACAGATTCTGATCGGATGGGCAAACTCACACCCGAGTGAACTCTCTCGACGCTGCCGAGTAAGGCTAAATTGCTTTTCGAATGGATCATAAGTTGCGAAACGGTGCCTTCTGTGAACGTGACACATAGGAAGTGATCGTGTTCTTCAAGCACAACGATGCAAAAGACACGTTTGCATATGGTATGGGGAAATATACAAGCGAGAACATAATTTCGTTACACGCCATACGGTCTATTCTCCTTAATTGATTTTAAATACGTTTTACGAAAATACTGATTTATCCTCGAGCTTCGAAACGTTTCGTTAAAAATGTTCCATTATATTTCTGCGGAAAAACAAAATATATTTTTTAATTATAATTTGTTTCTGTATAGAAATTTCAACTCTCAATGAGTCGATGTTTGATGAGACAAAGTAAAACTGTTACATTGCATTTAAAGACTTATTTTGAAACATTTATTAATTTTATAGGGTTTTAGAGTAAGCAAATATTTGCATTCAACAAAAATCTAATAACATTCAGTCGGTTGTGATGGGGTTAGAAATTCGAAATTGAACAGACAACGAAGGAATGGATCGAAAGAAGCGGTGATATGAGAATGAATTCAAGAATGCGTTACAAAACTGAAATTTGTTTACGGAATTATGTGTATTTGTTACAAATTAGGAGTTTCAATATTATGTTGGTAACGTAATTGTTAAGACCCGATACTGTCATTCCAAGTAAACCACATACATGCCGATTCATTCCGTTAAAATTTTCATTAAAATATTGTTTAATGTTTGATACGCAAGAATGGTTCAGGGGAGATACAGGCCGACTGTCCTGAAATGTGTTCCCTCGCGAATTGCCAATGCGTGGGCGTGGGCGTCGGAGCGAGCGTGGACAGGGAGGACAGCGTCAGCGGTGTCCGGGCCGCCGGCAACCCGACCCCGAAGGGCTGTAGGGGCCGAGGGCGAGACACGGTCCGTCGCCTGCCGCCGCTCCTCCATCAGATAAAGTTACCGCGGGCGGCGCGTCGCGTGGCGTCGCGGGAATTTTGTAAATACGAAGGGGAGCGATCCCGCCGACCCTGCGCACTCTCCGTAGCCACTCTAACGCCTCCCTTGCCTCTGCTGCCCCTCCCCGAGTTCTCTTTTATTCCTCCTCTGATATATTTTATAGCGTTTTCATATCTTACTTCAGACACGTTTTGCTTATGGTAAAGCAGGCGGACGTGCAACTAATGCGCCCTACTGCTTTAGCTGCATTTCATTGATCTAAGGCAACTACTGTTTTACAGTATTAAAATCAGATGCGAACATGTTAGTCAATTCTTCATATCTTCGGGGTCAGTGAAGTTCATAGATAGACCGGTTTGGGCATGAACATGTTTCCCTGAAATACGATATATTGCAGTACATGTCTAAATGTTTTCACGTCATTCATTCGCACGAAACTACTACGAAAATGTTCGAGACCCCTTTTACGGTTATCAGTTTATACAAGTGCCTTGGAATAAATGTTACCAACTTCTAGGGGATGTAGAGAGGTCGAAATGTATCAGCTTTTGCTAATGAACATGTAGTGGGAAATTGCATATAAAGGAGTTATAGGTTTGCAATGTGACATTTTCATCTGGTTGTTAGGCAAACACGTGTGGAAAGACGTTCGACAAATACCTACTACATGAAATCTCCTTGACATCGAAACGTGACCTGTCGAACATTGTAGCTAAGGAGTTGTCAAAAAATCAAGGAAAAATGACACATGTGTGACTCATATTTAAATATGAGTTACCCACCGTTATATAGAATTTCCCAGTACATGATCAATGATAAAATGTAATCATTTTATACTTTTCTACGTGTTTTAGAAATTTGTAACATTCATTTTGAGATTCTTTAATATTATGATTTTTCTTCACTAATTCTTTATATTGCAACACGACTTACAAGTATTACTTTTCAAATTTAGTGTGACATAAGTACATTTCAGCCACAACACATTTAGGGCACACATGAAATCTGTCGCTCGCGAGACATCTTAACCCACACGCCATCTCTACCTGCCTGCTTGCGATATTCGCATCCCCGCCATCTCCACCCATCTCCTATCTCCGCCCACCATTTCAGAAACGCTATCTCCGCCAAGCTACGAAACACCATCTCATTCCTTCCTTTAATCTCTTTGCCCCCCCCCTCCCCGCTGCCCATCGCCATCGTAACTATTTTTCAGCTTTGACCCTAAATTACGAAGCCTAATTGCCCAAACCTAATTGATTAAAATGCAAAAATGCATTTAGTGGGAAACGAAAACAATTCTATGCACACATTCAGTGTCGACATTCACACCGATTTCGTGAACGAATGCCCGCACATTATTTTATTTAAAAAAAATTGGAAAAGGAATGATAATAGATGTTAAAGATGAAAGTATCATGCTGTACTGTTCCATAAGAAGATGCGTAAGTTTTTATTCTTTTTTAAACATTACGACGGAGAAATGTTTTCCAGGGTTCACATTCACATTAATTTCATATATACAAGCACATGCATGCAATGCACTACCGAGTGGTAAATAAGTTCATAAAGCTCAATACGCAATTCCTGTGAACAGGAGAACACGATGCTTTTTGATAAGATGTTAATGTGTTTACTCTATGCGTTTTCATAACATTTTAAGATTTTGGCGATTTATTTTACGGAGAAATAAATACAAACTGAAGACGTCTTCTCTCGCTCTCTTTTTCTTTCTCTCTCAGAAACAAATTCTGCGCATGACCAACGGTTTCGGCGACTGCGACGCAGCTGTTCCGAGGGGTGTCGTATTTCTCTCCCGATTATTAAATATCCGGTTCCTTCGAACGATGATTCACGGACCTTCTCCAACCTCTTGGAGGGATTTAATATCGCAGAGATGCCCGCCTATTAATTTCCGGGATTTTTCTTCTTCACCACTCCAGAGGGCCTGCTCTTCTATATTGAGTACACGGCTATGCAACCTTTGTCATGCTGTTTGGTTGCAACCCACTCATTCGTGAAGCAGAATGTTGAAATATCAATTTATCTCGCCTTCTCTCTGTGTTAAAAGCGATTCCATATGCTGCTGTCAGTACGTTAGTCATTGCAATAGTTCCTTTTTAATCTTGTGGTTCTTCGTAATTTTACAAATTAAGAAATTGCATTGACACGTATACTACTTTTCAATATTCATTGATGGAACAGCTTCAGTCTAGGGCGGAATACGAGGAAATTCGCCCATGTCCCCCCCCCCGTATCATTAATTTAATTAATTATTCGTATTATCCAGTGGGAGACAATGATTTTCATTTTTTATGTCAATTGAAACTGCATTAAATGTAAAAAAAACTACTTACTACTTATTTTGTGATACTGTGAACAGCTTCTCACTCAAAGAACTTCAATGGAAAAATCACATTGAAATTATTCACAAATACTATTAGATCGTTTTTGTTCTGTTCAGTTGACAGAAAGAAGTTAAAATTAAAATACGAATGTTACCAGAAATGCACAATAAGTAGTTCAAGCTGCATCAACATCATGATGAGATTGAATTTGTTTCTTTGTAATGAACAATCGCTACGATGTGACTGTTTAATTTACATTGCAGTGTATCATTCAATTGTCGACTTATTCAGAGATAGTGTACTTACGTAGAGGTGATCTCCGTATCCTGCCCCATTTCGTTTCAAGCTTCACATTCCTGCGAGAGTAAAAATAACTTCATTTTCAGTCGTATTGATTTTCAGTGCCTACTCTAAATTATTTCTCCCTTCATAAAATTCGCATAGGCTTATTATCTCGAAGTTCACAACTCACTCGGAGTGGAAGAAAGGTTGGGGTTGAAAATGAATAAAAAGTCCTAAAAAAGTGGAGTTTTTCGTGCAGTTGTGAATTATGGTTTTCAATCCTTTTCATTTCTCTTTCAGGCCCTGTTTAAAATGCAATCTCGGAATCAGATTGTTTCATTATTATGGTGGAGAAATTCTATTACATTGTAATTTCATTGAAATTCTTCACGCCATCAATAACATCATATTTTAATATTCATGGTGTTAACATTATTTTCGACGGTTCTGAGACTATACTTTAAAAAAACTAAATGTAATGTTTTTGAAACATGAATATTTACTAATGTTTATTTATCAACAATTAGGTAAAGTCAACATAGAGATATATGTTAATGGAAAACTCCGGGGTATTACAATAACGTAAAGTTTTACCCGATGATGAATGCTACTGATATTTATTGACCTATTCTGCTTCCGTTTATTGGAAGCTCAAAACAAATGGATTCTTGTTATATTTCCTGCAGTCCAGGATACATTTCGTTAAACATTTAGTATCGACTACATTGTTGTGAATTATTACAGCAATAGATATACAAATTATTTCTGTTTGTTTGTACTTGTTATCGAAATGTATTGTAATTCTCTCTGTACAGAAATTACTTCCGCAACTCGTACAATTAATTCTCAAGAGACAGGGTGCGACATGTGTTTGCAGATTGGAATATAATGCCAAAATCGTGTTTCATCGTGCTGATGCTCCATTTCATTATGTGATCATTCAAGCTGCACTTCAGTTTCAATATAATTGATTGACGCGAACAAGAGCTCTCATGATTCTTTTTGAGAGACATTTTTGAACTCGAATCTGTGATGAGTTTAGTCAGTGGGTAGATTAGCTCAATAATGAGTTACACGAACTGCGGAAGTAAATTATCAATAGAACAATGTAAGAAATGATTTTCAAATAACACTGCATGTAGAGCACTGGAGCCAGTGTTTTATTTTTATTTGAAGCATTTATTTCAATAGTTATTAAAATAAGAATTTTCAATTCAAATATCCCAGAAATTAAGATTTCTCGCTCACGGATAAATATTATTAGATAAATATTTCAGTCTCCAGTATAATAGTGTTGCACTCACTACTCCTTAAAATATCATGTAATATTCACAAAACGTAATGAATCGTGCTTTTATGCTGGCTATTACTTTTAATTTTATTAGCAGTCATGTATTATTTAAAGAAGACAACCCTTATGTCGTAATATATTTCATTTATTAATACAATCATTCCAAATTGTTAAATACCCTTCATAAAAATGACGTTTTTTATAAAAATGAAATAAATTATTAGGGCATATGTGATGGGTTGTCACAAGCGTAAATAAATAGAAATATTTAACGTAACAATATTTTACGTAATTATTAGATGTAATAGAATAATTAACGTAATTATAATTATGGTAAACTTTTCACCAAAGGTGAAGTTTGTAAATTTTCGATTGACTCAACATCTTGGTACTGTAAGACGTGGCTACAAAGTCGATATCACTTGTATGCCTTGGAACGATGGGTATGCTACCTCAGGCAATTTCTAGTAAAACATTTGAAAGACGTCTCACCAAATACATTTACTTCATTCTATACTGACAATTAATAAAGCTTTTAAAGGAAACTTGCTCTCCCAGAAAATGTACTAATCACAAAACTGTAAAAATGTATACATCAAATGATGTTGAAAGACCTTTTTAGAAATACACGATGATAGTGTCTAATAAAACCTTAACGAAATTAAATCTAAACAAAATGCATGTAATGTTCTGTTATTGTAATACAGAATTATATGTGAAGAAATATACATATGGGCTTTAATTTTCATATTCTACGCTTCTGGGCATGACAAAAAATTTCCTTCTAAATATGTTTTTGCAAAAAAAAATTGTTAATAATGATTTAAGATGTTAAGAATTTCACTTCTTATTTCAAAACTTTTGCATTTCCTAATTTAGGCCTACCAACTAGAGACCGCCATCAACTTGTTATATGCATTGTATGTTTCGCATTACCAATGAGCTATCGCCAACCGTGCCTTGCCTTAGTGCAGAAGCAGCCGCCCTTTGTTGCCCTCGGCGTGGCTACCGCCGCAACGGAGTCCACCGTCGCTGAACGCGAGTCCCTCATCAAATTTCCAGCGCTCCAGAACGCTAACGCGCTCTGGCGAGGGCTGCGGGAGATGAGCCGGGGTTCCGGGACCGGCCCCTGGCCGCACCGCCCGCGCGGCCGCCTGGCTGGGCCCGATGCGTGACTTATTGCGGCATAATTCCCTTGTTTATCTTGCGCGGGCATTGTCTTGGTGCAATTAGCATACCTGGCGGGCCCGGTGGGTTTATGCCTCGCTCCAACGAACGCCCAGCCCATCTCGTCTGCTCCTCCCACTCCCTCGCACTCCCTCGCATTACGCGCGCTCCGGGGAGGGAAAAACCACGCGCACCTGTAGCGCGAGTTGCTTTAATTTATGCCTCCCTCCGCCAGAGCGCTCCGAACGTCGGCCGCGTCTTAGCCGCCGGAGATCCATCATGCCCCGAGAGATTGATTTAAGGCGCTCACTTGCCCAATTGCATGCAAATTGCTTCTCGGGCTGCACCCCTCCGGAGGAGGCTAGCACTCGCCGTTGCGTCGTTTAAACGCAACCAGGGCAATCAATACTGCTGGTTTTATATTTCTCGTGGAATGAGAGAGAAATTATTACTTGTGCACTTGCTTCAGTTTGCTAATCAAAGGAGACGTTTACATTTTCTAAACAATGGGTACCCTGTAAATTAGTTCTAACATTTCAAATTCTCTAAAAAGTTATGTCATTCCTTGACTTTAGCAATTTGTCAACAAATTATTGTTCGAAACCTTTTGTATGCCTTCCATGAGAATAGATAACCTGAAACAAAACAAGTTAATACAATTGAATGTGAATTGAAAAGCAACGCTTACAAGTTATTTCTACTTATCCAGGCTAATTTGAAATACATGCCTACGATGTCATATATTCCACCACAAAAAATTGATGAATAAGATTAAAAAATATTATTTCGAGTTTTGATCTCATTTGGACGGCGTGTTCTGCTTTTTCTGTGTTAGACATAAGTAATTTTTACACCTTTGAAAACAGACAATATTTTTTAAATATTATTCATTTTCCGTGGTATTCGAATGAATACGAAAACGTATGACTTAAACAGATCATCTATGAGAAACTAAGGAATTCTAACAGTTATCTTTAGAAAAATGACATTTGAGGGTCCATGTGTCCATCTGTCCTTTCGAGAATGGTCACTCTGGAACTTTCGTTCGTGGCATAGTCCGTCTATTCTTTTCTTAGTTTCTTGACATTTGCCCGAAGGGGAGAGCCTTTAAAAAGACTGCTCCACCCGTAGTAAGAGCAGAGTTTTTCGCATATATTATCTCGCGATGTTTGACATAAGAGCGGTGTGGTGTTTTGACGTGAGTATGTTAGGTTGCTATTTCAACACAGATTGATGGAGTGTCTATCTGAACAGTTTGTAGTGTAGCGCATAGGAGAAGAGGATTGTTTTCTAAATTTGTTACCCTGTCTTTTCACATATGTAGAGACTGAGGTTCATTTCTACAGAACATTAATTCACTGAGTTAACTAATTAATAGAAATTCCTAGATACCGTGCAGCAGCTGAAATATTGTAGTGGTCCATAATTAACAAGAATAAAAGATATACTCACCATAAATAGTTTGAACGTATTTAATTGTAAAACATTAGACAGACATGTTTCGAGAACAATAATCGGGAACATTTTTCAGATTTTCTGAAACCTTTTTCAGCAATTAATGTTATTTCACCATACTTCATTATTTATTTTCATTTTTTCATGATTAATTATACAGAATAATGATATCCTTTCTTTTCTTCTTTAATTCTTTTCTTATGGTGCTACTGCCGACGGAGAAAATTTTTCCTGAAGCATGTCAGGATAAAGTTTTACAAATAAATACAATTATATATATTTACCGTTCATATACATTATATTCTTGATAGTCCTGAAATGAAATTGTAAATAATTATTAGTTTTTCGGAGTAAAGATATAAAATAAAATGTTCAAGATTAATGAATTCCAGTATTTCTTAAATTATTTATTACATATGAAATATTTTCGTTGAATGATGGATGTGTGAATTAGAATTCTACATCAAAGTAGACAGATAAATAAGCGCCAATGTGTAATAGGCATTACGGCAAAAGAATGATGCCACTCTCAGAACCCAATGTAAATAAATGTTGTTGTCTGTAAGGTTTTGTGATTATGAAGATCTCACGTTGCTCTTGTAACAAATGGAGGAGCATTTCCTGTTCGCCGAAGAGGAAAATTGATTCATCAATAACGCCGCTCAGCACTTGTCATAATGAGTCAGTTTATTAGCGCAACCAGTAAAACAAACTGACGTGCCGTAGGCGGCAGCGGCGGCGGGCGGCGGGCGGCGTGCACTCGGTCCGCCCTCCGTCTCCCACGCGCGCCTTCCCGCATGGGAGGGGAAGGGGAGGGGAGGGGGAGGGGAGGGGAGTGGGAGTGGCTCCACACGCGTATGACTTAAGAGGCGGCGACTCAAGGCGCGGTTGTTGCTTGCACTGGCAGCGTTTGTCTTCGTTGCTGCAGCTTACCGAATATGAAAAGGAAAAGCTTGCGTGAAATCCGGCTTGTTGGCTGTTGTATCTCTGTATCTGGGATGGATTGGCTACCTGGGGTCTATGATGTCGTCATCTGTTCGACAAATTAGTCCAGGAGGGTCGAACTCGATGACGCGATCGGTGATGTCCGTTTTAAGACACCTGTCTCGCTTCTTTCGTGTTTGGTTTTCTGTCTACACGAGAACCTTAGAAAAGGAAATGCGCCTTTCTTTCTTCTATCTTAACTGTAATACGTATATAATGAAACTGCTTAATTTAAGCATTTATCCAACTCTACATAATTTTAAATGCACAGTAATAACTTATATTTATCCGTCACTGGAATATACTGCGTTGTCGAACTAGGCATTGATTCTGTGTTGTTACATAAACAATTTTATGTGAAATAAGAAAACGAAGGCCTTTATGTTTTATTCTTTATCTACAAAGTAAACAACTTTCATTTCAACGTAATGTGCGATTACGTATTTCATTGCTTCGAGGCATGTCAATTAGTTTCGTCAATAGTCCTGTAAGTGTAGTGTTCGTTATTCCCCGAGAAGTATCCACCAAGTATCTCCTTCAGCGGGGCGTGTATAGTAGTAAGCAAGAAGTGAGGTAGTGTAGTGCCTGTAAGTGTGCATCGTTGTAAAGATGAGCGAAAGAACTGTGTGTAAATGGAAGTAAGAATGAGAAAGGAAAGATCACGCGTGGTTGAGAAGTGCCTTTTTGTTGTTGTGCTTCTCCGAGAATTGCCTCGTGTTGATCGTAAAAAACAATCAAACATACGAATCTTAGATGTCGGTCGCTAAACCTTCTCCTCCTTTCGGTGGTTGAATGTCAAGTCGCGAATTCTAGAACCTCCCGGAGTACTATACTGCAGTTGTCTCAATGCTGTTGCTGACCAATCGCAGTCAGAATCTCAGAATCAATTTAAAAGTCAAAAGTCTCCCCATACGGAGCAATCACCATTTCCAAAGCAGCTGCAGTCACTTCCGACACTCCCTCCTTTCCCCAACCTTTGGCATTTCCCAACGTTTCCATGCTAATTGAATCAGCGGAGGCGGAGGCGGAGGCGGAGGCGGGGAAGCGGTGGTGGGCGCCTGTGCGGGGCTGAATCTCGCAATCAGCCTGCAGCCTCTGCGCTGGATAATTAATGCAAAGTGACGGCGCGTAAGAAAACGGCAGTATTTCTGTTTGTTGCGGGCGGCCGCCCGCGCCCTCCCGCCCGCTCCACGTCGCCCTGGCCTGCTCTGCCCCACCCTCCCCTCCCTGCTTG
>BOPP01000014.1:13056871-13066871 GCA_017312745.1 Gryllus bimaculatus | reverse complement strand
TAATAATAATAATAATAATAATAATAATAATAATAATAACAGTAAGAATAAAAAATAAAAAATTCGATCTCTAAGGCCTGCTCTTCTACATACAATAATTGCTTTGCAGTTATTATAATTTTCAATAACCGTCAAAACGCGAGAAAAACGCAATTAAATGCAACTGCAATGTATAGTTTAATTTTAGTCCATTCTAATGAGATCAGATCTATATTTCATGATTGATTGATTAAGACCATATGTAGGCCATGTCTTCGAATTCAATGCAGTTTAGTATTTTGGAACTTCCAGGTGTGCTTAATATAGTAACGAATAATAATTTTGCTGTAATAAATGTTTTTAAATAATTGAGTGTTGTAAAGATAGATTATTTACATTGAATGTTCATGTTTTTCGCGTGTTTTAACTATCGTGTAAACAAATTAGCGTCTTAATTCCGTGCATGACAATTCTTTCAATATCGATAAATTATCTCGAGTAGAAACATTATATTTGGTTGCATGCATTGGTTTAAAATCATCGGGAATGATATTATGTCCTAAATATATTTGTACAAATCACTTACCTCTTCTAAGCAGTATGTAAAATATACAAACATCTACGTAGATAATAGAGCAACACAAAAATATGTAGACTGGTAACAAACAAATTAGCTTCTTTTATACTCATAATTCATTAAATTATTTTATCAAATTTATTTTACAATTCTGTTGGACAAGTTCTTCAAGATACAATTAGCACATAAAAATCAGGCTTTTAATAAAAAGAATATTATTTCACTAATTTTCTCTTGTGATTTAAATAAATCGCGAGCTATTCAGTGGCTCATTAAAATACTCATGTTAGCAGCATTTGTATACACTCATGAAATGGAAGAGAGAGAACAATTTGCCTGCGGACGTTGTGGCATGTTGTTTTTTGCTGGATGCACGCTCTTCCCTGTGCCTCTTTCTGGAGCGCAGCCCTTATTTCGATGTTAATTTCGTGTTTGCTTACGTCTCCCGCAGCGATTAATGTTGTAGGCAGCTTGTTTATTTTTGCTCGGTGGCTGTTTGTATTTCCACAGCATAGCACCCGCGATTCCCCGGCATTGTGCTTTTAGCCGACGAACAAATGACCTCCACGAATAAGTCATGTTTGCGTTATTGAATGTTCCATAGCGCACACGCACGTACACTCACTGTACTTCACATCGAAAATATTAAATTATATTTTCTTTGCGACCAGTTTCGAGGGCGTGATTTTGAAAAATGTTTTGCTCTCATTGAGCCGCGGAAGTCAACTGTCGAGCGCCGCCGAAAGCCGTGGCTCTAAACGGCCGGTGCGGAACAACAAAAGCCCCTCTGCGGGTCGTTTAGCGCCAGGCGTATTTCGGCGGCGTTGCTACGTTGTCACCAGTCGCCTGCTGCCGACTGCTGTGCGCCGCCTCATCCCTCTCGACCCCCCACCTCCTCCTCCCCGCCCACTTCTCAAACCAAAGCCGTCCCCTTAACCCCACCGCCGCCTCAGCGGCCCCTCCTCTTTCTTCACATCGCCACTTAGTTCCAGCTCCCTCTCCTCCCCCTTCCTTACACAGGCCGCCTTCCCCGCACCAACCCATCCTCACCCGCCTCTTCCCACCCACCCGCCTCCTCACGCCGCGCCGCAACCTCCCTCATCTCCTCACCCGCCCTCCTCCTTCACGACTGCCGCCCCTGCCTTCCTCCCCCCTCCCTCCTCCACTCTTCCCCGCTCACCCGCGCCCTTAAGCCGTCCTGCCCGCTCCTCACGAACCGCCCCCTACGCCCGCTTCCTTCCCTTACTTCCCTTCCCATATTTTTTCCTTCCCTCCCCTTCCCCTTCCCCTCATCCCCATCCTTACCCCTGCCTTCCCTTTCCTCTTTTTCCGACGCAATCCCTGCCCTTCCCTCACACTGCATCCCCACCACGCTCCTACTCCTTCAAAAACTTATCACCACCTCCGTGCTCAATCACAGACCAGATGCGGCTGTCCCGCCTTCGTCCCGTCCCCGTGCCCGTCCGCCCCGCTCCCACGCCCCGCCCCGGCCCCGCCCCGCCCCGCTGCCCGGGCCCCGCTCCTCGTCCCCGCCCCGTCCCGCGTTGCCCGATCCAACCTCGATTGGCGGGCCCGGTTGAATTGTCCGTTTTAAAAAAACACGCCGAGGCAGCCTCCTGCGGCCAAAAGTTAATTGGCAATCGACCGCGCAGCAGGTGCAGGTGGGCGCCCCGGCGGGGACCCGCTCACGGCGTGACACCGGGGTGGATGGCGCGCGGGGGGGGGACGGACGGGCGTGGGGAGGTGTTGCGATGTGACTGGCGCTGTTTGTGCCGAGAGTTCACAGAGTTGGCTAGCGGGGGTGACTGGCAGAAAATGAACGCTGCAAATAGTGCTGAAGAAATGAAAGTGCTGAGTTGGGTGGAAATTTACGTCTCTTAATGGCGATAATTTTGTTTAAGAAAGTTGAGAAAAACCGAGGAGAAAGGAAAGATCTCGCGCGGTTCGTGGCCCGTTTGATAGGGTTCTGCTCCGGCTTTGATCGGAGAAACACCGGAACATTACCGATCAGAACAATCGACCTCATGGATTATCCTTTAAAACCCGGCTGTAATTCGACCTAGCTATACACTTAGTGTCGAACCGTAAGGTCTCCAACTCTAGGACCTCAGAGTAGCTGCAGAAAAAGCGGCAGTGCTAGGTCTGAGCTATTTCTGTTGGTATAAATGTATTATAGATGATTCTGACAATTGTGAGATATAAATTTGATATCTTGAACACAAACTGTACGATTTAACATTCACTGTACATGTTATATTTCTTCAGATTTTTGGTTTCGTGTTTCTGAAGACCATCGTAACAATAGTTTTTGAAAACTTCATAAACAACTTGAATATTACCCCAACCTTTTGTTGTAGCTAGGTTTTTCTCTGTGAAAGTTACAATTCTCATTCTTCTTTTAAGTTGGTATGTGAATGTAGGGTCTCAATTAAAAGATATGAGTGTTGTGAGTCATTATGAGTCATTATCTGTATGTGTAATATAACATAGTTCATGTTTAGCCTTTCTTCATAAAATACATATTTTCTAAGGGTGAGATTTAAATACACGTATTTCTTAATCAAGAGCCTTTTGATGAAATCATATATTCTTCGCTGAGAACGTTATTAAATATTAGCTTATTTGATCTGCGATCTGCCGTCGTCACAAACAACCACTTTCCTTGTATACTCGGGCCCACATAATAAGCAATGGACAATAATCTGCTGAAGGAGAACATCAGGGCTCGTGCGCTGCGCGTCCCGGCTTTAGCTCGAGTTGCAGCGTAACAGGTGGCTGCAGCCGTGTCCCTCGCATAGGTGAATTTTTAACAGCGTAAATACGCAGTGCGCAATTGTTCGTCGGCAGCGGTAATTAGGAGCACCCGCACTCGCCCGCCCGTTCGCATGGCGCTGGCGGCGAGGGCTGGGCTGAGATGGGAAGGGCGGGGCAGAGGGGGCGGGGCGGTCGCGAGGAGGGGTGGGCAGGGAGGGGGCGAAGGCGGTGAGGGGCAGGGGGAACCGGGAGGGACGGAGAAGGGACTGCGGTGACCGAGAGAGTGGTGGCACGGGGCGGGGCGGCGAGGGGCGTGGCAGCGGGGGAGTGAGCGGGACAGAGGGGGCGGAGAGGGGCAGAGCGGGGAGGCGAGGGGCGCCAGCGGGCAGTGGGCGCTGGCGAGTGGCGCGTTGGCGGTGAACGATGGCCCAAGCACTTGCTCGGAACGTTGCACAAAGCCCTCGTTTGTATCTGCGCCATTGGACGGATTAAGCGATTTCGTGTTTTGCAAGCCTCACGAGATACTTGGATTTTTTTTAAAACCACGTTTAAAAACATTGGGGTTATATGGAAAGGGCATATAAAATTGTGGCAAAAATAATTTCTATGATGATAGAACAAACAAAGCATTTCAATTCAAATAAAATAGTATAGGCATAATTGAGTGCAAAAGTGGCCTAACTGCTTTCTGCTTCGAGAACGAAAGTCACGTACCTGTCATCTCCAATTCATGGTCACTTTTGTTCCGGCCGGAGAACACAGTTGTGCCACTATTGTTCTTGTTTTCACAGTGAAAATACATTTGTTATGTATGTTCAAGGTGCATTGAATAATATATCACAATACATTGTATTTTCCTGCTAATAGTACGAGTGACGGGGTATGCATCGAGGAAGATCTTGAACTACAGATAGATCTTGTCTGTAGTACGAAAGATAAAAATTCAATAAAATGATAACGCATTTACAACAGCAGGTTTTGAGTAGGCTTTTTTGTGAGTTGGAGATTATTGTTTAATTTGTGAATTCGCCAAATACGTCTTCATAATTTGGCCCATGTTGGTTAAGTAGAAGAGAATAAAAATGATTGGCTCGGAAGTTTAAAAGAGTCACTTGTGTAGAGTATTATTCAAATATGTTTCATTCGTAATCATACTTACAATACAGAAGTGTATTATGGGAGAAGTTTATATTTATTCTGATTTGTAATGACCATTTATTTTTAATGTATATTCCATGATGGTTATTGAAAGGCTGAATACTTGTTTTAAAGTTACGTATTTTATAAATAATTTTAAAATGTATTAAATAAAAATACAAGTATGATATTTACTCTGGATATTAAATATCAGCGTTTGTGTATTTAGTTCTGATTACAAAATTCATAAATGGTCTTTTATCTTTTATACTTTTATACATTTCTCACATTTGTCACAATGTATAGTAGATAACTACTTTTCTATGAATTTTTCTACCTAATGAAAAAATATATATTTGCAAATTGTTGTAGAAATGCAGTATAAATATATAAGTCCGTTGCCACATCCTTATCAGTTATTTTTAACATAAATACTCCAATAGAAGTTCTGTATCATGTATTACTCAGTAAATGCAATACCTGTGTTATTTTTACATTTTAAGCTAGTAGGTGATATTTTCAAGCAGCTTTTTGAGTCGTTGAAAGTAATACGAGTAGCCTAACGGCGTCTAAATCCACAGTAACGAATCCAAACTAGTGAGACGTTCTAAATTAATTAGCGTTGCAATTGCTTTCAGAGGTCTTTCAATTATCCTCTTATTCGTCCTTGAAGCAAGCGAGCATGTTTCCCTACATCGTTACCTCCATAATACTAGGAAGTGGGATTCGGAACTGTCGGAGTAAAGTCAGTAAGGGAGCTCCGACTCTAGCGGGGTGATGTTCCGAGTTGCCGAGGGGCGGAACACCATCGATCACGCCCTAAGACTTGCCCGGCCCTTTCCCTGTTCCTCGTCTTTCAGGCGGCCATGGGGGACCTTCGGGCCCTGCGGCGCGGCGCGGCGCGGCGCGGGGCGGGGCGGCGTGGCGTGGCGTGGCGTGGCGAGGCCTGGCTCCACGGTGGCGACGGGGTCTCTGTGAGACCGGTTGCTCTTTCGACGCGGCTTCAAATATGCGCCCTCTCTCAAATATGAGAAAATAATTAGAGATGATCGCATGTCTAATTAGTAGGAAGCGCAGGTCGAGGACGTAGGGCGAAGGGCGCTGATAATTGTTGCGCATCTAATTATGGTGAGGTGGGGACGCGGGGGCGGAGATCACAGGATGCGCCCTTCGCCCTTCGCCGCGACTCGTGCGCCCGTCCGCCGGGTGCCCTTCCGCCTCGACCTTCCGCCCTCCGCCTGCCGCAGTTTCATTAGCGGGTCGCTCTGTCCGCCCATCGTTAGGGGAGAGGAGAAGCGGCAGGCGGAGACCGCAAGGGCGGGAAGGGAAGGGAGGGGGGGTGGGGAGGGAGAGGAGAGGAGGGGAGGGGCGACGGGGTCGCGGCGATTGCCAGCGCTGCGGAAGTGGTCGCCACAACAGGGGCGAGAAGTTCGATCGAGACGCGGAAACGGTGTGGATGCGTTGGGAGGGAGGGGAAGGGCTGACAGTCGCGGCGGAAGACAAACCAAAAGTTGAAAGAGAGTAAACTGGAATATTAGGGGCTATATATTAATTAATCTACGTGAGTGATGTGCTCTTTAGCCTCGCAGCTGACCTCAGAGCACACAAAAGTTAACATGATATGTGGTTGGGAACACAATCGTGCGATGACATAATGAAGTTGAGAGTTTTGAAACAAAACAGGAGTAAACCGACGCTGAGAATGATAGCTTCTAACGACGAAAGAAGTGAAAAGTAAAATAGCGAATCAAAAAATTGAAAGAGTTGCAAGACCAAAAGAAGTAGTTTAAAAAAAAATCAGTAAGGATGCTAGCGAGATGAGAAAGTTGAAAATACGGGTTTAAGCAACCAAGCTTGTCGCAGGACCAGTGAACTAGAGAAGGCTTCCAGTAGGACAGTCTAAGAAATGAAGAAATAGAGAAACGGGTAATGGAGGAGGAGTTGACGAGGAGGAAGACTTCGCAGAGATGGGAACGGTTGAATGAAGGAGGTCGGAAGGAGACCTGAAAAGCTGTTGGGTCGCTAGAGCTCTGAAGAAGCAACAGGGTCCGTACTAAGACGGGCGCGGATGTATGTGCGAGAATGTGAGGTGTGCAAAACGAGAAAAGAAAGGTTACTTAACAGTAGAGAGGTTGCGAAAAGAAAGAAGAAGATAAAAAATAGAACCACAGCGAAGTCAATAACTGAAATCGGTAAAAAAGCAATTTTGTGCAAAAATTGTGAGATGTGTAACCAGCAACGATGAGATGCTGGCGAGAAGAAAAAGTTGGCATGCGACTGTAAGATAACGTTACGTTTAAAACAGCCAGGGAGGAAGACTCGGACAAGTACTTGAAAACGAAGGAGCGCCTGCCTGTCGAGTGAACCACGAGGGGTGACGGGGTGCCAGGGCGGCGTACAAGGGGCTGCGAGGTTTGTCCGCGGGCCAGCGCAGAGGGATCGGCGAGCACGCGAGGGGGCGGGCGCGGAGAAGCAGGCAGTACACAAAACAGCCCGCTGCTCCTTTGGAGGCGGACGCGTCTTGCCAGGCGCAACATCCCTTAATTGGCTCGCTCTCCTCCTCGAGAACAACTCCGCACGCCGACCTCGTCGCCGGCGCAGCCGCGTTAATTTTTTTTGCTGCTTAAATAAAACATGCGCTCTGTGGGTGGAGTACTCATCTGTCGACCTTTTGCCCTTTGGGTTTCGCTCACAGTTTCAACATCGTGGGGTCGGATGTTGAGGAATTATTTACCTACCACAAATACTTAATTATTGTGAAAAGGGTAGCTTCAAGAAGTTCCTTGATGTACGCGTGTTTATGTGAGCAGTACGAGGTTGATTATTTTGTGAATTTATGTTTGTAATTTAATCTCGTGTTTTCGCTTCAGGGTGCATTTAAAAACTTATTTTGTTCTTTCCAGCATTGGGAACTTCAATATAAAATACAAAACTAAATAGCGTATTTCATTTACTCACGATGTAATTCATAAAAAAATTCCATACAACTGTGGGTTGCGCAGTTAAAATACTACAGAAGAAATGTCTCAGACGATTTTTATTTCAAATGGCAAGCCATTAGTTTAACTTTACTCATTGTGTTAGTCATGATTGTTCTCAGTACACGTCGAACACAGAGGCGAGAGATGCGCATCTCTCCTACATTCATCTCTTTCAATCTACAAAGCGCCTACTCCAAAGCAGATATGATCACTTTTGACTGGGTGTCATTGGGATATTGTGCGTGATACATAAACTTGGTAAGCCCGCGAGCATTAGCGCCGTTGCTGCACAGGAAGAGGGGTGACTGTTGTAGAAGGGAAGCAGCGCCCGAAGGGGAGGACGAGGACGAGGACTGGGGTGCAGATAATGCAAAAGTGTGAGGGAGCACCGCGCACAGTAGAACTGACGACTCTGTGATGTGACGAGCGCGGCTCCCTTTCATTTGTTTGCGATTATTTTTCTCGCCCGCCTCGGGCGACAGGGGACGCAGCCTACTCTCAGATCTCTACCCTCTCGTCTTCGTTGCCACTTCTGTTATACTTCGTTGATTCTTGCGCTCTCTCGTGGATGTTTTATCAGAGTCTCAATATCTCAGAGTCCAATACATTTACTGATGCCAACTTTTATAACATATGCTTAGCATTTGTATATTTCCACTGGATCGTCGAATGGGCATACAACTACATTAATATCGCATGACCACTATTTAGAAGCAGGGCTAGCAAACCCTCACAGCCTCTACTGCCTCATCTACATGTACTTTCCTTCCTTTTCATTGTTATGTGTTCTACGAAGAGATTTTTTCCTAGATTTTATTACTAATTCTCCCTGCAGCGTGATATATTTTTTCATACCGTCTCTTCTGTTTCCTTGCCATCGTGACCATCCATATTCGCTCTTGTCGCTTTCGACTTAATAGACTGTACTCCTGTTGTGTACTCATCGTCGTGCACTCACGCCCGATAGATGTTCTGGACAGAAGTCGTCTTTGACGCTTGAGCCACCATACAAATGGCCGGAAGGCATACAGGCTTTAAGCCGATGAGGGCTCTGCCACGTCCACCTGCACTAACTATAAGAGGATCGGGCGCCCACATGGAGAGACATCACAATATTAAAGGCCACGAGGCACACGGGGGGGGGGCGTCACATACAATGAAAATTTATTTTAATGTACGCCATGAACTTGATGAATTTCAGAAAGAATATTCTGATATAGTATAAATATGTGATATTTTGGGATGAATTAACATAGTATATGTGATAGTTCAATTAATTTAAGAAATGCGAGTATGGGTGGCATTTCACTGAATAAATTCTGAACAATTTACTTTTTTTAGATTTCTTTTTTTATACCTGAGATAACCTTTGAGGAAGATATTGATGATTTCTTATTAATATTTTTTTATTCATTCATGTTATAATTCATTGTTTTCTTTGTTGCAGGTGAGTTTTGCGATATCGTCACCTAAACATACAGCATTGTCGATCGCGGTGAGTGTATTAGCTTTTAAAAGGAATATACTTTTTTTGCTCTGCGACGTTTGGATGGAGGCGTTACAATTTCCATACGGACACAGAGGAGTATTACTTCTGTTAATGCTTCCATTACAACCTCAAAAGACAAGTGACTTCTCAAGAAAATGTCTACATCGTTTCTGGTGTTAAACCTTCTAGCGTGTATAAACAAATTATTCCTAGTCATCCTTCTGTCATCACAGAAACATATGAGCATTCTCAGTATGTGCGGAATCGCTTCCAAATACTCATATAAACTTCGTAATCATCATTGAAAATCAAAAATTAATGTATCTGTAAATTTATGAAAGATACAATGGCAAACATTAAAACGAATAGGTTTTGGCCTAAAATAAACTTTTCCTTAATGTATGAAATTTTTTGTAGTAAAGTTTTAAATTCGTGACAATGAAATCCAGTAATATTAAATCTTCTGTGATGAATTCTAGCGGCCGGCTATTCTGATCCGTTGTTTTTGTGGTTTCTCTGATGAATGATGAATACCAGGCGAATTGACACAGCAATATCCTAACAAATGGGCCACGGAACATGGGCGCGATCTGGGTCTAGCGCTACACGTTCGCCGCCCTGCTGGAGAGAAACCTGAGGACGGAAAACTAAAAGACAACGAGTAGATCAGCGTCATCTAAATTTCAGTGCCAATTCTACCATCTCCCGGGATGCACCATAATGACCCCTGAAGATAACGCGCCTTTCATTAATAATTTCTCCTACACACTAACTCACTCACTCATACACATTCACTCTCTTTCTCCGTCCCTCCCTCTCTTTCTTTACCTCCCTCTCTTTATCTCCCTCCGTCTCTTTATCTCCCTGTCTCTCTCTTTGTCTCTCTCTTTATCTCTCTCTCTCGCTCTCTCGCTCGCTCTAATGTATGTGGTCAGAACCTTCGCAGTCCTCTTCGATTCCCCCACCGAGCCCCCCTTCCTCGGCGGGCTCAGTAGCACATTCCACGGGTGCAGCTTCGCAGAGGCGAGCGCGTTGCCGGGGGCGGGCGTCGATTTCCGTTCGCGCGGCCACGTGGCGGCGGCG
>BOPP01000014.1:13023067-13043357 GCA_017312745.1 Gryllus bimaculatus | reverse complement strand
AGGCGGGGGCGGAGGCGGGGCCTGAGGGCGAGGGGCGCCAGGTCGCCTTTCGGGGTGACTCACCCCTGCCGCCCCCCAGGTGAGCGGGCACCGGTGCACCCTCCGTCAACAGTTTTAATTGGAAGACTCCGGGGGCGAGCGCTCAGGTCGGGGGTTATATGCTTCTCTCCCATACTCGTCAACAGGGTCCTCTTGAGTGAGTTGCACGGTGATATTGTATTAACTTTGTATCCCGGAGATCTCGTTTATGATGTGAGGCCCCAAGGGAACAAATTGATATTTATGGAAAATGAAATATCGTATATCTTATACAACCTATATTAATTAAATAACGGTTAACCATATAGGTGATTATATTATTGATTGCTCATATTACTGATATTATTTATTTTGTTACAATTACTTGTTGCTTAAAATACATTGTGGTAGTTGGTGAATAAAACACTTCATTTGCTTTAAATAGGGTTATTTACGTTACTGCTGTGTGTTAATTATTTTTATATTATTTCAATTGTTAAGTATTTTAAAATCCAACGATGTAATCATCACGTAATAATGTCGTGACCTTCTCGATGTTTAACAAGCGTTCATTAATTTAATAAGCGAACGTTTTACCAAAACATTCTTCACTCATTTTAAGAAAAATGTACGCAAGTCTAAAATAAGTTAAATTTGGCGGGACATTTCCTAAGCAAAATTTCCGTTTCCGTTATAGAACCTTGTTATAAATTTGTGCATTGAATTGAATACGTTTCGTAGAGAAAAATGGTCCATTCAGCTATAATGAAATGGTTTATTCCGTTTTATTACATCATACTTACTTCAAATCTATTTTGAAATCGCTCAAATTAGTTTTCAAGTTAACGTGGATCGTATACGAAGCATAACTGCATTCTAAATACGTATTAGTTGATTTGTTAAATGGAGTGTATATGAGTTATACTTTAATTTTTATTATTTTTTAGGGAATGGAATTCATTTTTATTAGATGGATGTGCATAAATAACACCATTTTACTATTCATCTTCCCTTTAAGCCACATTTTTCGTGTGTCTTTACTTTCGGGATCAAAAAAGTTTTTTAACACGTAATCTCTGACTTTATCAAATTGTTGCCAGCAGACTTTTCATGTAATACCTTGTATGTGAAATCCAACCCCTTGTACATTTGAGTAATCTCCTGCATGATTGCAGTTTAATCTCGAATGACATGAACTCTCGTAGGGCGCAACCTCTTCCTCCTACTCCTCCTCTTAGCTTCAGCTGTTCCTCCCCCACCCCCTGCCAACCTCCGCGCTGTGCGACACCGTCCGTGGGTGGAGCGGTGGGCGGTGTTCGCCGCGACGCGAGCAGACTGCTAGATTGAGTAATTCGCGCCCGGGGCCACAGCGGCTCCGCCCGGGCCGCCGCCGCGCCGCTTTCTCTCGGGGACGCCCCGTTCGGGGCATGATTTTGAAAAATAGCCTAATCGAACGCGCCTATTAGGCGGCGCTTGTCAAGGCGGCGCGCCGCCTCGCGCCCTCCCTGCCTCCCTGCCCCTGCGCCCTTTCGTGGCCGGTGTCGGCGCTTTTTAACGTTTGATTGCCGCGTGTCCCCCGCTAATGAAAATGTGAACTCGCTGCCCCCTCGTGCCCCGGCCGGCGCCCGCCGCCCACTCTGCTCTGCACGCTGCACCGCCCCGCTCGCGCCGAGGGTGGGCTGCGTGGCCGGTAGCCACTCGACGTACACTGTATGTGGCAGATCAGTGTGTGTGTGTGTGTGTGTAACAGGCTACCAATCACGTTTGTCCACAGGCAATTGTTCACCTTTTCCTGCTCTTTCACTTCACTCCTACCTTCGCCATTCAGCGCAGTAATAAGGCATTGCGCATTTATCCCTTACGACTCTCCACATTCACATCTAATCGGTTCGAGTGAGCTTGTGTTGGAATGGATAGGGCGTATGCCTTCCGTCATATGCGCTGGGGTTTGATCCTAGAGCAATCTGTGTGAAAATTGTGGCGAACAAAGTGACCTCTTTGTAGGTTTGCTCGGGGTTCCTCCGTTTTCCTCTTTCTTATTCCATTTCTCATTTCTCAATCATCATTCACCTCATTAATGTTGACATCGTATTAGAACTCATAGGAGCCAATGAACTTAGAATTTGAAGGACTCCTGAACCAGAATAAATTAAAAAATATAATAATAGCATTGAGTAACCAAGTAATATTTCGTAATATATTGTAACGCAGACAGTCGCTTCTGTTATTTTCTTCCAATCACGCATACATTGGCGAATGTATAAGTAGCCTTTGGGTATGTCTGACGTGGGTAAGTAGCCTTTGGGTATGGTTTTCTTAGGTATATATAATATTCGGAAATGTTAATCCGCCATTTCTCATACTTTATATTATGACTATATCATCATATTTAGTGTATAACTGCCTACAACACAAGTGATGTAGATGACGAAAGAACGTCTATATTTACGCGTGCCGTTAGGAAAATCAAACCTTACGACATTTCCACACAATCGAAAGTAATGTTTTTGCTACTGCAGGCCACTAGCACAATTTTATTTTTTTGTAACGTTGGCATATAGATATCCTATAACATATTGTGGTCAATGTTGGAATTAATACTTGTAGTAATGAGATGTATATGAAAATTGGTGTATATGGTACATAAAGAAATGAGATAATAATGCATAATTTGTGGATCTAGCTATTTTATTGTGGATTTAGATAATGTGATAAGGTAATACTATTTAACTTACCATTTACAAGTAACTTTCCAAAGTACTGCTCTAAGTATCTTCTACTCGACAATGTCTAATTTCCAATGTTGCTCGGCCATTGACGACTTTTCAGATTTTAATATAATAATATTTTTTGGACAAACAGTAAAACCTTTAGTACCTCAAATTAAAATCTGACATAATTGGAAGGATGGATACTATTCAATTGAATCATAATTTAATCGTAGGTCTGTTTTCCGTTGAAAAGTTATATTTATTTCCTCTGATATCTTAAATTGTATCGATGTTTCAGATAATTAATACACATTTCTAGGGCATCAAAAAAATGTAATATCTCTTTTTGCCACGAACATGTGAAAAATTTCGAATTATAAAGTTATATATTTACCTTTTATTGGTAGGCAACTCATTGTGCACTGGTGCAGGAAATACCTTTGTTAAAGCGTGTATTACTTGCACAACTTCTCTCTAACGATGATCTTGCTTCCCTCTCTCTGACACAATAAACAATTGAAAACTGAAGATCGCAGCGAGCACTGAAGACAACATTCCAAACACATCTTCACTGGAGCGAAAGTTTCTGTTGAAGACGAGAACTTCTGTCCGTGATTTTCTCCAAAACATCTAAAGAAATGACCGAAGCAGGTGAAGATCAATCACACGAGATAACTCGAACTCCTGAGAAAAAACGCAAATTACTGAGAAAGCTGCAAACGCATGACTGATTCTCCAGAGATTGGCATTCCTTCATATAGTCTAGTGGCTGATTCCGTAACTAATGCCCGCATTTTCGGCATACCTGCATTTCTTCAATCCATTGTTCAAAAAAATTGTGCGAGTAATGCCTTCCCAAAACCAGAACATAATGCGTTGCCTTCCAATGAAATGTGTAATTTTGTGTTTCGATGTTTTCCAACTACATGTTTGTTGGCAAAATATTATTATTTTCGACTCACAACATGCCTTGGAAGTTTCTAAAATTTACTCTCAGACACTCTAAGTAAAGAAATGTACCATGTCAATTTTTTTATTAATAGCTTTTTATTGTATGGCTCTTTTGTACAATCATATTTCACTTGAATTTCACAATTCAAGGCGTAACAACCTTGTCTTACCGAGGGAGAAGCTGAAAAGCTGATCCACATAGCTCCACACATGTTAATCGTGTAGTGTGATCAGAAATGTCGATATGCAAATAATAATAATAATAATAATAATAATAATAATAATAATAATAATAATACATAATAATAATATATATACAATAATAATACATATAATACAATAAATAATAAATAAATAATATATAATAAATTAATAAATAAAATATAGCATTGTATCACACCGGCACACTTCATACACATTCGCATGACCTCTGCCAACTGAGAGCGCATCGTCGCAGTGGCAGTCCGGCCGAGCGCCGCCCGGTGGGAGGCGGGATGGGCGTTTGGTGCCTCCACGCGGCCCCCGATGGCGCCTAGGTTGATACGCGACGCCTGCCTGAATTGACGTCGCGCACCCGCCGCCCATGAACCCGCCGCCGCCGCCGCCTTCGCTCGCGCTGTGCAAATGCGCTCTGGCGATTTTATCTCCTCCTCGTTTCGCGCGCCTCGTCCGCGCTTCGCCGCCGCGGCGACCGGGCCGCGTCCTTATTATGTTCTTTGTGGCGCAGGCGGCGCTTCGGCCGCGCCCGATGCCCGCGATAGCGCCCGATAGCCGCGCAATGGACGGCGTTCGCACTTTTACTTTCTCCCCTTGACCCCACCCCCCACTCCCCGCGCGAGCGCTCTTGTGCTCGATGTTCTAATTGCGGCGTTGTAACACGACGCGGACGCGCTGCCGGAGAATGGGTTTTTGTACGTGGAAAGGCAACACGGCTGCTGCTATTGTCTCGTTACGTGCGTACGGTAAGGGGCATTAGAGTTCTTTGTAACTGCATGAAGATAATATCGAGTGGTGTTTTTGGATTTAGAATGAGGTTGGATATCGAAGGTGTACATTGTATGGATGACGTTTGTATCCCAGAATTACCATTAAATCGACTTCACATTTTCAAGGTGGGAATGTTAGCAACTTTAAAATTGTCTGTGACATTCCGTGAGTTCATGTGTTCTGCAACAAAGGAATTCATTTCCCAAGAGTTTTCTTTCTTCTATGTTATTTTTTAGTACTTCTGAGAAATTCTTGGTAAAAATGATGTAATATCGATTGTATGCGATGAAGCAGAAGAAAACGAAATTTTTGCTTTAGAAATTATCGATGTGTTCGTCTTTATTTTGTAGAGCATCAAGAAGTACAAATTTTCTGAACAAAATTCAGAATTATTTTAAAGTGAACTAGAAATACACGGGACGGGAGATCCCGAGAGAATGCGAAATATGGAAAAGCAATTAAAATAAAATGCATATAATACCAACATGTTAAAAGTGTATCCGCTGTATATTGTAGAACTAAAATGGATGTCCAGATTACGTATTCGCCTTTCCAGTAGTGGCGCAAATGGAAACCCGGACAAATAATATTTGCAGTATTGAGATTTCATAAATTAATCCCTCTTTAATAATATGGAATTAGTTGCACGCTTGCAATTTGCTCTCCCGCAACGCCGTCTGACTCTTAAAAACTTGGAGGAACCGCGCCTTCCAGCCGGAGGCCCGGTCGGTGGCGTGGGTAGCGAACGCTGCAGCGAAAGCAGGCCCTGCTCGGCCCGGCCTGGCGTGGCGTGGCCAGGCGGGGATGGGGAGGGGGGATGGGAACGGGAGGGCGGGGCGGTGGGTGCGGGAGCGGCCGCGATCATGAACGCACGCGCGGATAAACACGGTGATTAGCCCGGTGCGCCAGCCTCTTCCCGCCGCTCCCGGCCGGGCCCCGTCGCCCCGCTCGGATAGAGGGCTCCGCGGGCGGCCCGCGCCGTCGCCCACGCCCCCCCCCTCCACCCCGGCGTCGGCGGACGATGTCTCGGACGATGAACACGGATTCGTGTGCAGGCGACTACAGGCGGATGAGGTTGTGATGGCGATTAGGACTAAGATTTTTACGTTATAGAAGACAAATCAGGCGTTACTGGATCACTGTAGGTACTACGCATTTTTAATATTATTGTTTGTTGGGTGGTATTAAGCACTGAGGTACGGCACAATCGCCCTGAATGTCAACAGCCTTAGTTCATTGTCGACGCAGGCTTCGTCATTATCCTCTAATAAACTTTAGGTTATGTAGGATGATATAGTGAGTAATAAGACTGAAGATGACAGTACTAGTGGCACGAGAGGCTGGTATTCCGTGGAATCTTCTGAGAACCATTTTGTCATAAAATACGTCACAAATTCCACATGCATCAACTGTTACTTAAAACCCAATGTTCAGATGTGAAGTCTATTGTGCCAGTCGCTAATATTACGTGTATATTCAAGTTTCTCTTATTACCGAATAGGAAAAGTTATCATTTTTCACTTTGTTCAGATAAATAAATTCGAAATTTAAAAAATGGTTGACAAAGCACAAAGAAAGAGAATAACAATGAGACTACTACGGGACAATTATTTAATAATTAAGGCTACCCTAAGACTACCCTAGAGAAAAGAGGAGGACAATTTATTTTGCAGCAACAAATTGTGATAAATTATTGATCACAAAACTCAAGTAAGAATATTAAAAAAGGAGTTATACGAGGCCCCGCTTCCATCCGTGTTTCACTCTTTGTAATGTATATGTTAACGACATATTCTCAAAATGGGAAACAAAATATAAACGCAGGCACACAATAAACGAAGATTTAAAAAATATATGCAAATGATTATACAATAATACAAGAAGACAGAAGGTGACTTATGACACTCTAAACACCTTCTCCATTAGATCTATAAAACAAACGACATTTAGATATGAAGAGTAAATAAAAAAGTAATTGGCATTTTGGAGGGAAGACACCAGTCAGGTCCAGATATCGTAGATACAAAAGTTTATAACAAGAATCTCCCTTTACTTACTAGGGTGTAGTGACTAGAAAGTAGCCAAACAGAAAAAAACAAACTTTTTGGGGAACCAAACATATATGTGAATCATTTCACACAACACCGTGAAAAGTAACGAGCAAGAAATTCGAAATAAAAATATACAAAGCAATGGCAACCTCCCATGCTGCTCTACTGTTGCCAAAAACTGTGTACTTACAAGGAGAACGATGGAAAGGATGTAGGCAAATGGAAACAATTCAGAGAGGAAATATTAGAAAAGAAAAACGTAAGAAAATGAATAAAAGTAGAGCCAATATACAACCAGAAGGCAAGAATTTAGATGCATCATGGTTACAACGTACTTGGAAGAATGAAGATACCAGACTTCCAAAAGCAGCTTTTGATAGACGGACACTAAAGGCAGAGACAGGCAGTTTCGAAATTCGTAAAGTGTAGCAAGAAGGAAACAACAGATGCAGAAGAAGGACGTAGGAAATAAACACACTGCAGAACTAAGTGGCTGTTGTTCGTTACAGCATCTACCCCAGACAAACACCTGACTTCTCGGTAAGGCAATTTGTCTCAAATACACGCGTTTTTCGAAATATCAATGACTGACTTAAGGATACAGCTATAAGTCGCTTAGATAATAGTCTGTGAAGAAATCGATAAGCTGCCAGAAAACCAGAAGGTCATGTTGGGTTCTACGTATGATTGCTCATTTCTTGGTACTACGTAAATGGCTTTTACGGGAAAGCAATGAAGCTATTTGCGCAAAGTTTATGTTAGAACTGAAACTTAGGGCAAACAAAGGTCAAACGTACGTCCAAGAGCGAAACACACATTCATACTCTCACATTTTCCAAAGAGCGTAAAGCACCCCTGATGTCCATGTAAAGAAAATACAAACGAGAATGTTGGCACGTGGGAGTTCCATTTATGGAGTACGCAACAATAACTTGTTGCCTCATGTCCTCCACCGAGTTAGATAAAAGAACCCTGACGCTATATAATAATGGCTCCAGATAATGTCATTGGAAATTATATTTAGTGCATTTATGAAGACGAGTGTACACGATACCCGATTATTTGCTATGTGCTTTTAATCGATCATCGCTACATTCTTATTCATTTCGGCAGCAGGAAAGGCGTAAACTATAGCAAATAGCTTCCAAAGACTTAATAAGCCTCACTAAAATTAATGAGAGACCCGAGTAAGTTAGACCAAAATAACTGCATGTGTGTAAAATTGATAAATTTGTTTTAACTCATATATTAAGTTGTTAAACTTTTGATAGATCCCCAGGGTTAGTGAAAAGTGAAAGAAAAGCTGAAGCAAAGAGAAGAAAATAGAAAATGGCCCACTTTTATACAATTGTGGTAAAAATAACTGAAGACAGATAATGGGAACTTGCTAGTGTAAGAGTAAAGAAATTGTCTTTTGACAAGAAATAAAGAGGCACCGCAGGGATAGCCAGTTTTGTTGTGCAAAAGAACATTTCTTAGAAGTGTGCATCATTTCATCAATCATCTTTCTTTGTGCATCTAAAATATGTTTTTCTAAACATTAAAATGCTCTAATTGAGTTCAATTGTTTAAAAATGTAATAATTTTGTCTTCCTACATTTAAACTTATTCCATAACTGAAAAATAATGGTAACGAATAAATAATAAAAAAGGTGCTCAGCAATGGGAATGTAAAACATTCAGATAGAATTAGCCTGTTCTAAATGTAATATTCTCCGAGTAATAAACAGCAGACTAAAGACAATAACCGAAGAAATACTAGAGGCAGAAGAACAAACGGGGCTTTAGAAGCGGAAAAGGTCGACAGGAAGACGAATATCTTCATATACAAAAATTCAAAGAAGAGAGCGGAATAGTAACTCGCCAGGACTCTCATTGCCTCTATGGACTCTGCAAAAAGCATTTTAAGTGACGAGGAGTTTTCGGAAGTCACATTCAGTACCGGCGCCTAGGCATGGGCAAGTCAAGGGGGTCCAATAATGGGCCTAATGGATAAAAAAGAGTAAAAAAGTTGAAAAAAATTAGAAGTCGAGAAAATCAATATCCAAATTTTATAACTCGCGGTACAGTAGTATTTCATATAAGTTTCAATATTTTTTTGCATTAAATAGTTAATTATAGTCTCTACTTGTAAGGTAGGACTGAAGGTAGAAAATGAAAGTGTCAGATAATCCTGAAACGTTTACAAAACAGTGCTGACATTGCAAGGTTTCTAAGTCTACCCTTTTTTCTCTGAGCATCCGAGATATATTGACACTGATTTTTACAAAATGACGTATATTACACATACCTACATTGGCCATGTATTTATATTGAAGTTTAAGACTGAATATCCCAGATTGAAATAAAATAACTTACATAGCTTCTTGATACAACTTTCACATTTTTAAATTTTCCTGGGGGGTGCTACATTTCGGTATTGCCCCGTACTCAAAATTGTCTAGCTCCAGCACAAGAAACCCGCATATGGAGGCGAGGGCCCGACGTCCCGCTGCCAGTCCGGCGAATGGCCGAGTAATCCGCTCCCGCACGAGGGATCGGGATCGGGGCACGGGGCACTGGGCACTGGGCACTGGGCGCTGGGCACTGGGCCCGGGGCCTGGGGGCCGGGGCCGACAGACGGAGGAGGCGCGCGCGCGCCGCCCGCGGCCGGTCGATGTGCGGGCGCACGTGTGGCGGCGCGGCGCCCGGGGCTTAGAATTCTTGCTCGGCTTTAAACCGCCGCTCGTCCACGCCCCCCTCTTCTCCCCCGCGCGGCACCCCACCCGAGCTCATTACCGCACGCGCAGCGCCGCCGCTCCCGCGTTTGTTTTGCCGCAAAATTTCACTTTCGCAGCGGATCGTCGCTCGGTCGCCGCCGCCGCCGCATCCGCTCCGGTACGGGGAAGTCATTCGCATTGGGGTTTAGCCGCAGACACTTCTCTTCCAAACGTGCTGCGATGTGGTAATTACGTTGCTAGACGATCAACTTTGATGTCGCGTTTCGATATCTGGTCAGTTCTATAGGAAGTTGGTTTCGTAGCGAGACTTGAGGGGTTCCCAGGTTTCCTCAAGTTCCTTAAGCTTAAACGTGCTTCTGTTCTTTTCCATTAGGGTCACCAGAATTGTTTTATTCCGTTTCAGTTAAAATGAACTTAAAAACAAGAAGAAATAGGACTAATTAGCAAAACTAAATACCACCATTGACATTATAGACTTTTCTTTGTCTATACACTGTCTCAATGAAGTTCCATGACGTTTTTGCTCCTTCCCATTCTATTCTATCAATTATTTTCCTACTTTCTTTATCGATATCTATTCAGACACGCGCTAAAAATGAAAAAATGGATCTTGACTAGTCAGCGCATTCCTATAAAAAGAAAGTCAAATTCCGAAAGTCAAATTTTCTCACTTTTTCTTCAAGTGCTTATTGATAGTTTTTCGTATTCCTTGCATTTTTTAATCCAGTTTGCCTACGTCTTGACGCGCGTACGTGTCTAACTGTTTTTTATGTTTTATTCATCTTTTTGCAAGAAAACATTACTCTTTAATGGCTTGTTCCAAAAACACTTTCAAATTCTTCTCTATCTGCCCCCTAACACATGTTCTCTTGTAGCCATTATCCGAAACGTGAACATTTTCCTAAACTTATTGTAGCTCGGCTCGGCGGAGGACAGTATTAATTGCAATTCAGAGCTTTGCTTTACACATTTCACCTTCGGCCATCTGTGCATTATGCTGTCCTTGCAGCATTATAATCACATTACCTTCCTGCCTTGCGCAAACAATTGTTTATCGTTTCACTTTAATACTATAAACTACAACTTCCTTTCATCCTCTTCATTGATGCCCATCCGGGTTTCGGAACCAAAATACTATCATTGGATCTCATCCTTTAGCACAAATGCTTCCTCTCGCGTTGCTGATGTGCTTCCTTGACTACACAGCGTTCTATCGCAGCACACATTCATCCCCAACATCTCATGTCAGTAACTCATTATGTCTGTCATCAAAACATGAAATATCGGCAAAGAAGTACTTCACGCATGACATATTTAGCGGAGAAGACACTCTGGCGCCCACTTCCACATCTTTGCCGTTCAATCCGTGTCCGTCTCCACCAATACGCCTGTCGACTCTGCGTAGACGGAACTTTTGTTGTTACATCTTTCGGTTTGAGAAATTCGACTTTCGCTTTGTTACAGTTTTTCTTCCCTTACCGCTTCTGGGAGTGTAATGAAAAGATGAATAGCAATTAATGTTGTACAGCTACATTGTTTATCATGAATTTCAATTTTCCCTCCCAAACTAAGAGGTTTGACGTGAGCAGATGAACTTGATATTAAGAGTATCTAGGTTTTGATCTAGGGCTTGATATTAAGGGTATCTAGGTACATCTTATTCTCAGTTCTTTCTTTGTACGTGAACCTGCAACAACATTCTATGACTACGATATTACCTTCCTGTGCAAATAGTGTTATCATACATCTAACATTTATCTTTCGGAAATGTGGTTTTGTATTTGGTATTAAGATCAATCAGCATCAACGTATCCAGTGTGTGGCTGAAGTCAACATACCAATTTCATACTGACGTTTTCTTCTTTGGCATGCCTTTTGTAAATTTTTCGCATTGAAAACCATTATTTTTATATAAACTCCGCATGAAATAAAATAAAGGAATATGATTATATGTATAATTTTCAAGTTACAAAAAAATATCATGAATTATTAAACAAAATATATAATTAGGTTAAATATTACAGCTTAGAATGGATGACATAAAGTGTTTTTGTTATTATAATTATTGTGATTATTATTCCATTTGTAAATTACTATTGTCATTAACTAGGGAATTAATTGCTACTATCAAGGAAGATTACATATATCTAGTTTTAAAGACGATATAAAAGCATATTTGCCGTAAAATGTGCTCTTCGTGGTGTTCTCAAACGAGATTCGGTACGCTGAGCAGCGAGATCTTACTCTTGGTTGGCTGGTGTGGCGGTGGGTGCGGTTCTACGGCTGAGTAATTTTTCACTAATTCATGGTAATTACCTCGCTGCCAATGTTGAAGTCAGCCCTGCGCGCCACCCATCGGCCTCGACGCCTCGCACCTGCATCGCCGTCCATATTCCCTGTCGGCCCAATCTGCCTACCGCTCGCACTTCCTCCGTACGGCCTCCGCCTAGCCTGCACAAGCTGCCAGCCGTTGCCAGCCTACAGCCATGCCAGCACCTGCCAGCGACTCCAGCCAGACCTTGCCAGACCTGGCCAGCACTGCCAGCCTGCCAGAAACCCCTGCAGCCTGACCGTAGAACCTGCCAGCACTGCAACAGGCTCTTTGCGCAGCCGGTGCGCCTGCCTGCTTCTGCCTGCACTAAGCCGCTGCCAGCCTGTTCCTGGCCACTCCGCCGTGGGCCTGCCTGACGCTGACCTGCCATGCCTGCTCCCTGCCATGCCACTCCGCCTGCCTGCCTGCCGCCTGCCTGCCTGCCTGCCGGCCTGCGACGCGCCCGACCCTGTGCATTATGGAGCACAGCAATGGGTCGATGTGTCCACAGTCGACGCAGATCGCTGCGACTGTGCGCAGGTGGTGCACTAAACACTGCACGCTCCCTTCCTCCCTCCCTTCTCCTGCCCCCCCCTCAAGGTACACTCACAGCGCCACCCCTCGCCCGTGCGGGGCTCTAGCAGCCGTGGCTTCCCCATTTGGCAGCGAAGTAGCATGCTTTCTCGCACCAGACAACCAACCGAAAAAAAAGGGTGTTCTGAATCAGGTCGTTCGTATATTGAAGTCAAAAAAAGTACAGTTCTCTGCCTTGATAGAATAAATGAAAAAGTAAATATAACGCCATATATGTAATATATTCAAAGTTGTATTGCTGCAAAAGCTTTATGGATGTATCGATAGCGAAAAGATATTTTTAAAAGTCATCAATACAGCCGGTTCATTCCAGAACATCAGCCTTAACGTTCACAAATTTCTCACCAGAATAGGAGCTAGTTCACTCATTCCATACTTCTCCTAATGTCAAGAAGCCTAGACATTCAGAAAACCAAATGGATATTATGGTTTTGATGTACGAGATTCTCTTAGGACATTTTCAAATTTTCGCCAGTAATTGCCTCCAATTTATTGTAGACTGTGTATGGTCAAAAATGAAAGCAAAATGTTCTTATAAATAGGAAGTTAAAGATTCATTTTAATTAATACGACTAACGACATTTTGAGAATTGCAGTGAATAAGGTTAAAACAATTTGTTTCTGATGATTATATAGTGGTCTGAGCAGCCAAACTATGCCACATATTTTCCACGATTCTCACCTCGAAGATACCCCGCTCTTCACTCAACAGATGTCACATTTTCACACTGTAAAACTTCCGTGTTGAACATTTTGTATAGCAGATTATGTGACGGCCAATTCGAAAGAGTCGGGGCTCGCTGTTTCCACCCCTTCGCGCTTGTCCACGCGTGGCTCGCCAACACTCCATGCGCGACCCCGACTGCGTTGAGTCAGCCTAGAAATCGACTCACCCGAGGCTAGACCGCGCACTGTGACTCGCACGCCTTCCGGCCTGAATAGACTTCATTCATTACACGATTCATTTTCCTTAGGCACTCGAACAGTGCGTGTGAATTTTGCGGTCCACACCGGCCACACAGCTGCTCGTGCGTAAGGAAGCCTCAGTATAGTCCTCAGCGGGCGCATATTACGGTTAGCGCAAAACTAGAGGTTGCGAGACCGGAGAGTGGACCTAGCCAAGTACGGATGGAAATACGGTCATCAGCGTTTATTCTGTTGCGGCCAGACGTACCGGTTGACTCGCGGAGAGCCGAGTAGATCTCATAACTTAACCTGAAATTATTACAGTTCGCGTTCTGCCCCCATCGAGGAAAGGCGTTCGCGTCGAGAAAATCCAGACGCGAATGTGCGCGTAGGTCTTCTTGCGAGGCGGATCTCATGCGCTCTGGCGGAAACAGGCTGCGCTCGGACGCAGGCCGTTTACGGGTTCTGCTCCGAAAAACGGTAACGATTGAGTTCCATAAACTGCTGGCTCCATGCTCCACGTGTACCATCTTCAATCTCCGCTCCACCCCACCGGAGCTGCCTCAATGCCTGCGCGTGTCGGTCCTTCCCCCCTCACCTCGCTTTCGTTTCCCATGCTATCCGATCGCCCCGTCCGAACATGCAACGAATCACGCTCACCCGCAATCATCGCACGGCTGCCCACCTTGCTCACATCGCGGCCATTCACCCAGCTCCCCGTGTCCCTCCCAACTGAACTCCCCCCCCCCTAAACATGCGCCACCCTGCAAAAGCAGGTCCACGTGGCCATCCCGCGCAATATACTTCCTGACCCCACACCCGCGCAAACCTACCCTCCTCCACCCCGCACAAACTTGCCTCCTCACCCGCCTGGACCCATTCCAACCCACAATTACCATCGATACTGTACTCAGTCGCCGCCCCCTCCACAAAACTCCACCCCTCTTAACAGCTCGATCTTCCATCTGTCTTGATCCTCTCCACTTCCGCCCCACTCGCACACCTTCGTCCTCCCCTCGTCCACTCCTTTCACCCTCTTGCTCCTCCAGAGGCCTCTCCGCCCCTCTCCGCTCTCTCCGCCTCTCTCCGCCCTCTCCGCCTCTCTCCACCCTCTCTGCCCTCTCCACCCTCTCGTTGCCCCTCTTCCACCCTCTCCTGCCCCTCTCCACCCTCGTCTGGCCCCTCTCCACCGCCTATCTTGCCCCTCTCCACCCTCTCTGCTCCCTCTTTGCACCCTCTCTGCCCCCTCTCCACCCTCTCTGCCGCCTCTCCCACCCTCTCTGCCCCTCTGCACCGCTCTCTGCCCCTCTCCACCCTCTCCGGTCCTCTCCACCTCTCTCCCACCTCTCTCCACCCTTCTCCGCCTCTCGTCCCACCTCTCCGCCTCTGCTCCACCCTCTCTGCCCTCTCCACACTCTGCTGCCCCTCTCCGCCCTCTCATCCCCTCTCCAACCGCTCCGCCTATCTCCACCCTTCCTTCCGCCTCTCTCGAAACTCTCACACTCCTCTTCCCACCCCTCTCTGCCCCGCTCCAGCCCTTCCGCATCTCGTCCACCCTCTCCGCATCTCTCCAACCCTCGGCCCACCCTCTCCGCTCCACTCTTCATCTGTGCTGCCGCCCCGCGCCCACGTCTTTTTCGCCGGCCTCAGCCCCCTCCCACCCATACTCCCCGCCCCGCGCATACCCGACCAGGCGCGACCCTCCGAACCCAGCTCCGCTTCCGAGCAGCCGCGCCCGCCGCCCCGACCCGCGGCCTCGTTGTCCGCCGCGCGCCTGCGCGGCCGTGGCCGCGTGCCGCAAAGCGGAGTTACGACGGGCGCGCGCGGCCGCCGGACGCCGCAGATAGCCGCGAGCCTAACGCCAGAATGCGCGCGCGCCCGGCAAATGGATTTGGCTGGCGGGCTCGCGGGGCGGCATTGCCGAGGGGGCGTGGTCAGTTGAAAAAGTGGGATGAAGGAATACGCCGCTGGCAGGGATTTTCTGTTGATATGTTCTCGAAGTGGTTGCGACATTGGGGATGTTAGTGGGAGAAAATCAATTATCCAGAAAAAGTGACATATACTTATAGTATGTTTTAATTACGCTAATTCGTTACATTATGTTGAAAAATGAAGTGAAGGTCCGTATGTAGTAAATGTTGGTATGAGTCACGAAGAATTAGAATGATGAACTTTTTCCTTATTTTCCAGATGTTTGGAATTGCATAGCAATTGCTATGTGACATAGTACTGTATTATCGAAGAACTGACATACTGTAATATCGAAGAATTGAGATTGAAGGAACGATGGTCTTAAATGGAAGTTATTGTTTGTACAGTTAATGAGCGAAAATATGACAGGTGTAATGGATATGACAAGTCATAACAAATTCAGTTGGATATTTCAAGCAACTAAGTTGGTTTAATTGTGTGGATTTAAATGGCAATAAGCAAATTGTATGTACTAGTATTGAAAAGGAATACTAGGTTGTGAAATATTTATTTGCATCAGAACATTCAAAGAGCGATTCCTGGAGCATTGACGATGAAAATTAAGGCTAGCTTAAAATACGGGGGTAGAATTTCATGATCCAAATTTTTAAGGGTTTAGCTGTGATATAATAAGACCTTTGCAGAGGATTAGATTGGATTACATAAATCAAACATTCATCCAACGATACAATTAGGATAATGAAATTGAAAATTATCGTAATTAGAAGTGATTAATCAAGAAAACGAAGATCGGAACGAAGATTTGATTCAAAGATGTTCACTGTTTTTCTCTTATGAAAACATTACATACATACTTTATTTTCTCTCTTCCCCAAATAAATGAGGTGAGGATAAACGTGAGAAATAATATCACGGTTAACAATATTACAAGACAATATTTTCTCTATTTGTCTTTACGGCATATTCATATTGACATTGTAACTTCATAGCGAATCACATACGTATATTTTTTGCGGATGTCAAGTGATGTATGTGATGAAATAACAAGTTTTCATGGTTCCAGTCCTTTTAACAATAGGCTAGTTCTGTTGATCTTTCAATAACAAACGCGATTGCATTACAAGGGATGTAAACATTCCATTTAATCACCAAGATTATGTAGTTGCCTTTGCAAGCAGAATATATTAATGTGTGTTCCCTGAGGTTGAGAAGTACTAGTTTGAAGATATTTTATTACAAATTATGAGTTGATATATGATTTGACCAAACCATCTAATGCATTTGTGAATAAAATACCTTTCATATTACAATTTATAGAAACATACGAAGAATGAGGATCTGAAATACGTTTTTAGGTATCAATTGTCCGATATGTTGATATGATAACTTCAGTTCATTATATTTCAATATTTTCTGCCTTTATGAAATAGTTAAAACAATATTATATTTAGTTAATATAAACACAATATATATTAAAAAGGAATTTCACTCGCTTCCTCCGAAAAAATTAATAATTTAGATAATGCATTAGTGTAAAATTAGATAATTCATTTGAAATATAATAATAGACAAGAAGGGCCATTATATGGTTGAACTTCAGTCTCAAAATGAAACGAAAACAGTATTTCACATTATTCTTTTCTCTCTCATCTGCGGGCAAGTTAAACGGGCAGGTCCAGCTTACGCAAAAACGCAAGATCTTCCCCGTAATCTTCGCAAACGAGGCCTGTTCCTTAATTCGCACATTCGGGAAGCGCTGCGAAATCCAGAAGGAGGTCGCCGGGAGGATTTGGCCGGAGACTACAAGGGCTCTCCGCGCAGACACCGCTTGAACCGCCTCCCAGTTTTAAAAATCCTCCAGAACTTCATGTTAATTCATATATTATTTAAATAATCCGGGAGGGAGAAAGGTCGTGAGCGAAAAAACCTCAAAGCACTGAGCGGTCCTTGCGGCGCGCCCAGCGGCCCGAGCCGGGTCGATATTCTCCACCTCGAGCAGGGTAATTAGCTGCTGGAGTACATCGCCGAGCGATGCTGGGTGCGCGCTCCGCGCTGCTTCCAGCGGTGCCCGCCGCTTCCACAAATGGCGACATTGTTACTTTAGTCATTATTCCAAGCCCGAAATGTTTACTGTGTAAACACAGAGCGGATGGTTAGAATAATTTAATGTGTCGGCTCGAAACAAACCGACCTCTAGAGAAACGCGACTCCTGTCGATCGTGCTATTGTTGTCGTTTTTACCATTATCAAATAACGTTTGTTGAATTTGAGTGTCGCGTATTAATGGATCGTATTCAATTATTATTTTTGAACTAATATTTTTTTTAACTTCAGCTTAAATTTTTAATTAAATCCTTTTTTACAATAAAATCAAATTGAGATATCTAGATAGTAAACTTTCTTGCCAACAAATTATTCAATGATTATTTAACATTGAGTAAGAAACACTTCACGCAATTTATAAATATTTATGTGATAACAAAATTTCTTTTGTGTTTATTTTATGATGTGGTGTAAAAATTCTGTATAAACACTTTTGAAATAATTATGAGGATATTTTTCTCAAGAGGAAATTTCCAAGAGGAAAAACAAACAAACTGGTGTCCAAAATAAATGAGAAAGAAGGAATTGTTAGCATTTTATTGTACTTCTAAAAATAACACAAATTATTGGATAACATTATAAATAAATTGTTACAAACATTCGCTTCACACACAAACTCGAATCGGTGTTGCAAGAACAGAGAAACTAGAACGAATTAGAACTTTTTTGTGATTGTGTTGTATTGGACGGAATAGATTAGACGATATGATGTACGTACTAGATTTCTACAGTTTTGAAGAGATTCAGTGGGTAATTAAACTCCACCAATGCAATACTTTGTAAAATGGCATAGCGTACTTTGGTAATGCCTATTTGAATGAAGAAAGTTCGGTGCTTGTATTAATTTTTGAAACTCTCTCCCCTTCACCTTTGTGAATTGCAACTTTGCTTTCCTGAACTCTCCGCACTTCCATCTGATCCGTTGCACCGCCCGAGCTCACACCGACTTAGTCTCAAACTTTGCATTGACGTCACTTCGCGGCGACCCTCGTAAAACAATATTTTCGCTTTTAATTTAACACAAAAGGAGCGCAGCCTGTGCAACGGACTCAGCGGCGCGTGGATTACGGCTCTCCGACTTGCAAGGCCGACTCTTAGAGTAATTGGTTCGATACTTCGTTGCGAACCCGCGTTGTTTTCATTGCCATTCCAACTCCACCCTCACTCGAGACCCGTTCCACGCGGCCGGGTCACGGTTCAGTGACTTACGTTGCGACCTCACTCCTGGAAGCACTTCACGTTCCGGGAAGGCAACTCGTTCACATCACGCATCACTCATGAAAATTCACCTGGGAAAAGACGGAGAGTTGTGTTGTCACATTTTGTACAATGATCTTGACATTTCATTGGTATTGTTTGTAATAAGATGACTCTTTTTTCTGAAATGACCCCTAGATTTGTTTCATTACTGTTACTGTTCTTTAATATAAAACTTTTTTTTTTCGTTGTTCAAATTGTCTCCTTTGCCTGCTTTGTAATGAACTGTACGATAGTCGAATACTTAGTTCTAGCATTTGAAAGTTTTTTCCTAGGTTTTTGGTTGGCTCATTTTCACCAACTCAGCTTCCCTGCCAACCTGTTCCCAACTCACTAATCACGTAAATACTTATCTGTAATTTTTCGTGATATCGTCAAAAATCGACTTTCCCTTACACAAATGCAAAATCTTTTGTTTACACGCAAGTACGAAAGATGCTATGCGGATATACGATCGCAAATCACCAGTCGACTACTTTCATCCAATTCGGTCATCACCACTTTCCCACACCCGATTTCTCTCCTTCCTCCGTACCCATCGCACCTCTCCTCTCTTGCCTTTTTCTGTCGCTTGCGGTTCCTTCCGTCACTCCGCCGCGCCAACGCCGCGTTCCTCTAATCGCTTGGCCTGGCTGAGTTTTACCCGCTGCGGCGGACGCTGCAATTGTGACCCGCTCGCGCGCTCTTCGCCGCGACTCGACGCGAGGACTCGTGAAGTTAATGCCGACGAAATTGGCTCCCTCCTCCTCCTCTCTTTCCCACGTTCACCCTTTCCAGCGCGACGGAGAAAATTGTGTTAAAGTTACACGAAGGTTCGACTTGATAATAGCAGACGTTGTAGGCAAATTATATTGTTCGTGTTCCCATTACGAGGTAATTTTGTTCGACGCGCGTTTCTGTAAATGAAAACCCTTTCCTTTGCTGCGTTCCCGCCGCCGCCGCCGCGCCGCCGCGATTTGAGGGTGCGTGCGTGCGTTGTGAAACTCAACGCGCGGGAATACGAGGACATACGCAGCGCAGGCGGAAGTAAGGATTACGGATGGCAGCGAGGAATAGCAGCGTCCGTTGCTCGGTTTGCAGCAGTGCGGGAAAGCGGTAGTGTTCACCGCGAGCTGAGGCGCCGATGCAGTCTATTGCCGGGCAGCGTCGACGCGCAGAACAGGAGGGAGTAGAAGTGGTGCAGCGACTGTGGACGGGGGAGCGCTCTGCTGATCGAGAGCGAGGCTATGCGAAAGTGGTTGTACTGGGCAGAACAAGCATGGAACGCGTAACGGGGATGCTAAAAGGGAAGTGTAAATTGTGTTCAGAGAAGCAAACTGTGATAGTTTGATACGTCGAAGAGGGCACATGAGAGAAGTAATAAAATTAAAAATGATTCAAATAGTTGGGAGATAGTTGTGACTACTAGGAATGATACAACTGCGTGTTAACGAGAAAATGTACAACATAGAATGGCCAAATAAAAGGAAAACATGTGAATAAAATGTGATCTCAGAGAGATTAAATACTGGTTAGAGCGATGTTCGTTGTGTTCGTGAGGATGCGAGCAGAAAGTATAGAGCTATAAAGGACAGAGGTTTCCACGTCGGAGCGAGGGACGACCAGACAAGACGACGGAGGAGGGGCGGGGCGGCGGCGGCAGGAACACAAAACGCGGGCCCGACGCACCCGCGACGCAGTGCGTGGCAGGCGGGCGCGCCGGCGGGATTATGGGATCAGCGCTCGCGCTGTTGTTGCGTTTCCGCGCGG
>BOPP01000014.1:13002857-13019138 GCA_017312745.1 Gryllus bimaculatus | reverse complement strand
GAGCGCGGGCCGGAGGCTTTGGCGACTGCAAAAGCGGCGCGGCGCGTATCGGCGCCACGCGAAAGCGGGTGGGCGCGGCGCGGGCTGGGCCGGGCCCCTTGTTTGCGCTTGCGAGATAATGCCCCCGTAATTACCCGGGTGGGTGGTGCGGCGGGCGGAGCCCGCGAGGCGCGACGGAGGCGGTGGCGGAGGCGGTGCGGTGGAGCGAGGCGAGGGCGGCGGGGAGGTAGCTGTGACAAGGGTGGTGGCGGTGGCAGCAGTGGCAGCGGTGGTGGAGATGGCAAGAGGCGGAATGGCACTGGTGGGGTGATGGAAATTGATGCATGGTGGGGATGGGTAGTGGTGGCGGTGCAAGGTGGTAGTGGTGTTGATGGTGGTGGTGAGATGGCGAGTGGCATGGTGTTGGTGTTGTGATTGTTGGTAATGGTGGCGACTGGTGGGATGGCATAGTGGTGGAGATGGGCAGCTGGTGGTGTGGCTGCATGGTCGGCCACAAATTCGTGACAGGGCGCGGATGAGCGATGGTTACGACCGTCCGACGGAGATGTGAGTGAAGGCCTCACGGGTCACGGACCCACGACCTGGGATGTTTATACAGTAGAGAATAAGCAATTTGGAAGACCAACGCAACCAACACAGACAGATATTCAGCTTATGACATTTTATTTTAACAACTAGAATTCGATACTGGGGATTCAGATTCGGGTGTCCCAAACCAGGAAACAGGTGTTTGCTCTAACTGTTCCTCATGAAACTTACCGTAGTCTATTCATTTTGCTGAAATTTTAATCTCGGCATTTCTGTTTATGCTTCACGAGATAATAAGGATGTTTCGTTTAACAAATAGATATTCTGTTATGCGCTGGGGCTACAAAAGTGCACCAAAGTGGACAAATCCAATACATTCCTCGAACTCATCGTTATTTTATTGGGGCACTTAACAAATTTCGAGATTCGATTTATTTGGTTTTTTAGAACTCATGGATACTACCTAAACCGACTATTTTGGTTCCCGGATATCGCTCGTACAAAAAATAATTAAGTTCCAGGAAAGGAAACTTCACTGTCTTCAAAGGATAAAACTAGGTGGACCAATTCTGTCTCTTACGGCAAGTCAGTGGTATCTAAGCAACTGTGTGTCTTATCCTTGATTTGTGGGGGATTCATTCCTCCGATTCAAGTGCTTACTATTGCAAGTATTTCTAGATTCACCAATTACTATTCCAAGAAGTTCTTTAGTTGCAGAAATACATGAGGGACACGTGATATCAGGCCGATATACCACCCTAAGCTCAAATAGTATTTATTAAACGAATACTAATGTTTGGGTGTTAAATTGGTCTCGTCCTAAGGGCAGATCTTAAATGTAAAAAATAAAGTTTTTGAATAAAAAACGTTAACAGCCCTTAAGATGACTAAAAATGTTATCAAAACATAAATGTTCAGAAATGTGCGATATTTCGTTTAGGGGAGACATTGTTTAGGAGCACTATACGCCAGCACTAAGTTGCAGACGGAGCTTCCGCGCCGCGGAGACTCCGGCCTCTCCGACCCAACTTGTGCCTCCCACCGCCGATCCCCTCGTGCTAACCAACGCAACACCCTCCCAATACCGGCTTATTTAAATTCTCACCATGCGGGGCATTACAACTTATACGCGTTACTTCGGAGCCCTGAATATCTCCGGCGCCACACCCGGAGACAGGCGCTTCAACGTGGTCGTCCCCGCCCCTCCTGAGCCAGCGTCCCGCGCACCACTCCCGCCCGGCGCCCGCTCGCTGCACCGCCGCCCCGCTCACGCCACGCCCCGCCCGCCCGCCCCGCCCGCCCGCCTCTCCCCCGCCCGCCCCGCCACGTCACACTCCGCCCCGCCCTTTCGGTGCCGCAAGACACCGAGACGGCCGCAGCCGCGTGCCAGGGCGCGCCATGGCGGGTAGGGGTGGGGCGGGGTGGGGGCGGGTGGGGGCGGTGGGGCGGGTGGGGGCGGGGGTGGGGCGGGGTGGGGGCGGGGCGGGGCGGGTGGAGCGCGCCGCTTCATCTGCATATTAGATCCGGCGCTGTGGCGGCTGGACGGGCTTCATCAAGAAACTCACTTCCTAATGGGATTTAATTACGTCCAGTTATTAGTTAGCCACCAAGAAAACGATTTACTACAAGAGAACATTTGCAACTTTAATTTCGCGACGGGCTGGATTCTATTTCCGCGCACAGCTTTTCACCCGCGCGTCTCGCCCAGTCGTCTCTCTCGCGTCTCCGCCGCCCGCCCTCTGCGCCCTTTCCTCCGTTCCGCCTCGTCGCCAAGGCGGGTCCCGCGGCCGCGCCAAGACGCGCCCGGAACAAAAGAAGAGCAAATAGCGCAGACATTTGACTTGAAAAATCCGGGATTGCGAAATAAGTTGAGAAGAAGCCAAGGACAACAATTTAGAGTCAAATAAGCAATCTTTAAACTCGCCGGCTTGATTGCAGAGGGAGCCAGTAGCTCTTTAGAGCTGCGCGGTTCAGGGGGAGGCTGGGAAGGGTAGGAGATTGCCGGCCGCGTGGCGCGGCGGGCGCGGGAGGGGAGACCAGCGGGGCCCAACGGTTCCGTACTTCAAGTCAAGAGGATGCGTGAACATAAGCGGTACGTGGCAGAGCATTACTGCAGCTCAGCGCACTGTAGTATCACAGATTTGTTGGCACGCAATGCTAATACAACTTGTGTGTCATTGTGGAGCTATATTGCAAATGCTTCAACTCAAAACTGGGGTGAAAATCATTAGGCACACATGTCCATGCTTAGGCAGCGATAGCCCGCGCCGCCTTCGCCGCCGCATAGTAATGCACACTCGCGCTCTATGGGATTATGTATAGCGCCGAGCGGACGAATTAATTTGTACCTTCGCTGCGGCTTCAAGCCAACGGTTACCTCTTCTGGAGCCGGAATATTCCCAGTCGTTTTCATTAAATATGATAGTTAGTCGATACTTTAAATGTGGCAGTTAAAAACGGAAATATGCACAATAGAAACAGGTAATATAAAAAATAAGACCAGAACAATAAATGCTTGAGTCAAGTTAGTGCCAATAATTGAACAGTTGCAAAATAATGGGCAATATCTTACAAATCGCACCGAGAAAACGTGTAAAACAAAATGTTTCAGTAAGAATTATTTCTTGTACATTGCGCAATTTGTTGTGAAAATAAAATGTATATTTGTTTTTAGTCACGGAGGTAATAGTAGCAAAATGATTACGTTGGTATTTAAACAATGAACGGTCTTCAGGAGATACAATTAATGAATATACCCTGCCTGGATATATCAAGTTTGCGTCGGGAATCTAGGTATAACTGAATGTGTCGCTTTCAATATTTTAATGTATTTCTGTCGTAAAGAGGATCCTTCATTTCTCGTCGTACGTGCGGGATTAATCCGTTCACCTGGCTTCGCTATTCAGCGTCTCCCTGAAGCGGAACGATCCTGACGGCTGTCTGGCCTGCCGCCGCCTCGCATCCAATCCTCCGCGTCCACTCCACGCGCTCCTGGAGGGAACCTGCAGCTCCGCGCGCTGCGGGCGGCTGTGGCGCTCCGGCCGCTCGTGAAACCGCATTGCGTTGCTACCTGCTGCGTGGGCCCCGAGCCTCCGCACGCGTGCTGCTGCGTCGAGGCGCACATTCAGGCCCAACTCGGCGAGGAGGCGCGAGACGCGCGACTTGGCGAGGCAGCCACCGGGCGGGAAACGGGATGGGGGGAGGGCGCTGCGTGAGGCACAGGACTACGTTCTGGAAATGAGGGATTGAATGAGATGTAGGGAGAAGGTCTGGGATTAAGCTGGAGAGTGATTAGCATATAGGAAGGAGATGGAAGTACGTATTGATTAGGAATGGTGAACAAAATTACAAAACGAGATGGAAATGATAGAAATAGCACGCTGTAAATGTCAACTATTTTTTGGGGAAACTGATAATAGCCAGAAATTGTGTGATCACAACAAATAGCACCAGAAAGAATAAATGTAAGAGGTAAATAAAAGAGAAACGCAACGCTAACGAGTATTTGGCGTCATTGATTGTGAGAATTTACCAAGGATGACGAGTAAATATTAAAGGGAAGATCAAAGCAAGGGATGGATTGGCTTTCCAGTCCACCGGTTCAAACAGACTTTTTATGATATCAGCGTATGTTCGGGCGTGGCGAGCAGTTCTTAGAACCGGGGAGCCGGACCGCGGGAGACGCTGCGCACACACGCGGCCGCTGGACGAGGAGCGCGAAGTGTATCGCCATCCGCGAGGGACAAAGCGCGTGCGGAGCGCGGGGGCGCGGGTGACACTGCGACGGTATGATCTCGCGCGCGCAGAGGACCCTCTTTCGCGTCGTTGTTGCGCCATCGGCTCCCGCGGCGGCGCCGGGCCGTGCGGCGAATCCAAACAGCCGCGCTCCGCCGGCAAACAGCCTCTGTTTATTTACCCTGGCGCGGCGCGGCGCGGCGAGGGTGGCGCTGGCGACGGTGACTGCGGGGGTGGCATCACCGGAGGGAATGTCGGGGACGAGTCGGATGGCGGGGATATGACTGTGGGGTTTGGCGAGAGGGTGGAGACGGGGAAGGCAGGGCGACGCCGAAGTCCCGAAACGGAGAGGGGGCGGATGTGGAAGCGGCGGGAGGGGTGGCACGGCGGCGCAGCGTGGCGCGGGTGCAGGCGCGCAGGTGGCGCAGCCCGCGGCCGGGCTGTGAGTTAGAGGCGCACGTGACTCGACTCCCGCCGCTTCGCAGCCGCTGCCGCTGCCGCTGCCGCCTCGTCCTCCTCCGCTACACCGCTGCCTCTGCCAGCGCCCCCGCCTCCCGTGCGCGTTGTCGTAATTTGGGTGGCGCCCGACGCTGACGTGGTCCTGGCGATGGCGCTTGGTGTCCAGCCCTGTGCGACGGCTCAAGCGGCTGACTGCCATTTAGAATGTTCAGGTGTAAATTCTAGTTCGGTCTATTAAAATGCGATCATTGCAATGGACATTGCCATTTTTAACATATCTCCATTTTTACTTGTTTCTCTTGCGACTAAAAAAGCATAACAATTATAAAATTCTCAAGTCTGAGTAAGCAGACTGACATGACGTCATTTCAAGGTGGAGACGAGTAAGTAGCGGCTTGGAGTTAACGACAGATATAGAAAAAAGTTAAACAGCATTTATGACTTCAGTATAAAGCTCTTCACGAAGTATTTTTTAATATTCTGCTAATTATTCAGTTTGTTCTATTTGTTTTGGGTTCATTTGCATTGTTTTCCTACCGCTCCAAATATGATTTTTTTTTTAAATTTATGGCTTGTTTGAATTAGATTTGATTGAAATATAGTTTACAATTATTTTACATGCGGTTCGAATTTTTTCACTATCTTGGAAAAATTGCAATAAAGTAAAATATTCATGATTGTATGTTACTTAATTTTATCCATCTCATAAGTAATCAATGATAATTTACTTTGAAACGATGTTCTGTTTCATTTACCTTTAATTAGTATTCCTTTGTTAATTCAAAATTTCAATTTCACGGCTCATATGCGACATTTGTACTCTTTGATTTACCTTTGTGGAATGTAAATGTATTTGTACTTTAACATTTGCGTTCTTTTTCCATTCTGTAATTATTTTATATTTCATCGAATTAAATGTGTTAAGAAATTAAAGTGTTTAAGGAATTAATCTGTTAGCGTTGGTCTTATTTGTGGATATTGCATGTTCAAAACGTTTATCTGTATTGGCTGGTGCGTGGCGGTTTTGTAGTGGAACAAAGAAATTTTAATTTTTCACAATTTCTCTCTTTTAATTAATGTTTAATAAAGAAGGCAGAATTTATGGTTGTAAGTTGTTTGGATGATTTGTTAAAATATTACGATTTTTCATTCGTTTTTTTTTATTTAATCTTCATCACTTTTAGAACAATTTGACATCGCGAGACAGGCAGTAAATATTGTTATTTTATAGATTAAAACTGAAGTTTATGGATCATTAATAATTCTATTGGTTCTTTGTTTGAGGGGCAGAGTCTTAATAATTGCATTTGATATCGTAATGTAAGGATTTATAAATATTTATTTCTAATTTAGTATCTGTTTTTCATTATTGTATGGAATTTATCAATTGCTGATCATAGATCAATTTACTTATGAATTTTTTAAGCAAGGAGAATCAGCTTTCTTTGTGCAATAATAGTTGATTTTTGGTAGAATCCCTCTTTTTGTGCTTATGTTGTCGTAGTTTGAATGGATGAAACGTAAAGAAGAACTTGATATACGTAAGCTTCCGCCGCTGAGAATCCATAAATACTCGGCTATCCGGGAGAGTCGCAGCTTCCTCAGCGCAGTACTTGCGCCTGAGGAAGCCTCGCGACGGTTCAGGCAAACTCGGCACCCCACGCCAACTACGCCGCGTCTCCCAGGATAGCCAGAATTTAAAAAGAACTTCCAGATTGTTCAATATGTAAATAATTTATTATGGAATTTGGTTTTGAGCACGCGTGCATATTTTACTTTAATTTCGTAATATTTTTACTCACTTCTTTTTCACATTTGATTGGAATGAATTTGAGATAATTCGTTATCTTGGAGACTACCGTTTTACACGCGTGTCAACATTGTTTCTCCTACTTAGGCGCTTGTGCTATTTGTGCTGCATTCAATTGGTAACCTGTAACATTTACAGGACGTACATATTGGTTATGCAGTGCGAGTTTTGATGTAGTCGAGGCTAGCAAGCGCTGACCTGTCGCTGTTCTGCGACAGAAAATTTGACGATTCGAAACATGGAGCACGATCTGCACACTATTCGGCGGCAGAGTAATGAATTCAGAATGTTTCTTCGTAGTTAATTAGCGTTAAAGCTTAGTGGAAGCGTAGTGAACATATCAAATGCTGAATGTTTTCCTTTCGTATCATGTTCATGTGTTACATAATAACGCCTAGACAGAGATTCTTCCAACGTATGCCATTTATCAATTTAAAATGCGTTTTGAATATGGTGACGCGTAAAATGTTTTCGCCATTCTAGGCAAAAATAAATGAATGGAATTTTATCAGGCTTGTTGGAGTACTCGCGTCGCCCGGATGTTCTTTACCACAATTATGTACGAAAAAGGAATGTAATTTTGATTTTATATTTTATGCCCCGTCGCACAACCCTTTTCCGCTTTCTCTGCCTCAATATCCCACCCTCCGCCTAACTTCACCTTGTCCTACGCCTCCCCGTTGCGGGCCAGCCACGTCACTATGATCAACGGCTGCTAACCACCATATGATAGAAGCAGCAATCGTAATATTGGACATTATTGCATACGGTTGTTTACGAGAATTTGGTGTTCATTGCATAACTCCCTGTAGCATTTCCAGTGACAAAAAATTAATTGGATATCATCGGCACGTTAATATCGAGGAAGATAAAATACTAATTGGATTAATTTATCAGGGTTTTAAAAATCATTAAATTCTATTGAGCCATCTACGAAGAAGTTAGAAACCTCAAATAAAGTTATGTATTTTTTATCTGAAATATAGTCAAATTGGCTATTACAGTGATAGATCTATCAAAGTCCGATTAGCGCGTCCGTAGATTAGTCAAAAGAACAGGCAGTCAGAAAGAAAAATTGGTAAAAGCAATGTCGGCCTTTGTTCCGCGAAAACACATCTTATAAAGAAAGATATATTTTTGAAGTTCATAGAATCTTCATTTTATTAATTTAGTAACTGAAAAACAGAAAAATAATTGAAAACCTTGATGTCTAGAATCAGATCTCTACAAAAGAAGAGAGAAAGAAAGGAATAAAATATTTGGGCTAGGCAAACTTGAGTTGGTGAATGGTCATGAAATTGCAACAAAATATATTAAGGTATGACAATGAATCTGAGGTGTAAAGAATAAAGTTCGAGAGTAGTTTTATGGCCATTGATGGAAACATTGTATTAAACTTCAAAAATGAACAGATGGACTATTTGATGAATTAACTTGTTACAATTTATTCAAGCTTAATTTTATGATCAGTATATAGTTGCTCCAATTTGTTCGAATTTACCTTTCCGGTGGAAATGGTTTTCTTTAACTACATTGTATGAAACTACCTGTCGGTGCTTACCAATTGTTAACCCCGCCATAAACCTTGGATTGCCCACCAAGAGTGATTGTAAAGCGAGCTCTTCCATGGCGATGCGAGCTGGGGCGGTTAGATAGATTTATTTACTTCTGCCAAGTAGGTATAGAACCAGTGGCAGAACACTACATTTTAACAAACTAAGAATAGTAATACACCTGTAATTTTAAAGCTTTTATATAGGCGATGCATAGTCGGTCAGCCTATAGTATAACAAATAAAACTAACCGAGCATTACCTATACACTTTATGACTGCCCTGCACGGAATTTTAACTAATAAATACACTGCCACTTTCACTTCACTTCACTACACTTCACTGTCACACACTACACTTTCGCTAACACTTACACTTGCACTTGACTTCTCTATTGCACTACACTCACAAACACTTCACGACACTCCAATTTCAACTACGTACTTTAAATATAATTATATTTAAACAACCAACTTACTTAATAGTGATGATCACAATACTAAGATTTAAAAATAGAAACAATTATAAAATATATATATTATATATAATATATATATATATATATCATATATATAACTAAAATAATAACATTTTATAGCCTACTGTATACCAATGTCCTTAGTTGAATCTACTGGTTGAAAGTTTGACACCTTAGAGGAGAAAGGTTCCATGGCTGCCCCTAGGTAACTATTCCAGGTCCCATTATTGTTCTAATTTGTGAATGAAAATTTTCAACATCTGTTCTCTATGTTCTGAACTAGATTTTGTGCGTTGTGATCCAACTCTACTAAAGTAAGTGAGGTCTATCGAGTCGAAATGAAAATAGTCTTTCCAAGCTGGATAAACCGGCATACGCTTTGTACAGCACAGAGTCTCCTTAGCCCTCCTTGAGATGCTAGAGACTATGTTGTTGTGATTTCTCGCGAGCTTTGAGTTTGTCAACCTGCATTGAACTGAACTGAAACGGTCGGTCGTACCGCACGATATCCCTCAACGAGGGCTCCCACCTCGGATCTCACGCTAGCGATTCACGCCGATCTCTTTCGGTGAGCGGGATGGATGGGGGGGGGTGCGCAAACCTCCGGGCGCCGCCATAAATCTCCGCGGCCCGCGGTGTCGAACAGTCGATCCCTCGCGATCGCGCGCTCGCTGTCGCCTAGACGAGGGAATCCGGAGCGTTGTCCCCCGGCCGCACGGGACACGGCCCGGGACACGGCCGGGCCGCGCGGGCGCGCCGCGATCCATCAGGGGACAGGCTCACCGCCGCCGTCCGCGCCTCCCCCGTTGCAGCGCACCTGTTAGCCCCCCCCCAGTCCTCCCTCTTGCGACCCCCCCCCCCCCCCCCAATATATTGTCGGCGCGCGCGCGGACAACCTTCGGGCAGCGACATGCGTTCCGTGCCGCGTGCCGCCGCGGAGAAACACCCCCGATAAACCGTGGGTGAGCCGTGGGCCATGTGGAACAGGAATGTTAATTGTTTCAGGTGGGCGTTTGTTCGACGACGCGTGACGGGGAACAATGGCTGGAGAGAGGAGCTGCGTGTTGATGGAAGGAAGTCGGGTGTTGTTAGAGACGTGGGGCGTAGTAAATGTAAGGTAAGCGTTAATATTTTGACCAAATTGTCCTGTGATGGTAGGAAAGAGATAATGTAACCACGTTAACTGGTATCTGTAGTTTCTAAAGGGGACATTATGCCTAAATATGTTATAACAAATTACTCTCGAAATAGAATATTTTGAATTGAATAGTCAAGTATTTTACAAATTAAGCGGTATCAAATTCTGAAGATAAAATTGTACAAAAATTGAAAGTGAAAATCACCAGTATTTAAGTTTACACAACAATTAATGCCATGCATTTCTAGGTGCTTTTTATTGTTTAAATATATAATTTATGCTTTTTAAGTATGAATACTAATTACAATCGGAAGCACAACGTTACAACATTTTTTAAATTAAAATTGATTTCAAATCACAATTCTCACGAGCTTTTAAAAAGATAATATAACAAAGAAATTAATTACTTTTCCAACGTTGCACAATTCCTTTGAGAATGCTTAGATACATACAAATGGAGTGTGAAAATTGCGACCATTTACATTTTCACATTTTTTAGCTCTACGATTAGGGATGTTTCCATCTATCAAATTAACTTCATTAAGCCGCTGGACGGAACGCTCGATTAGTTGTCTGCAACTACTCGAACGATTTCACGGATGCCTTAGTGATTGGTCGAACATGGTTTTGGGCTGTGTAATGGCTTTCCATCGTAAATCGGCGGCTTACTCGTTTAACTAATTGCATTGCATATTTATCAGCGGTGGTGTAGTGCGGCGGGACGTCGATGACGCGCGCACCTGTTCAGGAGGGAAATTGGCGGCAGCCGGCGCTCGCGGGGGTGGGTGGGTGTAGGCCGCGCTTGTGAACGTGGGGCGGAACCGGAGGCGAGAATGGCCCGGGGGTGATGAGTTGATCGGCTGCCTGTGGTGCGGGGCTGGATGTGGCATTGTCCGATGGCTGCGGAGGTGATGGAGGTGGAACGACGGGCGGCGATAAATGGCGTGTGCGATGTGGCGGTGTATAGTGCGTGCGGCGGGTTGCTGCAGTGGCGGTTGAGAGCGGCGTTCGGTGGGCGTGGCCATTGAGGCGGATGCGATGGGGAGCGGTGGGGATGGGCGCGGCGATGAGGAGTGGCGGGATGAGGCGTGACGAATTGGCGATGGGGGCATCGGTGGTGGCGATGGGTGGTTGCGACTGGGGTGGGGGCGAAGGGGGTGGTGCGCGCCGAAGGGCATGGTGGCGATGAGAAGGTGATGGGCATTGGGGGCAGATGGGCCGAGCGGGGAGTTGGTGGTGGACGAGGGCACCTGCAATGGGAGCGCGCAATGGGGCGCTGGCCGATTAGGTCAGTGGCGGTGGGCGGGGTGGCGATGGGGGCAGTGGCGATGGGTGTTTTTTTGAGGTCCGGGGGCGGAAGGTGATGGAGGCGGCTGGCTATGGGCGTGGAGAGTGGGCGTGCCGACAGGGGCTCCTAATAGCGGCCGTGACGTGTAAGGGCGGCGGAGATTGGAGGCGAGTGACGAATGAGGCGCGTAGGACGAGTGGCAGGGCGGAGGGCGGGGGCGTCGGGGCAGCGTGCTGGTGGTAGGGATTCGCTTTTGCAGCGTGGCGGTGGCGGCGGGCTGTCGGCGAGGGAGCCCGCCGGCGCAGCCACTTCCGCAGACTCGTGCGCGGCAATACATTATTAAGTCGCCGCGGTGAAGACGTCCTGGCGCCCCCGCTGCGAGGAACGGGATAACCGCCGCGGCGCCGCGACTGGAGTGGCGCGGGAGCGCGAGCAGGGTGAGCAGGTGGCGAATTGTGGAGCGTACGCGGTAGCTGCAGGAGAGATAGTTTGCTGGCGTGGCGGTGGGAAGTCGAAAGCTAATGACAGTGATACAATGTGGTTGCGGTGAGCTGAGATCCACTAGGTCGAGGGCGTCCGCCGACGGAGAGCCGAGTGCTAGCCGAGTTCCTGGCGTTCGAATCCAGCACGTCCATGCGGAATTTGCGGCAGACAAAGGCAGATTTCCGCGCAGTTTCCTCGGGTTCTCATGCATCCCTGCCTCACCATTTCCCCGATGATTATCGCAAATTACCCTTGAGTGTTGATGATCGTCACGTCCCAGTCTGGACTCATTTTTAGTGAGCTAATAAATAATGTTTACGCTGCATTAGGTAATGCGTAGAGATGGGAGGATAGTATTACATTCCATTGTTATGAAACAAAGAGATTAACAAATTGGAATGCTGAAGGAGAAGAGACGTGATAAGATGAGATGTCCGATTGAAAGGCAATTGACAAAAGAAATAGATAAGGAAATAAGTTAAAACAAAGAAGTAGATGTAGCTGTGATGTCCAGACGCGTACATTAGCAACAATGTCTTTTCAAAGAATTATCTGAATCTGGTGATGATGATTGAGAGGGAAAAAATAATTAATACTCGGAGAACATAACATTTTAGTGTATAACGAGTACTTTACAGCACGTTCTTGCCATAGTTATACTAATTACTTAATCATTAAACTTAATATTTACTCGTAAATGTTATTTAAACTGATGGAAATCCAACTTCTTCGGTTATTGACAAAGATGGTAAACATTAGAATACTTTCCAGCAAAAACATACTGCACCAACAGTTCAGATAAGAAAAATATTAATATGAAAGGTCGTGGATACACAATGGAAGAATTAGATAAAATGAAAATCAGTATTCGTAGGCTAATAAAAAGGTGACGGTTAGAGCAAATTGTAAGGGTTATACGCGCACAACGTTTGTCTTTCCCAAAATGGATTACAAAAAACATTTGTTACGACGCGTATACTATATTTTTTACTCTTGAGTACAGGCGCAACATGTTTATATAAGAATAAGTAGTCGTACAAACAAATAAGTAAGCTAACAATATTTTGATTATATTTTATATCTCTTCACAACATGAGAGTTTTTGAAAGCTTGAATGCAGGCAAGATGGTGAGCCGCACGTGGTCGTCAAAACGCTGTTAAAGTCGAGGCGTGTTTTAACGCGAGAGCCGCAGAACGGATGATGAAGGTGGAGGGACGTCTTGTTTAGCTGCGCGCCTTTCGGTCGCTGGCGTTTCCATCGCTAACAAGTGGCAGCGCCGCCGCGTAAGACGAGCGGACGCCGTTGCATGGGAAACCGGCCACGCGCCGCCTCGCCCTTCATCTCTCACCCCGCCCTCGCCCGTCGCGATTCACCTGCGCCGCGACCCCAGCGCCGCCAGCGCCGTCGCGTCGACTCAGCGCTGCGAAGCGCGAGGGCGGCGTTCATGTCAGGGATTCGGGCACATCAGGCGAGGAAGACGGGAAAAGGACTTTATTTTCGGAATGACTGTCTGCTCTGAATTATTCTCCCAAATGAAACGACGCGTGTTGACATGCTGATGCGTGTGAGAAGGTGCTCATTTCTAGTGATGGAAGCTTACGAGTGGTTATGCAGTGCTGCACATTCAAAGATTAAAAATTACAGACGTCTTGCGAAATGTAATATAGAATACGGAAAAATATCGATTTCGAAAAATCTAGTTTATTACAATGATAATATCCATTTCAAGGCATGGTATCTTCTTAGTGATATGGTGAATTAACTACACCAAATCAAATAAAACGGACATGCTTTACCATTCTCAACCTGAGACAAACGCATATTTTGCATCCTTTTCATTATTACTCGTTACAATCGTAATGAAAAACCCATGAAATATTATGCAATATATTAAGAGCAATTAAGTGCTGGCAATGATGGTGATGCCTTCGTTTGCACAACTATTATTGTGTATCTTAAACTTCAGAATCTAAACTTAGTTGTTTATATATTTTGTATACAGTAAAATAAACATCCAGTCACTTTGAAATATTGACTCCGGCATATACTTGTTCTGAATTGTAACCCTCGTCGTCGTCGTATGTAAAGTTAAGCGACATAATATCTGTCAATTGATGGAAATCTGAATTCTTGTGAGCGCCCAAACACACGGCAGCCCCCTGCCGATTTTTTTCACAAGCGAATGAGAGTTGCCAGCAACGTTGTGGAGCACGTGCACAAGCTTGCGGAGAGGGATGCGGGGATACAAAAGGTCCGATGAGCTTCCGGGCGAACGATGACTTTGTGACGCCGATGAATAAGCGGGAGTAATTTTCAAGAGGTGGTTTTAGAGGGGCGGCCGAGGCAGAAAGCGCTAAGAGAGAGGTTTTCCTCGCGCTTTCTATAGGACGGTGATTTGTGAGAGGGGAGGCGCAGGGTGAGGGCGATGAATGTTCCCCCGGCGGAGTTGATTGGTGCAGGTTCTTTTGTTCCGGAAGTTGTCCCGCCACTGAACCACAGAGGAGAGCGCTAACTGCGGCCCGAAGTTGCAGGAAGTTCAAGAATTCTCCCCGGCGAAACACGAGAACTATCATCATGAAGGTAAGATCATAAGGATGAAATGGCCATAAATAACCTCCATCTGTTGTGCATTGAATCTTGGTGAAAACTTGTATAGTAAAGAGCTACAAAGAAACTCAAAATCTATTTTTCTTAGAAGAAATTGCTGAATCTTCTCTAAAATTATTTTATTTTTATTCCCTTTTAAATTGTGAATTGTATACCAATAGTTTACTACAAAGTTTCCACTTCTCTGATATTCTTATTAGATTCATATTTGGCTATGTTTGGAAACGGTAGTCATTGCACAAAATTATTGTTGAAGTAATGTCATTGGATGGCTTTATTTGATTAAAAATTTACTTCTTCGTTTCATATACTTGAACGTACCTGGGAAACGGTAGCTTCACGACAAGATTAAAAATCATATAAAGGACGGGTACATTTTCGGTGAAGGGGCTCCAGGGGAAATTGACGCTGCATTAGAAGAATATTCAAAGAAAAGTCATTTATGCAATTGGAGGTTTAATAATTAAACACACTATATACATTAAGTTTTACCAATTCGCAGTGCGCAAGGCCTTTTATAGTTCGTGCACGAGTAAACGCTACCTTTGAAGCTTCCGAGTGTCCACGGCTGACTGAGGCGACGTGGCCGGCGTGGCAACGGCGGCGCCGCTCGGCAGAACTCCCTCCGTCCCGAAGTTGTCGGAAAGGCGATTCGGCGGTTGCGTTCCGTGTACTGCCCACGAGCACTCAGCGGCGTGCCCGTCGGCAGCCCCAATTCGCGTTCTCCTCAGATCCCCATTACGATTGTGTCGCCGTGCGCCCGCTTGCTGCATTACATCCTAAGCGACATGAATGCGTGACTAATCGATCACTTAAAGTCCACTGTTATGTTTTTGCCATGAAGTTCGAGTCTGGTGCGCAATACTGTTTCTTCTAATAATCTGATTAATTTAATTTAGCCTCTAATCTCCACTCATAACTATAATCAGTTCACACTTGTGTAATTTCACCACACATTGTTTGGGGGCATCATAAGCCCACCGCACTGCCACCCGCGCTTCTCCTCTATATTCTTCACCCGCGCTGCGGCCCCCTCCTCGCATATTACAACCGGCGCTCGTGGCTCTCGGTCCCTACTACACCGGCGCTTCGTGGCTCCTTGTTCCTATTCACCACCGTCACTCGGTCCGCGCACTGCCCCCGGTTTGCACGTTGGTTGGCAGCCGGTGGCGGCCGCTCAACTGCCGCTGATTCAAATCAGCGTTTCTCTTCTCTATAATTAATAACAGTTTTGCTAATTATCATGTAGAAACGTCTTCGTTTTCATCACCCCTCCCCCCTTTTTTCCGGATTTTTCTTGTCAAAGAAAATCCAATCACTAGTAATCCAAGTCAGCACTTTAGAAAACTATCTGTATACAATCTGTGCATCATTCAAATACAATAATTTTACCAAAATCGGATTTGTAAGCATGATTAACTGTATACTAGGAATATGTTTATCTTAACCCTTACAACAGAACTTTCTTAGAACTAAATATTTATACATACAACAAAATGGATTCTTCCAAAAAATACTGTAATAAATACAAATTCAGTTTAGTAACATAAATACACTTAATAATCATTCTCTATCTTTCTTATACACATAAATGTTTACCTTTGCCTTAGTTTTTACGATATTGTCTCACGTGTAGTACACGGTCTCAGATTATGAAAAGTTATAATGTCCTACCCACCTCTTGCCTATCGTTCATAATCTGGCCATCAATTACTTGAGTACAACATAGCCCCCATCCAAAATACTCTGTCTGTTTGTTACAATGCAAGTTTTTGGTGAAGTCGGGATGTGCTATGAAGCAGCTGTTGTAGAACCATTTCTATTTAATTGTCAAATGCTTCCCCTGGTAGTGTGTCGTCCCATTTCCAGTTACGGCCACTGTGTTCCAATAAATTGGTTAAAATGGATATAGCACCTCCGCCAAAGTCGCGGGCAAAATCTGCCATAATAATTACACGTCCCAATAAGTCGACCGTACCTGTTTCACAGGTTGCGGTGCGGGATGTTCTAATTTTGTCGATATGTTTTCTGGTTCACTGCTAATTCCTTCAGTCGAAATTAACATCCCAAGAACTCTTATCGCTGCTTGAGTAAAACCATGTTGACTTCTGAGATTTAGTACCAGAATTATTTTCTTGTAGTATCTGAATAGTTCCCGGCAAATCTTGAAAATGTTGCTGGAATAGACCTGCCTGTGCAGTA
>BOPP01000014.1:12988571-12999393 GCA_017312745.1 Gryllus bimaculatus | reverse complement strand
CCGGCGCAGCCACTTCCCGCAGACGCGTGCGCGCATACATTATTAAGTCGCCAGCGGTGAGACGTCCTGCGCGCGCCTGCGGGAACGGGATAATCCGCCGGCGGCGCCGCGATCTGGAGTGGCGCAGAGGTGAGCAGGTGGGGGAATGTGGAGGCGTACGCGGTGGAGAGATAGTTGTGCTGGCGGTGGCGGGGAAGGTCGATCTAATGACAGTGATAATGGCGTCGGCTGTGAGACTGAGCACTAGGCTCGAGGGCATCCGCCGGAGGAGAGGCCGGAGTGCTAGCCGGAGTCCCTGCGTTCGAATCCCAGCAAGTCCATGCGGAATTTGCGGAGGACAAAGGAGATTTCCGGCAGGTTTCCTCCGGGTTTCTCATGCATCCCTTCCTCACCATTTCCCCATGATTATCGGTATAATGTACCTCTTGATGTGATGGATCGTCACGTCAGTCTGAGACTCATTTTTAGTGAGCTATAAATAATGTTTACGCTGCATTAGGTAATGCGTAGAGATGGACGGATAGTAATTACATTCCACTGATTATGAAAGAAAGTGATTAACAATTGAGAATGTAAAGGAGAAGAGACGTGAATAAGATGAGGATGGCGATTGAAAGGCAATTGACAAAAGAAATAGATAGGAAATAAGTTTAAAACAAAGAAGTAGATGTAGCTGTGATGTCCAGACGCGTACATTAGCAGACAATTTCTTTTCAAAAATTATCTGAAATCTGGTTGATGATATTGAGAGGGAAAAATAATATACTCGGAGAAACCTAACATTTAAGTTATACGAGTACTTACAGCACGTTCTTGGCATAGTTATACTAGTTACTTAATATTAAGAACTTAATATTTACTCGTAAATGTTATTTAAACTGATGGAAATCCAACTTTTCGTTATTGACAAAGATGGTAAAACATTAAATACTTTCCACAAAAACATAACTGCACCAACAGTTCAGATAAGAAAATATAATATGAAATGTTCGTGGATACACAATTGTGAATGAATGTAATAAAATAAAAATTCAGTATTCGTAGGGCTAATAAAAAGGTGACGTTAGAGCAATTGTTAAGGTTATTCGGCACAACGTTTTCTTTCAAAATAGATTACAAAACATTTTGTTACGACGCGTATACTATATTTTTTTTTACTCTGAGGTAACTCTGAGGTAACAGCGTAACTGTTTATATAAGGAATAAGTTAGTCGCACAACAAATAATAAGGTACTATATTTTGATTATATTTTTATATTCTTCACAACATGAGAGTTTTTGAAAGCTTGAATGCAGGCATGATGGTTGAGCCGCACGTGTCGACAAAACCGCTGTTAAAAGCAAGGGCGTGTTTTAACGCGAGAGCCGCAGAAACGATATGAAGGCTGAGGGACGTCTGTTTGCTGCGCGCTTTCGGTTCGCGGCGTTTCCATCGTAACAAGTGGCAGCGGCCTCGGCCGCGGCAAGACGAGCGGACGCCGTTGCCATGGAAACGGCCACGCGCCGCCTCGCCCTTCATCTCTCACGCCGCCCCCTTGCCCGTCGCCGGAGTCACCTGCGCCGCGACCCCAGCGCCCCCAGCGCCGGTCGCGTCGACTCAGCGCTCGAAAGCGCGAGGGCGGCGTTTCATGTCAGGGATTCGGGGCACATCAGCGCGAGGAAGACGGGAAAAGGACTTTATTTCTCGAATGACTGTCTTGCTCTGAATTATTCTCCAAATGAACACGCGTGTTGACATGCTGATGCTGTAGAAGGTGCTCATTTCTAGTGATGGAAGTTACGAGTAGTGTACGAGTGTGCACATTCTAAAGATTAAAAATTTACAGACGTCTTCGAATAATGTATATAGAATACGGGAAATATCGATTTCGAAAAATCTAGTTTATTACAATGATAATATCTATTTCAATGCATGGTATCTTCTTAGTGATATGTGAAATTAATATACCAAATCAATAAAACGGACATGCTTTACCATTCTCAACCTGAAGACAAACGCGATATTTGCATCCTTTTCATTATTACTCGTACAATCGTAATGAAACCCATGGAAAATATTATGTAATATATTAAGAGGCAATTAATGCTGGCAACTATGGTTGCTTCGTTTGGGTATACAACTATTATTGTGTATCTTAACTTCAGAATCTAAACTTAAGTGTTTTATATATTTTTATATAATAAATAAACATTCAGTCACTTTGAAATTATTTACTCCAGCATATACTGTCTGAATTGTATCTCGTTCGTCGTCTTATAGTAAGTAAGCGACATAATATCTTTCAATTTGATGGAATCTGGGAATCTTGTGTGCGCCAAACACGCGGCAGCCCTGCCGTTTTTTTTTCAAAAAACGAATGAGAGTTGGCAGCAACGTTTGCGGAGCAGGTGCACAGCTTCCGGAGGAGGGATGCGGGATACAAAAGGTCCGATGAGCTTCCGGGAACGATGACTTGTGACGCTATGAATAAGCGGAGTAATTTTCAAGAGGGTGGTTTTAGAGGGCGGCGAGGCAGAAAGCGCTAAGAGAGAGGTTTTCCTCCGCGCTTCTATAGGGAGGTGATTTGTGGAGGGGAGGCGAGGTGAGGGATGAAATGTTCCCTGGCGGAGTTGATTGGTGCGGTTCCTTTTGTTCGGAAGTGGTTCCCGCGCACTAACCACAGAGGAGAGCGCTAACTGCACCCAAGTTGCAGGAAGTTCAAGAATTCTCCCGGCGAAACACAGAACTATCATCATGAAGGTAAGAATCATAAGGATGAAATGGTCATAATAACGTACAATCTGTGTGCATTGAATCTTGGTGAAAACTTGTATTCGTAAGAGCTACAAAGAACTCAAAACCTATTTTTCATTAGAAGAAATTCCTGAAAATCTTCTCTAAAATTATTTTATTTCTTATTCCTTTTAAATTGTGAATTGTATACCAATAGTTTACTACAAAGATTCACTTCTCTGATATTCTTATTAGATTTTCATAGTTTGGGGTATGTTTGAAACGGTAGTCATTGCACAAGAAATTATTGTTGAAGTAATGTCATTTGATGGCTTTATTTGATTAAAATTTACTTTCTTCGTTTCTATACCTAACGCTTTTTTTTCACAATCATCGTAAAAGATTGTAACGATGTCACATTCAAATTTCTTTAACAATTTCGATGAAAATTGATTTATTATTATTATTATTATTATTATTATATTAGAATAATTACAGAGTATAATATTGAAGACAATTAATGATGATTCTCTCTAAATACAAACTTACCAAATGTCTTGGCATTAAAGAAAGCAATGTGTATGGAGTATAAAGTCTTCAAAGATGTGAAAAGTTCCTTCCCCTTAATAGAATCTGCAGAATTTGGAAATTTGAAATATTAAAATTTTCTTAATTGAATCCTTCTTTTGTTGCGACACGGAGGTGTTCTCTGGATCTTGTTTCGTTTGATTTCGCTAAAGTTAAAATGGACTTGCTGCATATTCTTTATGACCTTGAATATCTTTCCAAATGGTTCTGACATGCACAGCAGTGAGACACGAAACAAAGCCCGGTGCGGACGTTCACTCTAACCGCTTGTGTTGAGTAGTTTCTCAAAGGCTTAAAAATATGCTTGATGTCATTAATAAAATCGTCGAAACACAATACGTTTTAACTATTTTAATCACTATATTAACACAGTAAGCCTGGACATACAAATTGTTCCTGCACATTAAGCATTTCAGGAAAGAATTCGCAAGAGAAAGTGTTATGTGACTCGATGAAGTTACATATACATTACGCTATTACTATTTTGTCACCTATATTTACGAGAATATTGTAACATTTGTATTTATGTAACAAGTGAAACTGATGAATATAAATTATATTAAAAATATAATTAACAATCACACTTTTTTATGTTTATTTCATTGTTTTCGAGAATTTCTAAATCCGTAAGTTTCCTTTGCGACGCGAACATTTAATGCAAATACATATACGTAACTAAAGAGATAAATATCGGAATGAAGTTTTAGCATAATTATGGTGCAAAGTATAACGTGTATACAGAAGTACTTATGGTGGCGACCTACGGCCAGTAGAAATTTAAAATTACCGTTCTTCCTGTTCCAAAGATTCTTCCCTTCCCCATGCAGGCGTAATATGGAACACGCAGGCGTGCTAAGGGCACAGGAGAGGTGTGAACATCTTCCGGGGTAGCTGCGCGCCTCAGCGAAGCGCTGTGGAGCCGGAGGAGAGCGCGGGCGCGGGGCAGAACGCGAGGGGACGCTGTGGCCCTGACGCCCGCGCTACAGAAGCATCTCCCAGGGAGCACGTGATGCGCTCGATACCGCTCGCCGCTCTCCAATGTGCGCACCACGAGGTCGGCGCGGCGCGTCTCGCCCGCCCTCTCTTCTCCCGCACGCCCGCCGCGCAAAGTGCGCCAATTTTTTAATCACTCACCGAAACATGGGCGACCCGCGCGCTGTAATTATGCTCATGAGTGATAGAGGGCTCCGTCTAGCGCCCCGCGCCTCTCGCCCCGCCGCGCCCGCCCCCGCCGCCGCGCCACAAAGCGCGGTTCCCGTTGCCGTGAAGTCTTCAGTATGCGCGGCTTTTCACTGCGCGACCACATTCTTGCGCTGTTCAGATGTGTCTTGCCGCGTCTTCCATACGTTTGTCCCTGTGGCCGCCTTCTCTACGTTTGAGTTCCTCATTTTCCGTGTCTCCGTCTTTTTTTTTCTCTCATCAGAGAAGTGTGTTTTTCTTGTTTATCATTCGCAGTTCCTTCTTCTTTTCTTCTTTCTTCTTCTTTCTTTCTTCTTCTTCTTCTCCTTTCTTCCTCTAATGTGGTTGATCAACATTATTGCTTCTGTATGCTTATTATTTTCGAGTTTCGAAAATCCGTTTTACTGTCTCACCATTCGTTAACGTCCGTGGATTCCTTAAAAACCTCCATTTAATTCTACGAAGCGAGCGAACGAACCACAAGTTTTTTAGCGTTTTCTAATTAAACTTTCGAGGCCTCCTTATGTAAGTCTGCTGATCCGACAATTTTGTGCTTTTTATTATTCTTAATCTCAACCAACTGGATAATTTCCTTTTACATTGGGATAGGACGTATTTGTTTTAGTATTGTTCTGATTATTTGTGATTTCAACTGGCTTTAGCTTTTTAGTTTCGATGTAACTTCTTCCCACTACGCTCTATTGTTTCGCTCTCTCTTTACTTCAAGGACACTGTATCTGGTTCTTCTCACTTTCCACATCTCCCCTCCCAGAGACCTCTCTTTTCTACCCCAATCGCGACCTTCTCTGCGGCTCGGCTGCCTCGCCACCTTCCGCCCCCGCCCGCCGTCCGCCTCCGTCTCGTTTCCGCGGCGCTCAGGTTCCAGGTTTAGACATGAGCTGCCCGCCCGCCCGCCCGCCACCCGCCGTCTCGCCCACGGCGTGCGAGTCCCCTCGTGCGGCGAGTTGTTCCGTGCGGCGAAGTTTTCCGGCGACAGCCACTTTGCCCACCACTCGTCCCCCGCCCCACTCACCGCGCACACCCTCCTCCTCTGCGGACCGGCTCTCTCCGGGTCAGTGTTTCGCGCGGAGGCTAGGTGCCGTCCGAATAAACACAAAAGTGCGGGTAATTAATGAACTTAGCTTGTCCCGCGCAACTCTTCCCCCCCCCCCCGCGTCGAGTCGGGTTATATTCGTCGGCGCAGAGCTCGAGCGCGCTGCCCCCGATCCGGTGCCGCCGGGAGGTGGGGTGGGTGGGCAGGGAGTAGGAGCCGCTGGAGAAGAGGTAGGCAGGAAGGCAGGGAGGGGAATGCTGTTGGCGTCTCTACTTACCTCCTGGGCCACTTTGGCCCGCCCCGCCGCGCCACGCGGCTGAGTGCGGTATTTCGTGAGTGTCTGAGTTAACATTGCGAACGTGAGGACTTGGCGTTCGTCAGCTTTTCGGTAGCTATTCTTTTGGGTTAAGACGGAAGACTGTGGACTTGCAGATCTGGGAGAGAGAGGTGAATTCTCGAGACAAATATGAGGAACAAAGCGAGATTTAAGTACTTCCGTTTTCGTAAGTTGTCAGTGTCTTTTTGACCAATATATATTTTAAATGGTACCAGTATGTTGTGGCGATATAATTAATAGAATATGTTCAAAAAATATAAAACAAAGGGTAATTCTTTTTAGAAATTTACTACTGATAAAGCAATTAGAAAAACAAAACTTCAGAGAACTGTTTAATTAATACATGGTCAACCACATTTTATCAATGGATATGAAATTTCGAGCGGAGGTATTGAGAACAAAGAACTCAATACACATATTATAAGAGTGATTACGAACTGCGATTGGATTTTTGTATTTTACTTTCTATTTATTTCTCATTTATTTTTAAAGTTAAGTTCCTCTTTTGTGAAGTCTAAAGGTACAGTAGTGGTTATAATTATGGTGTGTTTTTTGCGGCGGTGATAAATATTTGTCAAATTTATTTCCATTTATCAAATTTTGGATTATTCACGTCATTGTTGCGACGTTGATAAACCTTTATATTGAAATGTAGTGTTAATAGTATGGGATTTTACGGTGGAAATACGAGAAATTCTCTAGAAGATTTTGAAAAGTTGTGAAGATTCATTTAAGTATGTTTAGTAAGGGTTGTCAGGTATGATTATTTAAGTCTACCAGTGCATTTCTGTTATTTAAGAGGTTTAAGGATGATACGTTCTTTTCTATAGCTCAGTTCGTCCTGGTTCATAGTGCTTAGCATATGTGTGTTTATGGGATATGCTGTCTTTAGGTACAGAAACTACTTTCTTGATTGATTTAGTTGATGGACTTTTTCTTTGGGCCCTTTTTCAACTTAGCCTTCAATCCTGTCTCGCGGACGCTCAGCGTCCCATACCTACCTAATTTTCTCGCCTCTCTCTCCTTTCTTTTGCTGGAGCAATTAACGAAGCTTCCTTCGTTTTTCCTTTTCCTTCCTTCGTTTATTTAATGTAATTTTTTTGCCATAACTTTTTTTTCTCAAATTTTCTCTGACATTTTATAATATTCTGGAGTCATAACATCCTAACGTCAGAATGTACAGTATATTCATAAAGTATACAAATGAAGCAAAATAAAACTGTGATATGTAAGAGGATATAGAAATTGTTAAATTTTAATTTGAAATTGATAATTAATCAGAAGAATAACTTTCGTCTTTCTGTGTTCATGCGTAAATACATTTCCGGGTACAAAGTAGCCGTATTAACATTCTGTACACATGTTGACAAACCTCTTGATTATAGATAGAGAGCGGAGTTTGCCCGTGTTCCTCAAGACTTTAGAGCCACTGCAGCGAAGGTGTGCGCGCTCGGAGCGATCGGCCCCTTCCGGCCATTGCGCGCCGGGCTGGAGAAGGGGTTTTTGAGCCGGCCTGTGAGGGTAATTGGATGATGATGGAGGGCATCGGACGCGCGTAGGAGGACGCGGAGGGGCGACGGCGACGGCGCCGGCGCCGATCACCCCCGCGGTGAGGGGCGGGCGCGGGCGGGGCGCTTTGAATGAAATTAACAAAGGTGGCCGGGTGAGACCCGGGCGGCTGGGAGGGATGCGAGCAGCAGCGCTTCAATCGCTCACCGGCCTTTGCGGGGCGCCCTGTTTGCGTTTGTGCTTGCGGCACTGTAGCGTCTCTGGCCAAACGCTTCTGCCTCGCGTAGCCCCGAGGTTTACTAACAGCCCGATTCACAACAACCCACATATATTTGCCAGTCCATATCCGCATCTATTCCCACCCTCTCCATAGCCATTTCAATTTCTTTTGAGCTCCTGCTGCCTTTATCTCCCTGTAGAAAGTTCTCCGTACAGACGGGCTATGAAGTACCTCGTGTTATCCGCCTCATAGGATTTTCCCTTATCACTGGATACTCGTTCCAACAGTAACCCACGTCTACTCCAAAAATGACCATCCTCCAACGCCTTATTTCCTACTGCCGATGCCTTCGTTAATTTCTCTTTGTCCTACCTTTCTCTTATTTCTAACTATCCTGTAACACCCACGTTCATTTTTACACGAACTATCGCTACCTTTCTTTCCCTTTTCCTGTCGCCACCGTAACCATCGCTGCCGTCCCCGCCGCTGTCGCCGACACCGCTGCCCCTCCGCCGGCGCGCCCAGCCGCGCGCTCGCGCCGCTCTTCAGCCCGCTGTAATCCAATCTGGAATTAATTGAATTACTAATCACCGGTAATTTGATGAAGCACTCGAAGGGACGCGCAGCCGCGAGCATTCACGCGCGCCCGCTCGCCCGCCCGCCCACGCGCTCGTGAGTCTAACCCTTGCCGCCCTCAGGCCCGCACCGCCGCCGCCGCCGCCTCCGCCATTTGTAGGGCAGCCTCTCGAAACTTTGTGAGGTTCTCCCCTGCATCACGAGCTAATGACTGAAAGCGATACTTTTACTCAGCCCTTTTGCTAATCAGGTAAATGGTGCCCTGCGAGCAAATCTTACAAGAAAGTTGGAGAATTAATTTAAAGTGAGATTAATATTCGCGTTCTGGAGGCAGCTTAATGACTTGCAGTTGTTTGTGTACTTGTTTATGCCTTATTTCTTCCCGTAGAGGGGAAGGAGTAGTGTTTTGAGCTCAGTGATTTACAAAGTGCTTTAAAACGGCTCGTTGGATATCATTATCAGAAACCCCTTAAAACAAATCTTTCAATATTCATTGTCGTAAGCAGTAAAAATGATCAAGAGGAATGAAGTGATTTAAATTCTTAATACCCATGTAATAGTTCATTATTATCGTACGTTGCAATCAAACGTCATGTTATTTTTTGTCTTTGATTTTCTTCTGGTTATTGTTATTGACATTATGAAACGTAAATAAATATGAACGAGTAATACCTGCTTACTCTGTTACTGGCAATAAGGATAATAAGTTATGTTTGAAATGTATTTATTTTTGTTTCACTTATTCATCATAATTAAATGACGATAGAACTAATTGCAAAACTATAATTATAATTTATGAGATTATAAAATAATTTAATAAAGCATTCAAACAAATGTTTCTGAAAATGGAACTATTCGATATCCAATTGCTGGGAGAATCATTTTAATAACGGGAAAGATGGCCTCTATGCAAATATTTGAGGAATATTCACACTTGAGGGAACACTTCGTAGACGATTATGCTCAAAAATTGAATAGGCATACTTGTCCATGCTGTTCTTTCCGCATGAAGGAATCAAACCAAGAATTATTACATAAAAATAACAGCAGCTCACGCAGGTGATAAAAGTAGAGCGTAGCTTCTCTTCAACGACCGAGAAACTCGTATTCTATTTTATATCGTTTTTATCACTGCCTATAATCTTCATTTTCATTTTACAAACTACAATTTACATGTAGGTATTTCTATTTCCATTGTGAACTTGGCAACATCGGCCACAAACCATCATACCCACTCTGATACCCGTTTCAAAAATCCTGGGGAAAGAGACAATCTCTGTCGGGAAACGAAAGCAACCGCCGGGCAAACGCCAAGATTAAAAATAAATTGTCTCGAAAGTAGGTCTCGCATGACATATTATGTTGTATACGGAAACGTTCTTTCCTCGTACGAAAGCATTCTAATCCCAACCCGGGGCGGCGCGGGGCGGCGCGGGGCGGCGCGGGGCGGCGCGGGGCGGGGAGAGAAGATGGACGTTGCTCTCATAAACCCCCCAATCCCAATGGGGAAAATCATCCTGCTTTCAACTCCCCAAGTTTTCCAATCCTTTTCCGCAATTTCTCTTTCCAGTCGTCCCCGTCCATAATGCGTGGCATGGTTCCACTTTTTCGTTCTTTCATCATCTCTCTTCCCTACATTCCTGTTCCCGCCGTTCTCCGAGGGGCCGGTGTTTTTTCTTCTCCTTTTGAAAAGAACGCGATCTCATCGCCGCCCGCGGGCCCCCGGCGGGCCCGCGCCGGCGCACTCCGCTTCATTGGCTGCGGTCTCCTCCGCTCTCCTCCCCCCCCTCGGCGCGCGCGCGCCTCGCGGAGGCGCACAATTGACGGGGGAAGCGCTCTCGGCCGGCCGCCGCCGTCTTTGTCGGCGGCGCGCGTAATGAAAGCGCGCTCTCCAGGCCCCATCCTGGCGCGGATCGCCGGGCGCGCAGCCGCTCGCGCGACGGTTGAAAATATTGCGCAAATTCAAACAATGGAGTCGATGCGCGCTGCCCGCCTCTCGGGTTGCCCGTCGGCCTTGCCCGGTTGTTTGCGTCAGCCCCCGACCCCGCCGCCGCCGCCCGCCCGCCCGCCGCCGCCGCCCGCCCGCCGACGCGCGCCGCTTCACCCCAGCTTCTCCCGCTTCTCCGCTTCTCACCGCTTCTTCCGCTTTCCGCGCTTCTCCCGCTCCAGATCCACTCTGCCCCGTCCAACTGCCGTCCACCTGCCCCGTCCACTCTGGCGCGCACATGCCCCACACTGCCCCACCCACTTGCCGCCGCCACTCTACCCCGCCCACTCTGCCACCCCCCACTCTGACCCGGCCCACCTCTGCCCCTGCACACCTCTGCGCTGCACATCTTGCCCTGCACACTCTGCCCTGCCCACACTACCCCGCCACTCTGACCCGCCCCTTGCCCATGCCCACTCCTGCCCCACTCCACCCGCCCATTTCATCGCTCCACCCAGCACCGGCCACTCCTCCCTCTCCACTCTCACCCGCTCCGCCACTCCTCCCCCGCTCACTTTCGCCACTCCGCGCGCTACAACGCACTTCCCCTCCCACATTCGCCCTCTCCTTCCTCCTCCGTTCAGTTTCTCGCGACTCCGTCAGCGCGCCAATAGGCACATCTCCCCCGAAGCGCGGCGGCGGAGGCGGCGGCCAGAATC
>BOPP01000014.1:12943559-12988048 GCA_017312745.1 Gryllus bimaculatus | reverse complement strand
GGCCAGATCAAAGCCCGGAGATGCTAAGTATGAGCGGAGTCCGGTCTGGGGAAGAAAAGGACGGCGGTCCCCGGGAAGAGGAGAGGGGGGTGCTTGATGACCAACTGCTGACAGGGGCGAAATGCGCAACGTTCAACGTCCCGGAGTATTTCAGTCAGCGCGTGACAGCACTCGTGTTGTCTTCTTTTACTGGGCTTATGTTGAAAGTCCAGAAATTCGAGAATTGAGAAGAGCTTTTTCCCCTAATTAGTTAAATTTCCTGATTGCAAGCGATTTTTTCTTAAAATAATAGCAGTAGATACTGCCTATCGTGAAATATTCTAAGGAGATTAATATAGTACTTGTACGAATATTATAAGTCAAGATGTGTAGATCAAGTGCAAGTGCGTACAGGTATTCAGAAATTCAATAACTTAGGATGTATTAGACACTGTTTGCAATGATATATTCATTGTAAAATTTCGGATACGTACTTCAGTTATCACACGATACCGTATATCCTACAGGATAAAGACACATATGAGGCTCATGTTTCTGATAATATTTTCCAAGCTAGGAAGGAAGTACATTCGTTTTCAAGCTGCCCTCAGAGTAACATGCAACGCCTGTGAATAAAGGGTTCGTTAGTAAAGTGTTTCTGTGGGTTCCAGCTACAAAGTTCTTATAAGATATCGCGTCGTTTAAAGAAAGTGAAAATTCTCAGGAATCCTTTACTGAGCAAAGGAAACTCCTTCCTGCGGCTAATTTCAGGTGCTACAAAGAGCGTTTCCTGAGAAATTCCTCTCCTTAGCAACCACCACCTCTTAAAATTTTCCTTGTGTCGCTAATTGAAGTGAGAAAATATAATGATACTTTATGAAATTCCTCTACAAAGCAAGAATGTTCGGGCGGAAACTTAGACTTTGACTCCAATATTGGAAGAGAATGGTTCATTCTTCAATTTTTTGAACTTTAGATGACGCCAAACGGTATAATTTTCTTGTGGAGTGTTTTATAATGACGCACGTGAATAAGATCAAAGAACAATGCTTTCATTGGATGCCTGGCAATTACTTGTGAACTTCACGTGCGCTCTTGCAGTAAATCGCTGAACCTTATTACTTGGCGCTACGAGGACCTGCTTTGATCCAACGATGCGAATTTTGCTGCTTGCTTAAACGAGTAATTACTCTTTTCGGAATTCATCTGTTCTTTGTACTTGTGTAAAGACCGTGTTTATTTCTCAACGTTAACGCGGAAAGATATAAATGGAGAGGAACACGATTATCGACAATTTTGTTTGCGGATTACCTTTTCGTTCATTAACCTTTGGTGTTTGTAAATATGTGATAATGAACGTAGAAATAACTTGTATCTAATAGAGGTTTTATTTTTGTAGTAGTTGTTTACTGTCGAAATGATACACTTTCAGGTAAAATAAAGCACGCCTTTTTAATAATAAACTAACAAATTCTTACAAAATAAAATTTTAAAACTTCATAAAGTTAAAATATCATTCTTGAATTGTGTATAGTTCACCTATTTAACTCATAAACATAAGCGTGTCGTCAAAGATATTTTCCGAAAAAATAGAGGTCTTTGGGAATATAAGAATTCATATTGTAGGGGAATATCATTGTTTGTATTATTTTGTTATGCAAATGGAAAGAAATGTACACGGATTAGCTGATGCAATCCTGGAAGTACAAATAATTTTACAAATGAAATATTTTACACAAAACATCCTCTATAACTTCTTATTCTTACAGAAAACTAACATGAAAGTATCAAGTAACGTGAATAGTGGGAGAGCCAAGAATGATCAAAGGGAGAAATATGATAAGACACCTGTGTGAAGATTATTAGCGAAGCTTAAAATAGATTCAACGAAGACATGGTTCAAAAAAGTATTACAACTTTGGGAAAAAACAGACAAAAGTTTTAGATTATGAACGGTAGTAGTAGAAAGAAGTAGTGTTAAAGATGAGAAAAACATGGAGATAGATATCAGGAGTAAAAGAGGAAAATGATAAGTAGAAATGAAAAGAATCGGTTTGGAAATCTACTAAAACCATTGCGACATGGTTGTGTGCAAATGAAATCAATTGGCACTTGATAGAATGAACGAAACGAACAGTGTAGGGAAACGCAATATCAATCATGGTGCTGCTCAGTGTCACGTCTACACGCCACTGTCTCCGTTAAGTCGTGTACTTGCGGTAATAACGAACGGGAATGCGAACTCAGGGTATGTAACTGAGAGGTCGATTAGAGGCAATGCCTTATGTAACTACAAGCCCGGAAATGAAACGAGTGTGGGAAGTAACGGATGCAGCGGAGCAGAGGAAAGTGTATGTAGGTTACGCTACGAGTCGTAGGCCTCCCAGACTACACATAGCACTACATATAGTGTAGCGGCGAGATCTACGCGCGGGAGGCGCGGGCGGGTAGCTTTAACAGCGACCCGAGATGCTAGCGGCGGCGGTGGCGGCGGCGACGACTGTCCTAGACGCGTCGCTGCGGATTGCCTGCCGAGTCTAACGACCGCGCAATCAGGGTAATGGCGGCCGGCGCGGCGCGGGGTCAGCGGCTGGCACTCCGCCTGGCCCTCCGGCCCTTCCTCGCCTCGTGTCGCCCCGCCCTCCGTTCGTGTCCCCGCCTTTTCCCGCATGTCCCCGCATCTCGCATCTCCTCCTCCCGCATCCCCCTGGACCATCCGGAGAGCGCTGACGAGCCGACGCCGTCTGTTGCAGGGCAGCGTACGCTCCAAGCCCGTCCTCCTGGTCATCTCGCTGGCTGGCGTCAAAGTATGCAGCCCCGATGGGAAGGTGAGTAGTGCTTTGAATTTCCTATCTGTTTTATGAGCCCGCATTTTAGTTTTATTTTATACAACAGTTGTGGTCGAAGAGTTTTTTTGAAAACTTGTTTTCCATTTGGCTCCTGGCATTTTACAACAAAAAGCCAAGGAACTCTTTGTAAACGGTAAGTACGTAACTTTTCGCCGAAATAGCGATTTTTTGTTAACGTAGAAGAAAGTGTTCTGAACGATATTAAACATCAGTTATGAAATAAAAAGTAACTCGTGTGACACCTGAAAGTTGAAGACATTCTACATCTCAAACCAATAATGTTATCTTCAATTTTTATATTCGTTTGCTATGAATGTAAATAAAAGATGTCTGATTTATCACATCATCACAAATATATTTAACGTGTTCTTAAATTGCGTAGTATGTTAAAATGTAATAGATACATTATGATATTTGCTGGAGCAACAATAAACACGTTTATGTTCTCTGAAACCCTTACTATCTACGTAACATAAATCTTTATTTAATATATTTTCTTATATGTAATTAAATTTAAAAATACATCGCAAGACAGGGAATCCCCAGACACAGGCGTGGGTATTGTTGTTTGACGTTACTACATGCCCGCATGTCTGTAATCAGCGGATGTGATGTTTTTAATACCGCTTTGTGGTTACATTTTGCTAGATTCCTTCGCCATTCGCAGATCGCAAGTTTTTCATTATTTGCTCAGTCCTTTGCGAAGCGACGTTGACAGTTGCCATTAAATTCTCAGCGGGGCGTTGGCGTCGTTACAGGAAGGTTGATGCAGTCTCCGCTCAGTGCAATTTATTTATACGTCAGGCCCCAGGAGTAGCCGCATACATCGAATTCTCGGAGATTCAAACACAGAGAGAAATATTTGTATATGTAATGCCTTTCGCTCTCTTTACCCACAAAGCGTGTATACTAAAATGTGTACAGCGCACATGCAATATCTTGCGGTGAGAGTGATGAAATGAGCTCGTGTGAGCTTGGAAGACTGCAAACAACTTGTAATTTCTCTTGCATATTTTCTAGTGCCTTTTTGCTGCGGTCATGCCCATATGATTTTGAAAACCACTGTTGAAAATTAATTAACATACTTTAAGTGCACGTAGTTTGGATTGTATACGAGACATTTGATGGCAGATAGAAATTGCTCAGAAGGAATAAATATTTTTCACGGTGCTAAGTCACACGGTCACGTCTGTAATCACACAAGGATACACACGGTCACGCATGTCGTATCAAACAAAACAGTGGAACTCTCATCTTTCTTAACGTGAGTGTTCCATGTGATGAGTGTTAGTGTGGTGTGTTTGAATAACAGAAGCCTTTGTTTCGTGATGAATGATTGCTTGTTTAGTGATTTCGGGCACGTTAACTACTAGGGTCATTAGTCCCGTAAGTTTAGTGCACGGTTTTGCTCGGGAGGTGACGGTGATCTTCCCCCGCTCTATGGCGAGATGCGCCGATAGCGAGCCGACCTACCGTCGCCAAGCAGTGTTTTCCCTTACCAGGTATCTCTCGCTAGCGAGGCACCGCCCCAGCCGGGACAAGAACTAAGCTTCCGACCGGTCTACCGACATGTGTGGTAGTGTAGTGCACGTTAGTGTAAGAGTGTGTCTAAGGGGTGAGAATAGAGCAAGAAAGAGGAAAGACAGACCGCGCGCAATCCGTGACCCGTTTACTAAAGTCCTGCTCCGGCATTCGTCTGGTATTGACCGGAGAAACCACGGAAAACGACCGATCAGAGCGGCTGGCCGCTAGAATTCTCCTCCAGGCAGCTTCTGAATTCGACCTAGCTGACAAGCTAGTGTCGAAAATCCTGCAGGTCAGAGGGACTGAAGTGACGTCAGTTGATGCACTGTCTCATCTCTCTCAGTGGAGGGAGTGGAAATTCTAAAAAAATGTAATAAATAGATGCTCATTTAGTTCACCTAAGGAGGAAACTTCAAGAGGACAAACTGCCGTCAAGAAATAATGTTCTGAAAATTTCTCTGAACTAATAAGTATTGGTCCGTGGTGTCATATATAATTTAGTACGCCAAAACATCATTCTTCCAAACGTGTACAGTCCCTCGCGTGCTTTGAATTTTTAAAATTAGCGACAGTTGATATCCGACTTCGACAATAATGAAACTCACTATAGTTCTTCCAAAAGGTGGTACGGTGTTGAATAACGAAAGTTAATAGATTTAAGGTGAGAATATGTAGAGGAGGAAGAATGGGGGAGGGGTGTGCAATTGGCACAAGGGGAACGAATCAACGGAGAATTGAGAGTTTTCACAATGGAGGGAGAAAGAAAGTTGTTATTGGTTGCCATTGATTGCAATTCAAAACTTGAGGAAGAAAAACCTGAATGCTGCTCGTTGAAATGTTGATGGCGTCAAAACGTCGGAGTCTTGTTAACGACATCATTATCTCCTTTGATTCCATTTCATACTCCCCCGCACCTGCAAATTAGTCCTGAAGTGAAGTGGCCCCAATGCGCAGTGAAGCCTTTATTTGCGCAGCGCTCAATTGCGGTTGCTTGTCTCGCCCTCACGCCGCGAGGTTAATTGCGTCAATTTTATAAATTAACTATATTGTGTTTCTGTGCGGTTATCAGACGACGCTGACTATTGATACAAACTTTTTTTGCATCTGAAATGCGCATGTCCATATGGATACCGAATCTAGAGAATTCATGATTTTACATTTCGTCCTTCAAAAATTTAAATCACCCACTTCAAAACCGTACAAAAACTGTTTTGATTTGCATGATCAAAACAGTGTAAATTAAATCAGTTTTAAAAATCAGTGTAAATCAGTGTAATCATTTATCAATTTAGCGTTTCAGAATCAAAAATAACTTTTTTAAGGAAATATTATTTAGCTTTCAGTGAATACACTGACAGAAATGGCTTAGTGGCAACATCCATTACATCTGCAGCGTCTCTGAGCAATACGTTCTAGGGTTCGTATCCTGATGATGCTTGATATTCGACACTGGCAATATAACTCATCGAATTCAGCCACTTGCTGGAGGAGAATTATAGCTGTTGCGAGCTCTGATCGGTAGTTTTGCGTTGTTTTTCCGTGGTTCAATAGCCGGTGAACGTCGGAGCAACCTAACAAAGCGGCCACTGGACGAGTGCGATGTTACCGACCGCTTACTTGACCTTACCTCCCCTCCACTTACACAATATTATGCACTGAATTGACACGTGGAGCAGGAGCTTAGAACTTGGCCGGGCCTCTGAAGGAGATACCTGAAGAAGACAAACCGAAGGGTAGATCAGCACTCGGTATCGCGTTTCAGAAAGGGAGGATTTTCTCCTGTCTAAAACATGTATTGCGATCTCGAGGCTAATAATGAAAGTAGTTGGCGCGCACCGAAACACTAAACGCTCCCTTTATGAAATACGACGTACGCGTTGTCATGTTAGTCACTCGCAATCTAAAAGAAGAGGCCAACCACATTACTGGCATCTCTGAGACTTCTTTCCATTGAACTTTTTTTTCGCATGACATTTTTCCTAGAAAATAAATAAAATATACTACAAGGAGAAAGAAATTATAAATGTAATGAAACAATTAACAATTACTATTGATTGTATGTTCAACCATTTCGAGGATTGCCAGATGGGTTGGAGAGAATCTTTCCCAAATTTCGGGTGTCATCTTAATCAAGAAGAAAATCAGGAATTTATCATATTTTTGGAAAATAAAATGTTTTATTACGCAGGGCTATTGGGCCCCTATTGAAATGTTCAGGGGGTTCATAGCCCATCTGTTCGACTCCCCGCCTCTGTGAGCACCCCTATTGCCAAGTGAAAATTCTTGTTACAATAATATAGCTCTACAACATGGAAAAATAAAAATTGAAGCATCCCAATGTTGTTATAATAGGTATTCAAGTAACGAATTACAACATATGATGTTCATAAACTGCTAGGTTACTAACTCCTTCGCATGTATAGTTTAAAGCGCACCTGGCTCGGACTATCAGTGTGTTGGTAATCTATTCCACGCCCGTCCTCCGCTCTCCGATCCCCGCCCTTAGGCTTGTCCAATATTTTTTGTCGCTCTCCCTCCCGTGTTGCCACGCCCACACCAGTCGCGGACGCCGGCGGCAACTTGCTTTAACCTCATTCGAATTAGACATACATATCGACTAGTATGAAAAAAAATCCCTTCTGGCCACTTATATTCACAAAGAAATATGATGGCCACTTAAGGGTAATTAGACGAGTGTCTCTGGTGTCAGAAAAGCGCTCTGTTATCGAGTATAGTCGCGGGACCGAAATACTAAGTTGATTTCGAAAGAACGAGACTTCTTTTCTTCAGCGAAGGGAGTGGAGAAATTACGTTTATCCATATTCTTTAGTAGATTCATAAGTGGAGGAAATGACTCCGTATTTTCCGTCTGTCTTGACGTGAAAAATTATTCTAATTTCCAAAACCAGCAATATTGTTATTACACATACAATAGTCTCAGTTATGCACAAAATGGAGCTATATAATCGAGGAATATTTTAAGGGGTTATTTTACCAGTTGTAGCATCAATCTGTAGTAAATTACACATAATTTTGCTTCATACACAAATATACGTATTTGTTAACCCAAAGACAAATATATATATTTCTACCCATCTACTTGTCAAAGACATGCACAAAGTTGTTGGTGGAAAAGTAGGCAAAATAAACACGTTTTTTGCATGATACTAGTTAGCTCCCGTTCCGACATCACTGAGAGATTACTGGTGAAATATGCACTCTCGCCCACGGTACCAGTTCTGAGGAACAAAAAAACTTGCGCCGTGGTCTGCCGTGACCTCACCGTATTTGCATCTGCCGTAAATCGCTCGCGCCAACTGTCGTCCGTGCAGTTGGCGAGCGAATTCTGCGTCATCGGAGCGGTCACGAGCCGAGATTTGTCGCGGGCCGCCGGGCGGCGGCGCGGGCCGTGGGCGTGCGGGGAGGTGGCGGTGGCCCGGGCGTTTGGGGAAGAGAGCGCTGCGGCGAGAGGCAGCGAGGAATCGAAAGGAGCGCCGTCTAAGCGGACCTGTGAATGCGCCGCCCGACGGGAGGCGGGTAACGGAGTGGAAAACTCGCGAAGACACTGGTAGAGAAGCGCACCGGAAATCCCATTAAAACTGCACGAAAAAAGGCCAATCGATGAAAATAAACTTTCGACTGTATGTTATTTTGAAACATATCAGAAATGTTCACACAGCAGTTGGTTCTAAATAACTATGACGTAAATTGAAACTTATTGCGGGGTAAAAATCGTCTGTATAACAGTAAAATCTTTTCTAGGGAAAGAAATTTCTCCTTATCGATAAGGAGAAAGGAAAATTGCACGGGTATTGGGAATTGCAGTTTGCATTGAATATGATGCATCTAGATCGGAGACCCATCCTACTCAGCAATGTTTATAAAGGTTTTGGTGGAGATATTTGAAAGAAATAGCAATTGAAATGAAGTGTTTTAATCCCACGCCCGAAAGAAGAGTTCGCGGTACAGAATTGCACGCAGTCGTTCTGTCGTTCTGCTCAGTCAACCACCTAAAATCAGTTCGAAGAAACCACATAAATACTGTTTAATGCGAGACACCACGACGGCAATACGTTTCTAGATAATGTGTTTGATATAAATTAATGGAATAGTTTATAATATGGCAAACGTATGACAAACGATCATCGTGAACATTCAAACTGAGTATTATTTCTATTGGTACTCTCAACAGGATCACAATTAAAGAGGTTACTTCCAAAGCACCGTATCTCTTCAACCATTTGTTTTCTAGATAAATAGTTCCTTAAAAAAAGTTTCACGTTTTCATAATACAGTGCACCAGAAAAGTGTCTCCGCACCGTCTCGAATCTGGGCCACCTATTAAAAATTGCATTTAATTTGGTAGCAACCAGATCAGTGGGAAACAGTTGAATGGGACAACACTTCCAGAATATATTATGATTGTGGTGAGTACGCAATTGACGTTGGCTTTTGTTAGAAGCTGAAGCTCGTTCTGCCAACAATTTCTGTTGCAAGCACTCTCACCAACAAGGTGCCACTGCGGAGAGACTTCTCTGGCGCGCTGTATATTCTTAAGATGATTTTCTATCATGTTACCAAATAGTGTAAAAATGGCGATTCTCTTCATGCTAAACCACATCCTAAGATCGCTGAATCCTATGTTGAACCATAAAGCTTAATAATAATTAAATTTGTTCAAAGATTTGGTTGCCCCGCCCGAGATTCGAATCCGAGCGTTCTTGTTTACACCAAGCAGCTCTAACCACTAAGCTACCGAGACAACCAATCCTTTGACCAGTTTTCTTGAGCGCGATTATCGCTCATGGTATATACTATATATACAATTGGTTTACGCCCAGCTGTTCTAACCTTATTATATATAGCGTAAAGCTTAATTTTAATGCATTCCCTTCCTTAACATCTGCTCTTTTGAGGTAGATTATCTTTTGGAGAGAAGCACTTCGAAATGAAGCGCTTCAATTACGCGGCTGTGTATGGGTGCCACTGCATCCGGCGCGTGGGTGACCGGGCCTCCGCCGCCCGCCGGCCGCGCGCACGCGTCGCGACATGTATACGAGCGCGTATTTCCAGCGCGCGCGGCGCTCGCGTGCGTCCATTGTGCGCGGGCTACACGCGCGCGCGCGTGCGCCCGCTACACGCCCCGGCCGCTCGTTTTTATGTATCCTTGTTTATTGCGCCGCTTTGCGCTTATTTACGCACGCGACCGACCGTTTAAAAGAGGACCCGCGCGCCTAACTAATAGATCACGCGTTCCATACTGACCTCGATGAGACTTATTGAGACATCAGCGCCAGCGCTAGTGGAAGGCGTGTGTGTGTGTGTGTGTGTGTGTGTGTGTGTGTGTGTGTGTGTGTGAGGGTGTGTAAGAGTGTGTAAGGGTGTGTAAGGGGGAGTAGGTTCACCAGTGGAATGTACACAAGGTCCTCATGTGGGGCGTAGCATCATCAATCAGATAGTCGTCTGGGTGTGATCAGTAATTCAATTTGAAATAATCTTTAGCAAAAATGAAGCTAAATAATTAATTTTATTCCAAAAAAGTAATAATCTTCATTTTATTCTTCTCCAAGTTAGTTTCATGCCAACAATATAGGTAAGAATAGTATCAATTGTAATAATACTCGCTCATTTAAGACGGAATGTTTATTTACATTCGGCATTATAAATAGGAATCGGAATTTTAAATAGTAGTTTATGCAATTAGTTTATAATGTTAAACTTTATTGCGAGAGTATGTGTTTTGAAAACGAGCGTCGTGAGGAGCGAATTAAATAAAGCAACATTATAAATGAGTTGCATTAATGGGCTATTTTTTTTGTACAACACCAATATAAAGTTATATGAGAATCGACCTTAATTTTGAGAAACAACTTTCTTGTGACGTCTTGTGTATCTGACAATTGTGCTAGAAAATCGTAGTCATCTGTTCTGTTTACCTTTACCTCCTTATGATTCTCTCTTTGCGATTGACTGAACGTGTGATGACGCTGTTTCGTGCCGTAAAATTCTAATCCGTCATCATTTGTGCCGTAAACTGTCCAGTTACAAACGATTTCTTGCTACGAAAAGGTCGTCTATAATACTGGTATAGAAAAAATTTTATTTAAACATCATAGTCATGCAAAGGTATTTTAAAGTTGTATTAATTAGTTTAAATTGTATATTTAAAGTTGTTAATAAGTGTCTCTCGTTTGTATTCCTATTTTCAACTTTCAGTTAATAGATGATAGTCATTTAAGTGTGAATAGGCTAAGGAAATTCTGAAGGCGGATTATTGATTCCAATATCTTTAAATTAAGGTTCAATATATGCAAAAAGTGAAACAATGGAATTTTTGGAATTTATGTTGAATTTCAAACAATTTTTCTCTCTATATGAGCTCTAAATGTTGATTAAAAACAGAGAACCATAAATTGTCCATCCGCTGTTTTTCGTAATAACGAGTGTTGTTTATAACACAACTGTCGACGCTGTTCGGAGCAAACGCGAAGTTACGACCGGGCATTGTGCAGTATAAAATCAGGTAAGCCGAACCACTAGTATCGTATTATCATAAACAATGTAATAACAATAAATTTTAAGTAATATCTGTCGCGCTGTTTTATTTGGCTCTGTGCCGCTAGTTCGTCTCACGTTAGTGATGTACAGCTAAATACACGGAATAATATTGCTGCTCTTCCCTCTTCAAAATAATATACATGGATTTCTATTACTCTTATTTGTATTACTTTATTTCACTGCAAATGTGTATTTTATAAATTTATTAATGACATCAACTCGGTTATTAGTTTTTGATTATTTTTCTAGATTTTTCGATGTATCTTAATAGTTCTTACAGTCTACAATATCTTCGGTTTTATAGAACAGTGAAAACAGATTTGAGAACTGTATGTACAGTTATCTGCTTGTCTCATGGTTGAACGTAGTGTGATACAACATGGTTGTATGTCTTCTAATTTTTGGTTAATTACTCATTCCATGAGTGAAATTGTGTTGTTTCATTCACGCTCCACATTTTTTTTTCATCAAATTGTGTTAATAAATCATTATAATACAGGAATATAATTTTAATGTACCGATAGCAATGAAGTTAAGAGAAATGAAAGCCTCAATTACTTTATTTTCATTTTTCAGTTGAGTGGAAACTGAGGAATGCAATATCATGGCGGTATTGATATTGTTGTTATTGGTATTATTATTAGTAGTAGTAGTAGTAATACTATTATTATTGAAATTGCTATTATTAGTATTATTATTAGGTGGCGTTATGTTTTAAGTGGGAATATGTAGTCAGCATTCGCGAAAGTAATGACGCTCATAACTGACAGGGGCGTGGATGACCGTATGATAAAAAAAATATTCAAGTAATTGAATGTGAGGAATAATTACGATAAAATGTTTCAAGTTTTGTAAAACCCAGCAAATGAGGTAAAATCTCTAATGAGATGCAGAGAGTTTCGGATGTATGAAAGCAGTGGAAGTGATTTCGTGGTGGAGTTGCACTGGCTCCGGCGCGCTGTGTCATCTCGAGGGCAGACAGCTGCTAAATATTTGAGGTGCATCTCGCTCGTTCACTTGTTGCCAGTCGGTGGCAGGTCGATAGGCGCCCGATCCCTGTGTCGCCGAAGCGGTTTCATTAACTTCACGTGAGTAAACTCAAGGCACGAACAGACTGATGAAATTTCTATTTATTGCCTTGTTCGTTTACATCTTTTCTCCGTTACAGTTTTTTTCTTAATTTCAGCGATAAAAATATAACATGATTTGGAGTCTAAAACAAATATTTGTCCCCTAGGTTCACAGCGTACGCTGTTGTATGAACATCCTCTTTTTGTAGATAAAAAAAATAGTGTATCGGCGCTATAAAGATACATCAATTTGCAAGAGCAAACAAGTGTATAAATCCACAAAACGAATGTTTTGCGCATATATTATCTCCAACATTTTTAAACATTTGTTTTTTATAATGATCCTGGTTTATAAATTACTCGATAAATGATTTCTTTATCGAAGTAAAATGTTCTTTTCGACTTCCCTGACAACAGATAAACACAATTATGAGAGCGAATGCGAATAAAACATGTAAATCGCAACAAAATTAGAATAAAAACATTCGCACGGATGCAAATTCCAAAGCCTAGTGCTCTTTACTTTTCACGGTCGCCACTCCTGTTGCCTCTCTCGCATCTCACTTCATCAAGCTCTTCAAAGTGGAGAGCGTTGCCTTATCAACCCATTTGTCCACGTTTTACATATGAGCACCACCACTTCTACATTTCGTTCTACGGCGCTGATTGCTTTTCGATGAATTCGAAATGTTGGTTTTGTTTTCTGTAGCGGAATCCCGGCACTTCTTACTGAGTGAGCCGTGTGTTTCACTGGACAAACTAAACAATATGTAGCGAAAACGAGGAATCGAATTGCGTAAAAGTATCATTAAGGTTCTGTAGACGTTAAAAACCGAAGTATTTGTTATTATTTCGTCTTAAAAATTGAAAACGTTTCAGTCCTCTATTTAAAAAATTATCACTATGTTTGATTATACAGTACATAGAAAAAATATTCAGATACATAAATATTTATTGCGGAGTTAATCTTCATCAAAACTGAAATGTAATGGTCGGTCTCTAATGTAAGGGACTCGTTTATTCAGTACTTATTCAAGAATCATTAAGTCGCTTTTTTACAGAAAATGTTGACACTGTTTAACTTACGTTCCGTTTATTCAATACACAGGAATAATACCTATCGGTTCCATTAGAAGCTATTTGCCGATGATCAGCGTCGCACTCCCTCTCGAGTGCCGTTCTGCCTTGGCAAGAAGAGCGCCGTTGCCGCCGCCACCACCACCACGCCCGTCGCCGTGTCCTCCGCCGATTGCACAAATGGACAAAGCGGAGTGCGTCCCGATAGCGTTGAAGCAGCTCACAAATCGAGCCGCCCGGCCACGCCCGCGCCTTCGCCCTCGCCCGCGTCGTTAGGCGCACATTAGCAGCGATAGGCGGCGGTATCTACCGGCGATACGGAGAAACGTTCGAATTAATGCGGCCCGCGAGATAAATGGAAAAATGAGAGCCTCCGGGACGGGACAGCGGCGACGTGAGCGGGGGGGGCGGAGCGCCGGTGCGCGGGGTCGGGACCAGAAAAAAGTTCGTGTTACTCGAAGGAAAATGAAACAGACAAAATAAATCTAATGAACCAAGAGAGGAGAAAAAATCGGATGAATTCGGAGGCAAAAAACATGACGTGGTCAAAGCGAAACGAAAACGCTCGGCGCGTTTGCCCCAATTCACGCTCCGTCCGGGCCGGGCGCGCGGCGGCGCGCGTCGCGGGCGTGCGGCCGCGCGGCTGAGCGCGGCGGCGCGCGGTGGCGCATGCGATCGCGTTCCGGCAGTGCGCGGTGCATTGCGCGGCGGCGTCGGCGCGCGTGCGCGTGCTGCGTTGCCGTGGCGCGGCGCGGCTGAGTGGCGTGCAGCGCAAGCCCACGCCCTTGTGCTACGCGCCTGCCTCCGGTGACCCGGCGCCGCTTCTGCACGGTGCCGAGCTGCTGCGATTGCCGACTTCACGAGTTTCCCTCAAAAAAACGTGCGAATGGCCTTTCCGTAATGGGGGTAAATCTGTCCCTCGCTTTCCCACGAAGGTTTTTCCCTACTCTTCCTTCTTCACTTTTTGCATTGGGTTCGCTCTCTGAGGCTATGAAGTCTTTAAAAATTGGGAAAATTGTTTGACATGTAAACGATGGATCAACTGGTTCGAAGTACATAATGCATGAATTTAATGTTGGTGTACTATTCATTTTTAAGCTTATCTGAGTTGGACGAATGTCGATAATGATCAACAAATTTCATTGTTCCATAAATTTGCTCGTTTCTCCATCTGAACGTATGTGAAGTTCTCACAATATCAGTAACTAGATTATAACATTTAATCACGTGTCACCGTAAACTGCTCAACTAGTAATCCTGTAAGATCATAAAGTTATAGCCGCCACAGCTGAAACGTTCTAACCCCAAAGCATATCTTTATTATCCAGTTTATAACCACCAACTTCATTGAACAAAGCTGTAAAAATTTCGATCGGCTTTGCTCATCCCATAACCCAAGCCATGTTGATGCAATAGAGTTGGCCAAGACACAACGCCCGTCTGCGCCATGTCTGCCGCGGCCCCAGGCCGCCGTCGCCGCGCTCCCGCGCCCTCCGGTTCACCCCACAAAGACCCTGTGCCGGCGTTCCTGCGCCTCACAGCCTCATAACAAGATTATCTCTCGCTACTGCGCCGCACCACAGGATATAGGCGGGCCGCCTCGGGCGCGCCTGCGCCATCATCGCGACGCCGCTCCCCCCCCGCCTCCCGGCTCCCACGCCCAGCGGACGCGCTGCTCCTGCGACGCCAATGCTCGCCTCTGCTTGCCGCACTCCGCCGCCGCGTTCCTCCCCCTTAGGTGCGCGACTGCGTCCCTGGTCTCCTGTCCCCCGTCGCACCGAGCTCTGTCTTGTCGTGCGTTCCTCTACACAGCTTACGTAGACTCCACGACATGTATACGCCAGTGTTGACAATAAAAGAAACAGTCCTGTTGTGTTTCTCTCTGGCACATTTCGGACCGAAATATTAGAAAATAAGAGATCGTTCGTTATTGGCTGGACTTGGGTGCCTCGGTTGGAGGTTGGCGTGATTATAGCTATGTTTTAGCGTTAACATAAGGATAGTTCAGGAGCACGCATTATTTGTATTACTTCTTTTTTTCTACAGTTTGTGGCATGTTTAAATCCTCTTTTCTTTGGTTTTTACTTGAAGTGTCGGTGTGTCTGGGTGGCTATAGACATAAATACAGTAAATTCTCTTTAATACAAATTTCGAGGAACCATAATAATCGGTGTTAGTGTTATCAAAATTCGTTTTACCGAATTAATATATACAGATTTTCCTATTATCGTGTGTTCTACCCTAAACATTGTTCGTGTTTCGGCAAAATCGAGTGTGTTCGTGCTAACAAGGATTTACTGTACAAAAATGCTCGATGTTCCACTCACAATTTGAGAGCATCTCAAGCACAAAATGTAATTTCATGAAACTATTTGTTCTGTACAAATTTTGAAAATTTACAACTACAGTAAAACTTCACTTCTTATTATCACGAGCAACATAAAGAATCGAAATAACATAATTACCATTAGATGAATAATAATAGCTCCATGTAATTATTTAGCCTAGTAATTAGCAACAGAATTATGTTGCTAATTCATTTAGATTCTACGGATCTGCATTAAAATCTTAGAAAACCTTTTTAAATTTATTAAATTATGCATTGTAGTAAAATATTAAACTACGACATGATTTGTAATCTTGACAAAACTCCAAGCCAAACATATTTAGAATACTTTAAAATTAACCTTAATTTCAACACAGAAACACACACATATTAACCTTTTGTTCCTATCTGTGCTATGATTTTTACTTTATCGCTTACTACTTCTTAGTAAAGACAATTTATTTAAAGGTATATCGAAAACCGCGATTTTTTAAAGAAAAACTAATTTTGTGTGTGTCTGATACCGATGAAGTGGAAAATTCTATTACCGATAAGTAGTAAATTACTTTCTCTAATATGTTGTGTTGTTAGAATACTTGTTTTTGTTGAGCCGGTCGGATGGCAAAATGTCCGTCCGACTGACTGTCTCTGAAGAACACCAGCGGCAAAACAGTGAACAGGATTTTCACCAAAATTGATTTTCATTCATTGATCTATCGCTGCTTTGAAATGATAACTATAATTTTTGTTACATGTACTTTACACGAAGTCTTAACGATATTCAAATCATTTCAAAACTATCACTATAATTCTGTTAATTTATTTCCTCGAATAGAGAAAAGTATGGGAATAAAAATTACGCAGATCAGATTTTCATTTAACTCTCTGCATTTTCAAAAAGCTGCTTAAGTTTAAATATTTTCGGCGACTTTCCACAACTTTAATATTAATGATTCCGGCGACTTTCCACAACTTTTTTCTTTATGAAAGATATTCTTCAAAAGTAGTTCTGTAAATAATTTTAGGTAAAATGTTTTGAAAATATGAGAAGTTTTCGCGAAGTTTTCAGTGAAATAGTGATCACTTGTAATTTTTTTTTTACTCGAAATTATCCGATATTAATTTGAAGCTCGGAATATTTGAAAGTTGCAATTGTTCAACATTCTTTTTTAAAACATAAAGAGTTATTATCTCGACACAAACCGGTGTATAGGTTACGCTAATTTCTTAACCTAAGAACCTTGAGGACGAAACTCAGCAATTCTTGGCGGTTGGAAACACTTTTGTAGGTTCATGTAAAATTATAATATTTATTACATACCCGTTACAAATAATACAAGTAAGCACGTGGTGTTAGTACTACTAGTTCAATTTCGCAAGGACCACAGAATAAGTAACATGCTATTTTTTAAGTTAGAGCAGTTAAAAATATATGCCATTGTGAATGAAGTCATCACGAAGGAATCTTGTATTATCCGTTCAGACATTTAATTGCTCATTAAATACAACAATTTTGTAGGTAATTGTATTGGTATATTAGTATTAATTTGATGTTTTCTCAAAAACTGCTTGAAAATCCTCGTTGCACATTTGCGTAATCCGTTTAGTACATCAAATAGATATTTAAGAGGTGTGAAATTTCGAGATTGATAGTTATTTTTACGGACGTTATTTCAAATGTCATTTTGCAATGTTAATATAGGAGTGTATATGAAAGTTAAAATATGTTAACCGGAACAAAAGTGTTCGGAATTAAAGAGAATTGCTACGTAAGTCTGAAATTTTCAAGATGACTTCTAAATTTATTCACGCGAATTGCAGTCTCTCACTGGTGTGCGCCAGAGATAATACTCCTTCCTTTGCTCGTTACTCACAACCCAGAGACTTGTGGTTCTGGGATTGGCTAAGCACACGAAAGCTCGGGGAACCTGGAAAAATGTAGGTGAATGTTCAAGGTTTGTAGTTTCAGAATGGCCCTTTTTGATTCGTTGTACGACGAAAACCTTTGTACCGTAACACCGCTTTACGTTTTCTTTTAAACTAAAACACAAACGGAAATGAATAGTACGAAGGTTACCCATAACGGTAAATCTTAAAAGCGTTGAATCTTAAAAGCTTACTTCACGGAATCTTCGCGATTAGGAAAGAAAGAAAAATAATTGTATATGCATTTATCTGATTTCTTCACTATTTCACTACTATGTATAATCATGCAATTTTAATTTTCTTTTAAGATCCGTGAATTTCAATGAAGTAATTACTAACTTCTCAAGCGTACTGAAAACACAAGAGTCGCCGACCGAAATTAAGATATGCAATATTTTTTGAATGTCTAGGTTGCTCATTTCTATCTATATTGTGGCGTTACGTGCCCATGTAACATTTCTGTGAAAGAAATATATGAAGTTATTTTCTTAGTAACTCGCTCTCACATTTCCAATTTCCCACCCGTATTACCCATAATCTTCCCGGGTCTTCGGTTGCACACAACACAATCAATCTCTCACCAACAATCCTCGACTTTCATCTTGTCTCTTGCTCTAAACGCAATTTCGCTCGGCGTAGCAAATCAATACAACGGCTGAACGGGTTTTATCGCTGTTGTATCTACTAATGGGCTGGTAGGTACCGCAGCTTTTGAAGTTCTCCCGAAAGCGTACAAGTTGAGCCCACTCGAAGTGCGTTCGGATTAGATCTCCTGACGCGGAAGCGGAGGTGTGCGTGCTTCAGGGCGCCCCGCCCCGCCCCTCCCCGTCTCCTACTGCGGGGGCGATGGTGTCGGGGGCGGGGGGCGGGGCCGGAATCCTGTTAAACTCTCCGTTCCACCCCTGCGCCTCCCGGTGGGCGCGAGTTTTTATCAGCGCGTGTTTTTACGCGTTGGCTGCCCGAACGGCCACAAATCCCGGCGGGGCTGCGTGCCCCCCCTCATTTCCGGTTTCACCCCTGTGTACACAGCCGCCGCCCCCGGCTAACGCCCGCCCCGCACGAAACCCCGCTCCGCGCCGGCCAGGGCCTCCGCCGTAAACCCCCGGCCGGCGCGCCTCCACCGCCTCCTGGACGCTCGCGCCCTTCGGCCTCCTTGAGATGCGTGCTTCGAGGAGCTGATGGAGTTGGCTGCTGAGGAGACAACGAGGGAACTCCTTTCTTGCGAAATTTGCTTCTTCGCTGCGTCGCTGGTTACAGAGCTGTGAGTAAGATGAAGGTTTCGTAAGAAAACTTGAGATCCTTGTGTACATTTCTAATGAATTTACAGTACTTCATTTATGGCTAGTCAATAAAGTTATATGTAAGAATTAATTATTTTGCTGTTGACAGCATTGTCTTTAGAAAAACATTATATATTCATTCAGCAATAGAAAACTATTATCCGTTTAATTATAACATTAAAAAGTAATTTATATATTTTATTTATTTTATTTTTGAATTTATATCACCAAAATCAGCTATTATTATTTGAATCTGTTGTAAATCTTGTAAACTCTTATTTTAAATAAAAGCATTACCAACAATGGCAGTAAGAAATTCTATTTGATCTTTAGTACGAAGACTCTCTAAACTATTTTTACTCTCTACGCACTCTCTACAATATTTTTAAAAGGATCATTAGTTCTCAGTTCAGTCTGACGAGACCGTTCATGTTTTCTACGAAGAATGCACTGGTATTTTGAAAATATTTCAGCGAAATGTGTTAGACAGTTTGTAAGAGGTTACCAATCCTCCCTTATTTCTGCCTCAGTGGCCGCTGCCGAGCGGTGGTGGCGCGGAAGGCGTTAGCCCCGATGGCCACCCGACTCTCAGGTCTTTATCTGCATCTTATCTGCCACTCTCGAGGCGTGATAAATGACACAATAATTAACCGGCATCCATTTTGTTGCGCGCGAGGGTTCGATTTTCAAACGCAGGGGATTAATCCGAGGAAATTAAGTCGTCTCGTAGCGGCGGGGAGGCACTGCGCGCCTATCTGCGCCGCGCGATCGCTCGTTAATCACAGATCTGCGCCTCGGCCCGGCGACGCGACTAGCGCGGCCGCGGACCTTCTTAGGGCTAGGCGCTACCGCCGCCGACCTCCCAACCCTTGAGGCGACTGCTTTCGCAGACTGCCCAGTGAATAACGATCATTAATTTATTCCGTTTTTTTATATTTTAATACGTAACGCTGCTTGACTATTCCGATTATTTTGGTCGTTCGGCAATTTTCCATTTTCTTCCCTCATTGCTGTCGCAAGAAATCTCTAATGAGTTAAATATGAACCTTAGTTTCTTACGCAGTGTTTCGTGCGACATAAGATGCACATTATTAGAAATCTCGTAAAAAGTCTACATTCATATTTGGAATGAAGCAATTGTTAGGAGAGAGTCCACAAAGTGTTCTCAATGGGAAATATTTAAATATATTTTATATTTAAATATTGTTAGAATTTGTTGAGGAGGTATGCCTTTACAATTAGCGATTCTACCTTGTTTGTCTACGGTTTATTACATTCACCGGTAGTTTTCTCCTTCGCATCTTCTCTCGCGTTCTCGTTTAGGCCACCTTCCCCGAAATATTTCGCCGCTATCCCCTTTCTCCTTCGTGCCTTTCATCGTATTACCTTCATTATCACATTGATCATTGCCTCTACAAATTCACATTTGCCATTTCCGCCTCCTCCCAAAGCCGCTGCCTCGGCCCTTTTCGCCCCTCCATCAGCGTGAACCGCCGCACCGCGCCCATGAATATGCGGCGGCGAATTACCCCAGGTGTCGGCCGCGGCGGGGGCGGCGGCGGCGGCGGCGGCGCGTGCTGGGCTGGGCGGAGGGGGGGAGGGCGGCGGCGTCCCGCGCGGCCACTTGCTGCTGACCGATGCCCTCGTGCCGAGCGCCGGGCACTGCGTGCTGCGTGATGTGTGATGCAGGTTGCCCAACTATGTTGCTCAAGTTAGGGCGACGGCTATTTCTACGGCGGCAGTTTTAATCCGGATCGATCCGTGTTTGGCTTGGAGGAAAAAGGCGGTTCTGGGCAATTATGATTTCCTCTAAAATGCTACTATTTCTAATCGTTAAGTTTGGGCTGCTATACCTAAAACTATATTGTTAATAATGTTCTGTGATTTTTCTAAATTGACACAAAAATCTTTCTTTAAAATTCAATAAACTTCCTTACTGGAACTACTAGTTACTACGTTATTAGTTTCTAGTTTTACTGTTTATTTTTACTCTTGATGTGAAGTTAAATCCCATACTTGAGGAACTGCAGATGTAAATAAGCTGTAACACTATTTAAAGAAATAGTATTCCTTTTTATAGAAAGCAAAAATACATTTTATTCTTATTTCACGTTTAGTGTTAAAGAAACAGCTAACATTTTCTAAACTGCATTTTAATTAAAATATTGTGACAGACTTAACAAAAGTCCCTACTATTTAGAGCCACCTAAATCAAGCGAACTGTATGCGTTGATGTGACATTTTAACGCTTTTTAAATTCCACTCGAGGACATTTTCTCTCGTGTGTGTACTTCTCTCACAACACATTTCTAGTATTATTGATTTTACTACTCGAGCGCTTTCAAATCAGTTTCCACGAAATCCATGTCATTTCTCATGTTCTAAGCTAATTATCTCCTCGCAGTGACGAGGGTTTAGTCAACAGAACGTCCTAACGACACTTCGCTAGGCACGAGCAGCGATGAGAGGAAATCAAGAGGCACGCTAGAAAGCGAGATAATGGTAGGGAATAAATGTGAAATTGCAAAGTTCTTGCGCTCTATCCGAGTTGAATAATGAGCCCCCAGGAGAATGGGGTGTGAGACTGTGCAGATAGGTGTGCTTAAGTAAATAGTTCGTGAATGGGGCTATGTGCAACGAAGTGGATAAGATAGCGAGTGTTGATGAGATAAGGTAGCGAGTTTGAAGAATTCTTGGAATGTAAATAATTAAGAAAACAAGAATGCAAATAAATGAGTTAATAGTAAGAAGATGAACGAGTAGCTGAGTAAGAAGGGAAGAGACAAAGGGATGATTAGATATGTCGGTGCATGAATGGGTAAATTGACAGATGCATGATCAATAAATTGTTGGTTCAATAAGTACGTGATGATTTAATCGGATGTCCGAGTAGTTATTGAGTAAGTCTGCGAATTTATTTTATAATTTATTTATTTTATGTCATATCAACTACAAAAGGTTATTAGCGACACCTACACAATAAGATTATTATTTCTGTACATGGAGTGTTATGACACTTAGGACATTTAACCAGTTTGTTCGTTTTTCTTATATCTCTGTGAATTTTTTGTAAAATTGCGTGTAAACACTTGAAGGTGCTTCGTCGAATGTTCGAAGCGGTGCTTGAGCAGTGGCGGGTCCATGATGGGCAAGAGCGCGTGGGAGTGAGGGGAGGGGGGCCCAGGGCGGCGCGTGGGCGTGGTGGGTGCAACCGCGCGTGGCGTCCGCCACCGCGCGTCGCCGCGGACAGGTGCGGACGCGGACTAAATTGAAACGTCTCTCGGCGCCGGCCGGCCACCCGGCCACGTGGGAGGGGCGCGCATCCGGTTCGCTGCATAGCGACGCCCCTCCAGCACGCCCACGCCGCCCACGCCGCAGCCGTCGCCCGCGCCGCCCACACCGCTCGTGGCGGACGCAGTCGCACTGGAACGAGACGCCAACAAAACTCATCCCCTCTATTTAGGACAAAATGTCTTTAGGTTCACACTCAATTGAAACTTTGTTTCCGGCGTTAAGGATATATTATTAAAATTAAATAACACATTTAACAACGTCGATCATTTTAAACAATTCAATCATTTGTTTCAATGGGCAAATTGACACCAGATCTTTCCATTGTAATTTACTTACTTTTATAAACTGTTCGTTTTGTATGTAATTTGATAAAACAAAGGGACTGGACTGTTGTTTTTTTTCTGTACTTCAGTCTCCTAGCATATTTTCCACATGTGGGTGGTTTTTGGAGATTCTGCACTTGCTCTCTTCTGAATCCAAAACTCCAATATTTTCCTGCTAAAACATAATCTATTTTGTGAATACTAGAATACTCCACATATTTCCTCAAAACATTTATCATTGATATTGATTTTTTGTAATACGCATATTTTTGTTTAAATTCCATATATGTCTCCAGACAAGAGGAAATTTTACTGTCTCCACTTTTACAATGTATTTATTTCGTTGCCTAGTGCCCAAAATATTCGTGGAGAATTCTCTTACAGTTTTATCTAAACACACCAACTGTACTTGTAGTCTATACATTTCATACAAACTCAATAATAATATATCTTATTTTCAATCGTTATGAGTGAAATATTACACGCTTTTTTAATTTATGTCCTTGCTGCAGACCACCAATCAATTTTGCAGTAAAGATTCAGATGAAAGTAATATCTTTGCAGCCAGTTCTATATTAATAATCTCAGTTACATCTTTTAATGACATACACTCGTGTGAAATATTACCGTAATAATATTCACTGATTTTGTGTAGCTCCCTTCTTCCTACCCTTTCTGTAAAAGAGCACAGGCACTGGCGCCTCTGCCACTCGAGCGGCTGCGTGAGCGACAGAAGCCATTGCCGCCGCCGCCGCAGCAGCAGCAGCACCAGCACCAGCACCACCCACTCACACTTCCTGCCCCGCCCCCGCCGCTTCGGCGCGTCCGCCGCCGCTCATCCTCACGCCGCCTGAGCGGGGATCGCCTGTAAGAGCCTTCCCGTGTTTAATCACACGATGGCTTTTTTAAGCCCGCCGTCAGCCGCTAATTACTGCAGAGAGGCGCTCGGATTACCTGCAAGGGCGGAGGCAATGGCGGCGGCGGCGGCGGTGGCGGCGGCGGAGGCCGTTTCCGCCGCGCGGAAAGAGGCGGCGGTATCCGGATTTAAACGCGAGTAACCGGCGAGCTGTCGCGCTGGCGCGTAATGGACACTCGGCGCGTGGGCGGAAATATCCGAGAGTTGCGCGGGAGCGCGCTTGGCCGCTTCGTCGGGGCGCGGAAGGAGCGTCGTTCCAAGCGCTCCGCCCGACTGTTTCAGTGTTATTTACATTTCTGCGCCCGCCCGCGCGCGCGCGCTTCGGAATGGGCGCTCGCTTGCGGTGCCTGAGCTGCCGAGCGCAGGTGCGTCGCCCTTCTGAGTCTGCTTCGCTGCACCTCGCAGGACGCCTTCGATTTAAATCCTTATTCTCAAATTAGATTACACGTATACATTTGTTATTTTAGGTAATTCAATCATTAACTCAAGTAGATACTCTTATAAAAGCATTATACTAATTTTATAATAATAATATATTTATAATGATAATAATAATAATAATAATAATAATAATAATAATAATAATAATAATAATAATAATAATAAATTAGCTATAGGTGTGCTCCCGAAAATGACCGTTCGGGCACTGGAGTGTCTTCACTTGGATGCCAGGAATGTACACGATATGCATAAGTCAGTCATCTTGAATACATGCCGTATTGTTACAAGCCATCTGAATCTTCAGTAAAGCAACCGGACACCTGGTCATCATTCCTGTGAGTGGTTGACATACTGACCAGTAGATACTGTAAATAAAATAATAATAATAATAATAATAATAATATATTTATTTCTGACGAGGTTCAGAGCGTAAGACCTTCTCTTATTCCTAACAACAATTTAATTACTATCTTAAAGAATTGTTGTAGATAAGTTTCTTTTATGTTAATCGGTGTTGCAGTGAAGTGCAAATGCTTTCATTCTAGAATATCAGCAGTCAATATAATTTACCAATAGGTATACAAAATATTTTAAAATCATTACGTCAAATTTACTAACTTCAATTTAAATGAATAACAAATGATTTGGTGAAAATCAGAGCGTTATAAGTGACATTTCATAAATATTCTGAGGACACGTGTTTAAATAGTTCAATGTCAATTTAAAGTCATACATGGCTTGTTTTATGTAGCTACTACGAAGGCTATTCAAAAGAAGATGCCTATGAATTATTGAATAAGGTGTACGGTGAAGATTTTACGAGCCAGGTGACCTTTTACAAGTGGTATAAAACGTTCGAGAACGGTAGAGCCTCACAGACGAGCCGCTTGAGGGGCGACCATAACGTCTCATACCGAGGTTCTACAGAATGCAGCTGCGAATAATATGATTCGCGAAGATCGGCGAATGGTCATTAGAGAGCTTGCAGGAGTCTTACACATTTTAAAATTTTCGATTGTGCACGATGATTATGTCATGCAACGCGTACCATACATATGGGTACCGCGATTTTACTGCATTTTGACAACGCGAGGCCGCACGTCGCTCTCGCTGTAGCGGAATTCTGTACCCCATCCACCGTACAGTCCAGATTTCCGTCTTCGTGACTTCTGGATGTTCTAGAAGCTTCTTGATTAGTGAATGTGAACACGTTTTCGAATGTTTTGGAAATGAAATAGAGTTAGGGAAAATTAATTTTGTGAGATATGTATTTTATAAAGAGGAAATGAAATTTTATTTCCAAAAATTGTATATAAAAATGATGTTTTGTAAAAGATGATGATCTGAGAAATAACAAATTCTAATACTTTTAATTTAAGACTCCGTAAGCGAACCTTATCCCTCTTTCAAACAGACGAGTGAAGTCTATTCATGAGTAAATTCTGAGGTAAAATTCTGTGAGAGTGACAGCGTGTCACTTGAAGAGATACGAGAGTGTTGATGGATAGATGAAGAGATAAAGACTTGGAGGGTGAGGAATGAAACAGTATGCATTTCCACTTGCTGGTCAGTTGAGTGAAGTTTTTTTAAGGGAAAGAGGAGGTTTGCGTGAGCAAAAGAAGGAAATTGTGCTGACATGCATGAATTAGTTGAGGACGTGATCTAGCATGAAGTGACATGAGAGCTAACAAAGAACAAATACGCAGATAGAGCCAAGAGGCCTAAGATTTCCTCTATGCGATTGTTTGCGAAACTCAAAAAAGAAAATAAAAAAATTAAGATAATAAATATTTGTCGCTCAGATGGTCGAGATCGTTACGGCAGTATGCCGTAGCGGGTTCGAGTCCCACCTCGTGGATAGGTGTGTTTGTGTTTGTCTGCATGTGTGTGTCGTTCTCTCACTCATCATAATCATCATCATTTCATCTTCCGTACCCCCCAGGGCTAACAACCCTGGGGTATAGAAATGGGCTCCGCAGAAATGGTGATGCCCCCTAATATTTCATGTTACTCTTCACAGAAAAAAATATGACTGGACCTTAGTGTGAATAACTGCACGTTCCCGTAGTCTATAGAAAAGCCAATTCGCGAAGAGAAAATAATTAATAGAGGACATCGACATCAATGTCCACGAAAGTTACGTAAACGTATTGATCAAAAGTGCCAGTCATTGGATTATCGCGAATTCGACCAACCCAAGGAGGTTTCGGAAATGAAGTTCCATATGTTTGTCTTGATGTAATATATAAGTTTGTGAGTTTGTGGGTTGTTTCTCTGAATAAGTTTGTGGGTCGACTGGTCTGTTCGATGATTTCCGTAGTTTTCTTGATAAGTTCCAGACCAATGCAAGCAGCACGTGGGTGACGAATCGCCCGTAATCCTTTCTTCTTAATTCTTTTCTTACTTCGATCATGTAGCGATATGGCTCATCCTTCAAATTCTCCGACAAGCGTCGGAGATACTTGAAGTCAATGACAACCTACGAAAACCCCCAGGTGCTCAGTTCAGAGTAGTGGGCTGACCGAATAGACGTAAAAATTACAAATCGATTGTGAACACACGACTATCAGTTTGGTTTGGGGTTACCAGTTATCCATTAGTTCTTAGGAATTACAAGTGTCAAGTAATAAGAATCTTTTAATTTTTATGGCCATTGTCATGAGCATTCCGACTACCTAGTTGAATTATGATGAATGATGTGTAATGAAATGTTTGTTGCTCAGAAACACCTCATTTTGACGTTTCAGAAACATCATTATTACAAGTGCCAAGAGCAGCTTCCGTATTGAATTATGTATACTTCAACGGAAGATCTCCCAACGCATCCAAGCCAAAGGTGGGCGTGGCCGTCGAGAATAGAGCACGCGCGTGCATAGTTAGCGTAGCGCGGGGGCGCGGAGGGCGTACGGTCGCGCCGAGCCACGTCACGCGGGGTCGAGGCGAAGGGTTAGTGGGCGATGTACAATTTAAATGAAGAGCCATTCGTTAGCGCGAGGATGCGCGCGCCAATATCTGCCTGCGCCGCCTCCCGGCGTGGCCCATTAGACCGCGGGGCGGCGGCGGCGTCGTGTGTGTCAGGGTGCGGCCGGGCGCCGCCCCCTCTTAGTGGCGTCGACGCCACCGCATCGGAACAGCCAGACGGGGAGTCCTTGCGATGGGAAGATGACGGAGTGCGACGAGTTCGGTGTAGGTCAGTTTTGGGAATACCGTGGGAAAGAAATACGTATGTGGCGGGTACGGAAACAATAAACAGAATGAGTTATCAAATCCAAACCGAGTTTCATTGAGGATTGGTTACTACGACAGCTGCGATCTGCGAGGACTGCTGGTTTGAATCCCGCTTTGGACATAGATGTTCGCTGTTGTTGGCGCTTATTCCAACCTCCGTGTATCATCAATACCCCATTCCTACCCCGCCCTCTCCCTGCGAATGCTGAATAAATGTGAGGGTTGAATGTGACCGTCTGCGTGGCAGAGGGAGAAATCTTCTTAATCGGCTTAAGGGCCGTAGCATGAGCCGCTGCTGGGAGCCGCCAAACGTCCCTTCTAGGAATAGGGTGCAAGCGCCGTCTCGGTCTTACGAGTCACAAGCGGCAGGAGTAGAACTGTGGCAATGGATATACGAGCCACTGCGGAGTTAAGGTTAGAGTCAAGGAACTCTAGGAAACAAAAGACGGCAGTGTGTTTAACAGAGGTCAGGGAGAGTTAGGGGAAACCGAAAGATAATGTTCACCGAAAATGCCCAAAAATGATGATGATGAATGATAATTTCTACTTGCGTGTCTACAACTGAATCTTTGAATCCGGCCGTGTAATGTTCGACTCGAAGCGGAGGTGTTTTTTTCAACATGGGGTAAATAGCTAGACCTCTTCGTAGATGAGAATCTAGTGGCAGACTGTTTGTTACGTGGTTTTGTCCGAGTCCGGGCGGATTCCGGAGCAGTATATTTTATTTTCAAGGGACTCTGAATCACGCGCCATCTTTCGCCGCTCCCACCGTGAGGTCTGGGAGAGGTCTGATCCCCTCTTCCCATGATGCTCTTCCCACGGGATCTAACCATGTTTCTACACCACAGCCAGCAGGTGGTTGTTAGACAGAGGTTCTATTTGGGCACGTGCATTACAGGAAGAAGAAATCTGGCCGTGAGAGAACCTTCAAAAGTTCTTGTTGTGGAGCAAAGAGAAAATTGTCAGCTGGCCGATTCGAATGCAAAGAGGTGGATACGAAATGACGGTGGCGTATGGTCTGATCCTCACGGTGGGGATGTGGGGTATTGGACCGTCGGACAACGGCTTGGATACGAGGGTAGGTGGGCGCCGTGCGCAACGCGGGTAAAGTGTACGAAGCGGGCAGCACGGGGCGGGGGGCGCGGGGCGCGGGGGGAGGCGAATATCGGCCGCCCCATCTGACGCCCGTAACAAGGGCGTCGCGAGCGGCCGGACGCGTGACGGTGGCGGCGCAGGCGGAGGCGGGCCATTAATCACACGACGTTGAAGGCAGCGACGCCAGCGCCGGCGTGTGGGGATGGAGGACCGGCTGCTGATGGCTGCTCGTATTAAACTCGCAGATTTGGGCCGCGCGGCGGCTTCTCCGTCGAGGGCCGTCCTGTATGTGTGTGTGTCTGTATGTGTGTGTATGTGTTCGGTGCTCGACTAGTGCTCTACATGGTTACCGTGTTTATCTCGGGATATCCAATATTCTGCATCGCCACTTTACAATTCCGTCGTCCCTCTTGTTATTCCAATTACACCATATCTGTCCGTTTATTCTGGCTATTCTCCCGTTCTGGGTTTAGAGCTTGCAGCTCTGTGTCTTAATGAATATTGCATCATCTCTGTTAGAGAGCGTTATATGTTGTGCAAACACTTCTCCAACATGAAAACATGGGTCGGGCAATCTGCTAAGCGTCTGACCTACACATGTATCGGACGTTCCAAGTCGTGTTCCATTCGGACACACATAATTTTATAAATCAATTTGTAAATTTATGTCTTCTAGGTCTGAGTTATTCGCTACGCTTTTTCTATATTCTCTATTTTTGTTGATAATCCCCACTAATGCCTGTAGTTTCCTTGAGTGAATATTTGATACTATTTACTCACATAACTAAACTCTTACTTATTTCTGAATTCCTCTACAATTATTTGGATACGTGATATTTTACAGAGATTTTGAAAACATAAGTTGATGTGTTTCTGCATTTTTATGTATGAACTGTTAACTGTACATATATAACCATTTTCGGTTTTTTGTTTCAATCAGACGAATGTCACGTCATGTATGTCTCGCGCTATCCGTTTTACTTATTCTTTACTGTAATTTTATTATGAAATTCTAGCAAGGGAGACAAATATCGCTGACTGTTGCTGTTACTGACTGAAAGATGTTACTGGTGTCACGGATTTTCTTCAGACTTCCTTAAAAACAATTATGTTGTTTGCATGAAACAAATAAACAACAGCTTAGCATTCTGTTTCTTTTTATTTTACTTTGATACTTTTTTAAATTTTTTAATATTCTTTTTATGTATTCTTTTTTGAATTTGGTCATACACCTTTGATTGTTTTTTACCGTATTCCTAGCTTCCCGTTTGTTATGTACTTGAATTTTGACCCTCTTAACCAGGTTGCTTCTCTTCGACTTTTGAATCCTTCTTAGTTCCTTACTTCCTCTATTTCTTAGTTTCCTTCTTAGTTCCTCTATTTCTTAGTTTCCTCACTTGTTGATTAAGCAAAATACAATGAATATAACTGCATGCATATTTTCTAAACTCCTGATCATTTTTTCGCTCATCGGATCATTCACCCTCCATTTTACCTCCCCTCGCCAGGTCATTTTCGTTTCCTACTCTCTTAATCTTTGGCTGTCGCGAGATGAACTTACTCCTCACCTTCAGTGCCCCCTCACCACTTACCCTTGCCCTACACCGGGCTCTGCTCTCACGTGTCACTAGCCTTCGCCTAGCCGTTGTTTGCGCAGCCCTCGCCGCGGGCAGCGGGTATTTGCGCTGCAAACAGGCCCCGCAGCGGCTAGGCAGAGACCCGCCGCCGCCGCCGCAGCCGCAGCCACCGCCCGCTGTCTTTCCGTCGCGTGTCCAGGGAGCCGCAGGTACACACGCGGCCGCCGGTTTGCGCAGAGTCCTCCCCGCCTGACCCTCCAGCCGCTTTGATTCGACTGCTGGCTCTACAAACCGACGGAATGGCAAAGACAGTTGATTGCAGCGAGTTGAAGTTCACGTGAAGCAAGTGCGAAACCTTGTTATCTTGTTATCATGCTCCAGTATCTGACACGTATTTTCTGTATATAGTATGCGAAGTAAATGTACTATGTATTCTTACATAAATTCACATTTTTCAGTGTATTTAGTGCACTCGAAATATTTTAAGATTCTATGCCTGTAAAGAAGAATATGGAGTTTATGGAGGATGATTCAGAAAACCCTTCAAACATGCGTAATAACTTCTCGGGTGCGAGTTTTTAATTACATTTATAAAAAATTGATATAAAGGAATTTATTTTATTTTTCAAGTATTTTTCTCGTTGCAGCTGTGTACAGTATTTTTTCTCTATAGATTTTTTGAAAAATATTTCTTACCAAAATTAAAACAATACGTGTGTCAATAGACGAAAAGTACTTGGGTCTAGAGAAAGAGAAAGGACTTTCATGTCTCATTTTCAGTCTTGTGAAACCAACCCAAAAGTCTCTTATAAATGTTTAGTGGAGTAGTTGCTAATTTGTTTGAAATACCGATTAATAAATTAATGGTTATCTTAGTAATTTGCCGAAATTCTAATAAAAGTACTATTTCACGGCGTTACGGTCTTTCCAAGTTTATTTCATTCACTAAAAATGGAACTCATACTCATCCACTTCGTTTTCCTTGTTTCAATAATTCTGTGCATTTTTGTTTCGTTCATTGAACTTTACCGAGAGTTCTAAATTATTCTTTTGCTATTGGACATTCTGATTTCCGCAACGCTCAACAAAACTAGTTTGAAACACCACAGTCGCATACGGACGACTGTGACATAACCAATCCCGAGGAGATGCAAGAGTTTGTCAATGAGCACTTCGAATATTACGTGCAAATCCCACATAATAACTATTACGTCTCTCCCACATTTGCTTAATTACCTTGCAAGCAAAAAGTGGGCGACTACTCGACGAGATTCACAAGGGAGAGATCTACTGATAATCGCGTCCGTGTTTAAACAGTGCGCCATTCCCCGGCCACCCACAGCGCACACGATACCCCCTCTCTCTCTTTCTCCCCACACCATCTCTCTTCTCCCTCCCCACGTACGGCCACCCTTCTCTTCCACGTTCACAGAGGGGGGGCGGGGAGGCAGGAAATAAATTATTGCGCCCGTGCCGGGACTGATTCGAAATTAATACATTTATCTATCGCCCAATGATTGAAATTGAATTGCAATGCGGTGGTATCAGTTTGCGAGCGCGCAGCCGTGCGGGCCCGTGGCACGCGAGCTCGCTGCGTGGATCAGATGCCAGCGGCTTTTTGCGGGGCCGGCGTTCCGCAACGGGAACGCCCCGGCAAAAACTTCTTTTGCGGCCGAACATGGCCGCCGCTGCTGAGAGCGGCGTGGAATGTTTTCAGCTCGTTGCCTCGTGGTTGTGGCGTTTAAACTGTATGTAGAGCTCCCAAAATAAATAACAATAAAGTAGTTCGAACCAGTTGAAAAGCACCACCGAATAGTATCACTATATGGACTGTCCAAGATGATCAATCATATCAACCAACCCGTAGCAACATATTGTTTTGTTTTTGGCGAGCATTATGATGTATTTTGTTATGCTTGATACCTTGAAAGTTGAGATTTTTTTGATTAATTCCTACACAAAATCAACTACACAATTTGTAGTCATAAATAATACATTCAATTACAATTATTTCACTAACAGTCGATGATAGAAATTCTTTTCTCCCTCTTTGGAACTCGATAGCACAAAAATTGCGAAAATTTCAAGTCTTTAAAAAATACGATTATTGTGCTAAGGTTTCAGAACTTTTCTGGTCATCTAAATGAAATATTTGCAAATTGATACTTTTGTTCCATAATTCTAGGAACGAGAATGTAAAAAAATCACATTTTTAAACCGGATTTTACCCGGAGGAGAATAGAGCTGTTTTTCAAAATATAATTGACCATTATGCATTTCTGAACATAGTTTTTCCACAACTGTTCATTCAGTGTCAAGTGTCAAAGGAAATTCTCGGTAATAATTAGGGCAGTAGTGCATAATTATTTCCGAATAAATGAGTATTTATTGTTTACTCGAACCATTCCGCTTATGTTTCGGTTCAGTGACACAAGTATTACAGCATTTCAACCAAGGCACTAGATGTACCGACGACAATAATTGTGGTTCGTCTTGTCTATTTCTCACGAAAGTGTAAATAGTAAATTATTTTTATTGCTTAGATTTCCTTTATATAAGTCAATGTTCGCTCTCGTGTGATCAGCGCAAATTTTAATTTATAATCATCTAATACAAGTAGTATTGTTAGAAACTTGTCTGTCTACATGCATCCTCATTTTCCGTAACATCGCTCGACGACAGTTTGTATCGATTTCACATTACAAACATGGCTTAGTGGGATTCATTTCTACTTCTATTTGCATTGAAATAGAAGTGTTTCGTGAACTTTTTTCAATCTGCTTTTAATTACATAAACGTTAATTTTTATAAAATTTAATTTAAACAATATTGCAGAACTTTCACGTCCGTAAAATTTAAATAGTTTCATGTTAATTACAACATGGCTCTAATAACTAAGAAATTAATTCTTAGTTAATAACTAAGAAATTCTTTCTTTCTGTAACTTGGCTAGTTACTTTGATTAGGAATAATTATTTCTGATCATCTTTAAAATAACGGAATCGATATTCTTTGTAGGTAGTGGCTCAGTTGGTTGGATTCTTTAGAAACATTTTAATTTCCTCATAAATGAGTTCTTTATAACAGATTTTTGCAATAAAATGCTTCCATTTCGAATCGCATTCCATAATTATTCCCCGGACGAATCGAAGTTTAGGTTCTTTAGAAACAGCTTTTGAATAGACGCTTTCTCTGAACGCAAGCGTGTTGGCTTTTTTGAATTATGGCAAAGCAGGCAAAATATCTAGAAATCTTTTGGCCGTCAGGTTCCCTTGAAGTCTCGGCGGTCGGGCTTCCTCCGCTCGCAGCGCCAAGGAATCCTTTAAATCTTGGCGAACTCCTTTTGAATGGGCAACCTCTCGTGCTTCTCCCGAGACCGCCGGGAGTCGGCGTGCCCGAGGCGTCGCGGGAGCGGGGTGCGGCGACGCGACGCGACGTTGGCTGTGCGAGCGGGCGGGCAGCAGGGGCCAGGGGGAGGCGGTGGGCGGTGGGCGGTGTCGCGTGGGCGGTGGCGGTGGGCGGTGGCGGTGGGCGGTGGGCAGGTGGGCGGTGGCGGAGGGCGATGAGATGGGCGAGGGCGGTCGGGCGGTTGGGCGGTCGGCGGTGGCGCGTGGGCGGGTGGGCGGTGGGCGTTGGGCGTTGGCGGTGGGCGGTGGGCAGCGGCCGGTGGGCGGTGGTGCGCGTGGGCGGGTGGCGGTGGAGCGGTGGCCGCGAGAGCGGTGGGCGGAGAGCGGTGGCGGAGCGTGGCGGTGGGCAGCGGGCGGTGGGCGGTTGGGCGGAGGCGGAGGGCGGAGAGGCGGAGGGCGGAGGGCGGAGAGCGGTGGGCGGGCGTGGGGGAGGGCGGACGGCGTGGCGGAGGCGGTAGGCAGAGGGCGTGGCGGAGATCGGTCTGCGGATGGGGGGCCGGGTGGCGGAGGGCGGAGGGTGGTTGGCGGAGGGTGGTGGCGGAGGGTGGTGGGCCGGAGGGTGGTGGGCGGATGGCCGGGGCGGGCGGGCGGCGGGGCGGCGAGGGGCGGCGCGGCGCGGGTCTGCTTCGGCAAACACTGATGCAACCCGACGCACACGCGATGCGCTAAGTGACAGAGCGCCGCGCCGGCGGCGCGGGGCGGAGGAGGGGAGGGGAGGACCTCGGCGGTGGCGCGGTGGGTGGAGATGCGGTGGAACACGAGGGACAATACAGTTCGGAGATGGAGAGGTCAGGGAAAGAGGAGCGTGAGTCATGCAGAATTTTAAAGAAAAGCTACCACTGTAGCGATGAGCTGCTCGTTAAAGAGATTATGCAAAGTGAAGGGAATTGGGAATGAACATTGGATATTTCATGCCTTTGAAATGGCTAAACAGAGAAAGATGTGAAGAAATAGTAGAAACGTAGGCTGTTAGGTTTTGTGGATCGTTTATGGTCAAAATACAATCGTTTATAATTAAAATTCAATTCATAAACTTGAAGCTGTGCGTTGAAAAAATGTTTGGTGAAATGAATTCAAAATTAATGTATTGTGGTGAAGTGTCTACGGCTCAATTATAACAAATTTTCAACATAGAATCGTGCTTATATAAAATATGAATTAAATTGAGGTTTACAGAATAACCTTTAAACAATTTGAGGCTCTAATTAACAAATAGATAATTATAAAGGAATATTGGCGCACGAATAAGCACACGGCAGAAGAATGGAGACCAAATACTCCTCTAGACCTTCAGATATTTCACTAAGTCGCAATTATCTTTCTATATAAAATTGGATGTTAATATATCTGAGATCGATAAACGTCGCCACCGTTTGACCGATCTCCTTGGAAATTGGCATATGTTGGTGTTTTTTCATGGATAAAGTTTGTTATGCTGCTCAGTTTGTTGTAACTCTTCACTGCATGGCGTCGCAGTACAAGTTTGTGTTTAAGCTAAATGCACTTCCCAATCCACCTGGGCTTCATTGTTGCTGGGAGTTGCTGTGTGGCGCGGGGCGGAGTAGAGCAGGACAGGACGAGCGGGCGGCTTGGGATATAAACGGGGCGAAACTAATGCTGAGCTAGCAACGACAGCAAGGAGGCGATTGCGCCACGAGGACAGGTCGCAGCAGCACTGACGGAGCCGGGAGACGGCGGTAGGGCGAACTTCTGCTAGTTATTTGTGAAGAGGGTGTGGAAAGTGAAGGTAAATGAGAATTAAGATAGGATATTTCATAATCTTGAAATTTCTAAAGATAAAAAGATTCAGTCATATAATGTTTTAACAGAAGTAGCTAATAACGGTGTACTTATTGTCGATCTAAAATTAAATAAATAAATTAATTAAATAAGATATGGAATGGAAAGTATGGAAAGTTGAAGTTTCTTGAGCGAATATGGTACAATTTGCGACATTATCCCTATTAGAAGACGATGCTAATCAATCAATGGCTCCAACTGATGAACATCAACTGATATCAGGGCATCAGTTGATGTCGCTGCAGTGACTCTGACCGGATTATCCAACGTTCCAGGCTTTTCGACACGAGGTAGATAGTTTGATCCAATTAAGTCGCTGTCTGGAGGACAATTCTAGCAGCCGACTGCTCTGATCGGCAGTTTTCCCTGGTTTCTCCGATCAACACCAGGCGAATGCCAGATCAATACTCTAACAAGCGGGTCACGGACCGCGCACGATCTTTCCTTTCTCTCTCTTGCCCTATCCTCACCCTTACTTACACACACTTACAATACCATGCTCTGCACTACCACACATGCCGGAAGACCGGTCGACAGCTTAGAGCTTGCTCCGGCTGGGGCAGTGCCCCGCTGGCGGGAGATACCTCGTTGGGGAAAATCCTATAGGCCGGCGCCGGATCTCGCCATCCAGCTGGAGAAGATCACTACTCCCCACCTTCCGAGCAAAAATATGCACTACACTTACGGGACTAGCGACCATAGTAATTGACGTGCCCGGACTAACTAACAATCAATCATTCACGAAGCTAATCATAAAAGGCACATCGGCTGCCGCAGATGAAGACGCAGTGAACGGTCAGACGGTGCGCCTGCGGGCTCTTGGGGGGGGAGAGGGGGGAGGGGCGACGAAAGAATGGCGGTGCTGAGCTGCGCGACCGGGGCGATCCACCACGCTCAGCCCCTCGCTGTCTGCGCGTCCCTGTCTTCCTCTGCGGCGTTCTCCCTCTCGTCCTTCCGCTTCCTTCCTCTGTCCCTCCCTCCCTCGCTCCCTCCCTCCTCGTCCGACGTTTAGTGATAAAACTCAAGTTTCTTTCATACAGTTATGTATTCGATTTTTCAAAACTTCCTCCTCCTGCGCGCGATCGGGCAGCGGCGAGATGGATCAGGCGGGCGCGAGGCAGCGCTAGTTGTGCACAGTGGTCGACGTGAGGAATGCTGGCGGACGTGGACAAACGAAGCGGAACGAACTGTGACGAAATGTATTTCTTTTTGAATCACAATCACAGTATTGCGGTGGTCAGTTTTACTCTACTGAAAGATTATTCTTACGTGGATAAGTCCTAAGGAACATTAAATGATTATTTGAGTTGTAATTACCACCACACAGGGAAGAAATGTTCATTTTTCATTGGGGTCTTTTGTAAGTTTTGGTCTATTACTTGTTTTGATAATGAAATCATTATCCTGTGAAGTGAGAATATAATGAATGCAAGTTGAGTACAAAATAAGACAACCTGGATGGCGAGGTGGCTTGAGGCGTGCCGACTCAGCACCTCAGTCTGAAGGGCCGCGGGTTCCTGTCCCACAGAGGACATGATGTTGTTTGTCCCTGTCTTTCATGTGTGTGTGTGTGTTTTCGCGCAATGCATTGTGAGTCTGATGACCACAAAACGATGAGCCCACGAGTGTGTCTAGTGTAATGGTTTAATGTGTGATTCCATGAGGAACATAGTGTTTTTCCGGCGCAGATAGCTGGAATCGACATCCCCTGAAGCTGGAAAACGCCCAAGGAAGGAAAAAAAAGTCTAGTACAATTTAAATGAGACACGGATTCTTTTGTCGATAATACGTTACGTTCATCGACAAGTTAACGTTACTTACCAATTGCACGATTTTGTTTTTTATTAATAGATTCTTAAAAATAATTATTTAAATGTGTTTCTTTTTGAATTCCTGTATAAAGCAGAGATGAATAATTGCGAGTATGCTCCTCACGCAGTATGCTAATTCGAAGATAATCCGGCTTAACCCTCGTGGCAGATCCTCCCCAAGAATCGCCCCCGCGCCCATTGTGCGTGGGCGGCGGCGGCAGCGCGCGGGCGGGGCGTGGGGCGAGAAGGAAGCCGGATGACAGATCGGCGGCGGCGGCGGCGAGGAGCGCTGGGGCGGACACGCTCTTTCAAAGGAAAACTTCTGGCACCGGCGGCAGAATCCCGCGGATACAAGACGCCGGGGGAGGGGAGGGGAGGGGGCGAGGCGGGCGCCGTCGGGGGATGAATTAGCATTCATGTAAACAGCCTAATGGTCTCGGCCGCGCGCACGGGGAGTCCCCGCGCAAGGGCGGCGGCCGGCCGGCCGGGCCCGCTGACAGAAGGCCGCGCTCGCGGAGAGATGGAAATGATTGAGTGGCTGGCGAGTGGCGCGTCCGCCAGGGGCAGTTCCAAAGATCGATCCTGGAGGGTGGGCGGGGCATTATGGCCTCGTATGTATATATCCCCCCCCCCTCCGTCCTCCCTCCTTCTGGCGAGGAGTTTGAATGAGCGTTGAAGGCACGCGGGTGGCTTTTGAAAAAGCGACGCCCCTCGCATACAATGGGTTCTGAAGATGCCCGCGAGGATTGCGGCGGTAAGTCTCCACGGTGATTAGAGCTCGCTTTGGGGAGGGGGTGATAGAATGGACACGCTTCTGTCGTAATTTACCGGGTGGCAAGATGGAGATTCCCCGCAGGGAGTACATAGGAAATGGGCTCCGCGACTGTAATAGTTTATTTAAGGCTGTTCTATTCAGAAGTGTACATAACGCAACGGGACGTAATCTCACCACACACTTTTACGACTGTAACGGATGACGCATTGTCACAATAGTGCCATTCAATGGTTAAGCGCATCATCACCCGCGAATGGTTCACACTGAATGACGGAAACTTGAAATGGAAGCTCTCGGTCGATAATATTACGCAGAGAAGAAATGTGTATTGCCTTATAATTGATTTTTCTATTCCTTATTTGCGAGAGTCCCTGTTACTACTGAAGAGTGGAGGTTGAATCAAACATTACAGTTAAGCGCATACAAAATTCGGAGTGGAACAAACGCAGTACCTCTTGCATTAAAAAATGTACTTATATATTTTCCAGTTCTTTGTTGTAAAACCCTTAAGATGACGAAAAGAAACAGGAAGTCATGTTACGAAATATCTGAAAAGGGTTGAAGATCTTCAAATACCGACTACTAGCCATTGTTTGGCGGTGAGGTAATTTCGTTTCCTTCCACGTATGAGCAGACCCTCTAACAGCAGCCACCGTCGTAGTTCCTCTTCTGACCATCTGTCCCGCGCGGTCCTTCGCTCGAAACGCCGCGCCGCCATGAACTACGAGGACTTCATATGAAGTTGAATATTCGCGTAATCTGCTCCCCTCGTCCGCGGGCGTTGGAGGCGGGGATTCGGCGGCGGCGCGTGCTAAATCAGGATTACTCGCCCGAGGATTACGAGCGCGGGCGGCCGCAACCCCGGACCTGGGCGACGGCTGACGCCCGGGGGCGGCACGGGGGGGGGCGGCGAACGGCCCGCGGGGAGCCGGGTCAGGTGTCACGCTCGCTCGCGTGGCCCTACCGATGGGGGGGGGGGGGCGTTGCCGGTGGGCAGAGTGGGGAAGCGGGGAGCGGCAGTCGCGGGCGGCGCGGGCAGAAGGGGCCTCCGGCGGATGTTAATTCGGTCGCCGAAGTACCACGAGGTCTCCACGATCGCCCGCGCCGCCCGCGACGCCCATTATGAGAGTTATTTACGGCCGCGCACGTGCGAGTGGCGAGGTCAGTTGGGCTGCAGAAGGGCCAGTTGATGGTTACGAGGGCATGGAGTGTTGGGCAATAAACGAGGTATATTTCTGGCCTATTTTCTCACTTGTGCATGGCTTGTGTCTAAAAATTGACGCATTTTGTAGAAGTAAGATCAAACCTCCTTTTGAAAACACGTCAAATTGTGAATTGTGAAACGGGTTATTTTGTAAGGAGAAATGAGAAGTAATAAGATAAAAACAATTTGTGTTTGCTCGTGAATTTTATTGTTTATTTACGGGCCATTGTTTTACACGTTTCTTACACGCACTTCCGCATCTGAGAGTTAAATAATATTTTGCGGCTCCGATGACAAGCTCTAATATACGCAAATATCCACTTCAAAGGAATGCATTCATATTTACGGTGGAGGGAATGGTCTATTCAACCGGAGATGATCAGCAGCAGGTGCCTTCAGGACTTTCCGATTTTACAAATTTAACTCATTGTTTACACTCTTTCTTGTTTTATCGCGCGTTGTGCAACAAAGGAGAAATCAATAATGCGCAAGTACGCAACTTACTTCGGTTATAAATCTAAATAAGTTTTTCCTCACAATTGAACATTCTTATCACAGATAAGTCTTGCCCTTAGATCCACATCCGTCACAGACCAAGTGAAAAATGTTAAGATAGAAAATATATAGCTAGAATTATTATCTAATTACAAAATCAAATGAACTGTTTAATTATTCGTTTGAATACTTTCTTTTCCCCTAAAAAAGAGGGAATTTGCAACGTATTTTCTGAACCAATATTCGTGTGAATTAAAATTTACACGAGCGGATGGAATGTAATTTACTTGCCTTGGTGATCATATTTCATTTGTCTCTCCGCGGGAGTCATTTAATATGTTATAATTAAATACATCCTGAAAAATCTCTGATATACATTACATAATAATTGATGTTATTGCAATTTCCGTCCTAATTCAAAAATATTAAATTTTTGCTCTTTTTACAAGTTAAACATTTCATTTCAATAATATACGAATTATGCAGCTTTTTATTTAGGACAATGAAATATTCGTATTGTGAGAATGGTCTACATCCGCAAACAATGGCATTAAAATCATATGAAGATGGAATTAACAGTATAGAGATAACAACAATTTCAGCAATGAGTTTTGCCTTTACAAGTGAACTTGTGTATTCCATATTTTCTTGAATTGAATTTATAATATATATATTTCTGATATGATAGCGATTTCCTGTCGATTGTTCTCCTACGTCTACTTAACATACAGAATACGTAAGTTAAAATGTGAACTAATGATATTTTTAAGCATTATAATTGAAACATTATTGTATATAATTCAATGTATGTGTTTCAAGTGACATAATTCAGTGTTTAAATTGTCGATTAAACGAAGTTTGTTTTGAAGTTGTGATGTGCTCCTGTACCATCATATTTCAACCGGCCAACTTCAAGCGTTCAGATTGAGTCACTCTGGTTGCGCGTGGTGGGAGGGCACGTAAAATCACGGCGTATGTTCTTCAGTTTACACTTCCTCGGCCTCCATCGACAAAGTGCCTTCACACTTCTGACACGCTTTGCAGCCAACTAAAAGCTGTCTCTTCTGCTATGCAAAGCGACTTGTCCAAAATTCGCTCTCAAATCGCAACTCAAGATTCTCTTCTCTCCGCCCTCCCATCTGTCTCTCTCGTCTCCCTTCTCCGCCTTCCGCCGCTCGTTGCCTCTCCTTCCCCCTCGTCCTCTCGCTCTGCGTCTGCGTCCCTGCTGCCCCTCGCCTTGCGTCCCCGTCCCGTCCGTCCCGTCCCGTCCCGTCCCGCCCCCGCCCCTGCCTCGACCCTCCCCGCCCGCACGTCTCGCCCCGCCGCGTTTGTCGCCCCTCGTGCCTCGCTCGTCCCTCGGCTCGCCGCCCCGAGTTCTGCCTCCTCTGGTCTCGCGTGCCTGCTCCCGTCACTGTGTCTCTGTCTGTCCTGTCTCGTCCCTCGTCCTCCGTCTCTCATCGCTCCACCCCTTTCCCACCTCCACCACCACCACCAGTCGTCTCCCTGTCTCGGTCTCGTCCTCTAGCGAGCGCGCTGTCTCTCCTGTTGCTCTCCTGCTTTCTACATAGTCCCCTCTGTAGTCGTCTCCTGCTCCGGCTCTGTTTCTTTCGCGTCTCCTCCGTTCTCGCAGCCCCATGCTGTCCTTCTGCTCCTGTCTGTGTGTCTCTCGCTCGGCCCCCGCCGTGTGTGTGTTGCTCCGCCGGCGCACGGCGACCCCTCCACACTACTCCATCGCACAGCGCCTCGTGTCTACTTTGTCCGTGTGTCTCTGTCTGTGTCTGTACTCTTGATTGTTTCTCGGAACTGTCTCCTTTCTGAGCTGTCTCTGGTCGTCGTCCTTTCAGTGCTACCTCCCTCTCTCTTTCCTGCCTCTCTCGCTTCTAGATGTCCGTCCCAGCTCGTGTCCTCATGTTCACTGTGGCTCCTCCGCTCCGTCCTCCTCCCTCTTCTCTCACTTCTCTACCCCGTCTCTCGCCTCCTACCCTCATTCTCCTATTATATCGTTCTACTTTAGACGAAGTTTTAATTCCTGCATGAATATCTACTAATAATCAGGTCATTTTACGCGCGCGTTTTACTTGCGCCCCTTAAAATTCTTACAAATCCCCCGCGCAACTTATATTCTGTACTGCCTAATACGTCTCCCTAACAACTGTTATCATACGTAATAACTTCCCATGTTGCCTCAAGGTCCTTTCTCCTGTCCTGCTTCCTTTTACGGTCCCCGATCCCCTCGCGTGTGCAGCTCGACCACCCTCACGTGTGCGCCGCCTATCCCTCCCGTCTCCTCCGCCTCCTCCCGTGGTCTCCCGGTCCCCCACCCCCGCGCCCAAGGCCCGTTGGCCATTTGGAGAACCTCGTCCGGGCTCTGCGACCCCTCATTCCCGAAAGCCGCGAGCCCGACACTCGCGGTCTCCGGTTAGTTCTCGTTCTCGCGACTCGGCAACAGCTGCTCCGCCCGCTTCCCGAGCCTCCCGCGCTCAAATCCCCCCCCTGACACACGCCCTCGCCCTCTCCCGCCCCCACCTCACCAATATGCACACACGACCACGTCGTATATTTACCGACCTTCCCTGCCTCTTCGCGACCTCCGCTGTTCCGCCTCTCGCGAGTTCTTTCCTCTCCGCTTCGGTGCCAGCCCGCCCGCCGCCTCGCTCAGCCGCGGCACCGCCTTCGCCCTTCCTTTCGTACCTCTGACTGGCGCAAATTCGGCGAGCCCCCCTTCCGGCCGCGGGGCGTGGTGATCGCCAGACCCTTCCACGGCTCCCGCTTCCTCGCAGCCTCTCCGCGTGGGGCTGTAGCGCCCCCGGTGTCCTGCAGCGTCGCCTCCCGATGCCCGCGCTCACTCGGCGCGGCGCCCGAGCGGTTCCTGCGGGCTAACGCCCCTTCGCGGCGCAAAGCCGGCACGGACGCCGACGTTAAGACGGCGGCCCGGAGGGCGGGGCGGGGCGGAACAGAACGGGAGGGGCGGGGGAGAGGCTCACTGGCCGCCCAGCAGGGCCGAGGCGAGGGGAGGGTGCCTGGAGGATTTGGTGGTGAAGCTGATGTTGAATTATGTATTAGAAAATGAAACGACCCGCAATGAAAGGTTACATGTGATAATACTAATAATAAAATGACATAGGAAACGTTTGCTTACTGGCAATTTCAAAAATTAGAAAATTTCTATTGTAAAAAATAAAAGGGGAGGCGGGGACAGCGTTCAGGATGGATCGGAGTCGGAACAGTCAGCCCACAACCGGAAAAGCTAGAGAGGCTTTTGAGCGATTTACTTCGGGGAGTGGGGGGGACGCGGCGTCTCGTTACGTTGCCGGGCCGGGCCGACGTCGGACGCGAGTTAGCTGAAGAGCCAGGTCCGGGCCAGGCAGCAGATCGTTTTCGGGAAAAGTTATAGGGGACGCGGCCGGGGCGGCTTTTGAGGACAGCCGTACCAGCATTCCGGCCCCTCCGCCTCGCACGCGTCCAGTAGTGCAGCTTGCGATCGTGGTGAGGTTACTTGATGGCGATTCAGGGTAGCGAACAATAGATTGATTGATGTAATACAATAAATGAGTTTTTGTTTCCGTCCGGGGCAGGATCAAATGCCGGTCGCTAAATCCAACTTGTCCCGAAAATCCCTGAACCGTAAAAAAAGACACTAAAATATTTGGTCACAAACATTAGCTTGAATGATTCAGTTTAATATAATGAAGTGTATTAAAATCTCACGACTTCATTGAACCAACCAATCACGAACAATGTCTGTAATATGACATTGCCTAGAATCTAGAGTATAAATTGCGAAATACTTTTAGCACGTTTTACCCTATAGAATTCGCTTTACCATTTGAGGTCCTGAACAACATATTCAATGCAGTGTGCCAATCCGAGAATTAAATATATTTTCTGCTGGGATGGTTACGCCAGTGTAGTGATTTGTACCCGTCGTCGTCGGTCGGTCGTGAAACCTCAAGGTTGCATATTGATGAAGTCTCTCATGTCAAAGTTCGGATAAAGTCAAGCGCGCAGGACCGCAGTACTTTTTTACTTCCCCAACTGCGTAAGGAAATCTTCGCTGTAAAATGTCTCCTCGTAGGAATTCCCATCTCCCCTTAGCAAGCTACCCCGTGTGATGGCGGATTCTGCGAATCTATGAAATGGCTGAGGTAAGAGCAAATGGTTCAAATGAAACTGAAAAACCAAGCAAAGAAGCAAACTTGGTATTGCAGCATTCATAAAATAATTTTTTTCAATTTGGAGATTTAGGTGCCCATATCAATATTGATAACATGTTGATTTTCTGCTACATTTTTTTGATTTCCATCTTTTACATAAAATTAACTACAAATTATTAATTAAATTAAGTACAAATTAAAACAAAAATGTTTCGTTGGTCATCCACAACTGGCAGGTCTTTGTTGTCTGCCTTATTGACTAGGCGTTGATGAGCGCGGGTTGAGCGATTCCATTCCACATAACCTAGGTACTCTAGGTCTAGATGAGCTTACTGTCTGGAAGAGAATTCTAGCGGCCGCTGCTCTGATGTAGTTTTCCGTGGTTTCTCCGATCATTACTAGGTGCATGCCGAAAAGTAACAAATACTATTCTACCTCGCATATCCGGGAGACTAAGCTTTTGGTGTGGCCGGGGTGTGCTCCGGCCCCCGCTGGCGGAAGGTTCTGTGCTGGGCGAAAAACTCCCTGCAAACCCGAAGTGCCAGGGAAGCAACCCAAGCATGTGTTATATTATACGCCTTCAAACCTACCCCTGGATTTTCCATTATCGACGTAGCATCGTACACGGGGCGACTATAGTGTCCAAAACAATTGCGCGCGCGGGACGAACGGGTCGCACGAGGTCGACTCACCCTATGAGTCACACCGCGAGGTCATCGCGAGCGGAGTGAGACCAGGTGGACCCGGAACAGACAGCGCGTGCGCCCAGGCGATACTTCAGCTCATACTTGAGTCAACTTGTGTTGATTGGCGCCACGTCGGCCTTAAATCTTGGTGTCACGCACCTTTCCTGGCGCGTTTATTAATAAGGTGCTATGCTTTTTAATTAATTCGCGAACGTCCTCCTGTTAAAACGGTCCATGCGTCCTCAGTCTTTGCTCTCTCGTTACCTGTCTGAAAGAGATTCCCTTTTTAAGCAGGAAGTATACTAAATGAACCTAATGTCATCGGGACCACTTTAAAAAAATCGAAGTATCCCGGATTTTAAATATATGTTGCATCCTAAACAATAAATCCAAAAAAATCAACCATAATTAAGGCTTCATTATTTAAAGCAAACTGCATTTATTTATACATTCAACTACTCTTTTATGCATAATTTGTCATGGCAAATGAGCTAAGGAGAAAGGATGCTGTTCTTGCAATGCCCCCAAACCTCACGCACCTATGGCCCCCACTCACGCCCACATTGTGAGACTATTCATGCCCAGCCTTGCTCAGGTTCATCTCGTCTGCACGCTAACCAGGCTTGAGACTTTTCACGTACACCACTGGCCCCCCTCGCCCGAATACGCAAACTCGTGCTTTCTCTCGCACCCA
>BOPP01000014.1:12892754-12904397 GCA_017312745.1 Gryllus bimaculatus | reverse complement strand
CGCCGCGCCTGCGGCACCCGTTGCGTGAGCACCCGTGAACTTTTACGTCGCTCGCATCTTCGCTCTGCTTTTGTCCCGCCCCCCGGGCGTTCTTCCGACTTTTTCCTTTGCTCTCTCGCTCTCTCTCTCTCCATCTCCCTCCGTCTCTTTCTCTCTCCCCCCTCGGTTTCTGTTTTTCTTGCTGTATTCTCGCACGTTGGAGGAAGTTTGAGACTTCTAAGACCAGAGTTTGTTTCGAGTCCTTGCCCCTGAGAAGTGGGTGAGATTTTAATTAAGAATTTTTCTCACTGCTCGGCCAGAGACACTTTCTTTAATATCTCACTAAAGTCAACATCCCGTTTTCACACTAATCCTGACATATGCTAAAAGATAAATTCATTTCATGTGTGAAAAATATGTGTTGGTCTTTTGGGTACACAAATCAAGGGTTTTATAGTTCTACATATAGAAATCTTTGTGATAAAATTAAAATGCATATACTCGTATTAGGAATCATGCACTCACATTTCCTAGTCAAAACGTCTATTTCTTAGAAATATTAATTTAACATTTACGTTTCGTAGAAAGGTATATTATTGTAATTTTGGGCATCTCTCCTAGAGCTTGATGGCTAATATACGTAATTAGTTTTCCAACGGACTTAGATTTTGTGGTAAGAATTATCTAGTGTGATCTTTTTTTCTACCTAAGAGTGATCTTTTCTCTTTTAATGCTTATCTTTTAGTATTCGCGAATAAACCAATTTTGCTAAAACAACTTTCGATATGTGTTTAAAATTGTAGAGGACAGCCTAAATGGTTATCGAGTTTCACTTCCATTTTTTCCCCCTTTTCCTCATTTAGGCAGACCATGACATCAACCGATCTTCGCAAAATTTCTAAATAAACTTTGTTCTTGGAGTTTCCGGCCTTTGTCAGAACAGCAACTTTTCTGTCGATTTTGAACAATAGTAATTCACAGAACAACCTGGGAGATGTTGAATACTCTTCGTGCATTGTAAGACTTCTTTTCGAATGGGCCGTGCCCGGACTATCGGAGTGAAAGCCTGTTTCGCTTCTTCACAGCGGAAACGTGACAGCGCCCCCTCACGGCATCTCAATTATCGGGAATTAACAGGCTCCGCCCGCGTCGGACGGGCCGTTTGTCCGGGCCGGAGGCGGAGGCGGCGTAGGCGGCAGCAACAGCGGTGGCGGCACCTCCCCTGCTCGTTACCCCCGCAGCCGGTGCTTGGGTTTAATGAAAATGACGAAAAAAAGAGCGGCGACTGTTTTCAATAAACATCACGAAGTGCCGCCCGCCGCCCCGCCCCCGAGCATTAGGGCTCCGGTTTCTTTCCAGAGGCGGACCCGGGAATCTTTTCACTGCGAGAAAAATAATTGGAAACATCTCGGGGCACGTGTTGGGGCTTAAGTTAAGCGGAACGAAGGTCGCGGAAGGATCAAGTGGCGAGCGCAGGTTGGAATGGCGAGGAGGAAAAATGAGGAAGGGAAAGGTCGAATTGGATGCGCGGGGGAAAGGTGTGAAGGAAAGAAGGCGAAAGAGAGATGAAGTTCTCTGAGGCGAACCTGGAAGGCTTATTACCAGAGACCAAACGAGCAGAAATATCAAATATCAAATATCAAATATCAAAATGTCAAAATATAATCAAGAAGATGAAAAACAATACGAAAGTTTGAAAGAGGAAGGTGAGGGAGTTTTCGATGTCATATTTATTTCAAAAGAAAACTATTTGGTGGGGTGCAAAAGTTAGACTTTTAGATTTAGTTTTAAAAAAATACTTTAACAACTAGTGCAGATAGAAGAAAATAAGAAACAATCGAAGAAAATTAATTTGAAAAAATGTAAGAAAGGAAACGATTGAATGAGAGAAAATAAAAAACGTTCGATGTCTAGGAGATTCAAATTTTGAAGAGTAAGCAAAAAGTTTATAAGTTCCGGATATCGATGATTGTGAACATTAGTAGTTTAGGGACACCCTACAGACGTCACAGAGTTCACGGACAACAATCTTTTATGTATAGAAAGTTGATTTTATATTTTAAGAATAGTTTCCGTCCGTTAACTCAAAACTCGCAAAATGTGACATCTAACACTTTGTTTTCACCGACTCAATTAGAATTCCAAAAAAATATTAGAGAAAGGCAGAAAAGATATTCCAATAATCTCCTAAGAGAAAAGATTACAAAAACAAGAATTTTACCTATGATTAGAGTAATGAAACACCATCCCAGGAAACCCCACCAAACGTAGTACAGAGGGATACCGCGGTGCCATTCCATTCCAAGCGAAACCGGGAGTCACCCAAGACGTTACAGGGAGAGAGGGGAGATAGGCGAGAGTCATGAGCCTCTCGCTCCTTCCCATTCGCCGGGCGAATCCCGGGCTGAGCCGTGGCGCGTGGGGCCGAGGCGACCGCTCAGCCTCGCAGCAAATGGGCAGTAACCCGCCGCACCTTTTGCCAGCCGCCTCGCGCCGCGCGCCGCCCGGAGTCCCGCCGGCGGTGCGGAACGGCGCCGCCGTCAGCTTTGTTTACTGCTACGACGCCAGCATCCGCGCGCGGTGTTCGTGCGGTTCCTTGATCCACAGTCGGAAGCGCGGAATAAGCTTCTAAACACGTTTTATGGAACCGCTGCCGGTTTGGTCGTTGAGCCGTGAATGTTGTTAGGGGAACTAAATAACTCACCTCTTGTGTTTACTAGCCGCCTTATTACATTGAAGATTTTTGGATTTCTTCTCTTCTGAAAATTATCAATTCAATAGCTCAAGTAAGCTACTCATTTGTCATAATACTCGTATTTATAATACAGGACTTTGTGTGAATAATTTATCTTCCATGAAAAAAAATTTGATTTGATATGATTTAATTTGATTTATTTCGTCAGAACCAGTAGAAATCTATATGTGACGTACGGGGAGAAGTGTTAATCTGCACACGTTTCTTGAGCTCCAGAATCTCTACCCCTCATTTTTACTCTACGTAGTTGAATGGTTAGTCAAATTATCAACAAAGGCATTACACCAACATTGAAATATAGAAATTGTTGCTTGTTCGTGTTTAAATTAGTATTTGTCATTAAACACCTTCAATTCTAATTGTTTAAGATGTACGTTAATAATATTAATTTCCTATCGTCACTGTGTGACCATAATTTCTATTTGAAATATTATAATTTTCATTTTCTTATTCCTAATAACTTTGCGTCTCTCTCGGTTTATAACCGTTTGCATCGTTTCTTACTTTTTTAGTGTTTATTTTCTTTTATTCAAACATTAACGTTTTTATCTTTAATCACATTTTCTCATCTCCTTCTTTCCTTTTCGTAGCTGGCGCTCCCTCGCTCGTGGCCACACATGCCCACTTTCATATTCAGAACCCGCGCTCTACTTCCTTTGAAAGATCCTGGAGCGCTTCTAAAGCACCTAAAGCTGTGAGCACACAGAACGGTGGTCTCCAAATGGGAGTTTCCAGCTATTAGCATCCGCCATTTTGCACCTCGCAGTTGGTATAACTGCCGCGGGGCGGCGGCAACGGGGCCGAGGCGGGGGTGGGAGCGGCAGGGGGAGAGCGGAGGCGGGCGTGGCCGGAATAACGCCGCGCGGCTTCAACTATGCAAAAACTAACAGACCAGTAATTAAATGTTGCCGGCGCGCGGGCGACAGACGAAACAATAACCGATTCCAGCGCCTCGGCGCGCTTCATTATCCCTTCTGCCCCGAGTCCATATCTCCGGACGTTTTATGAAGGAAAGTCGCCTTCATTAAATTTCCCGCCCAATAATGCAAGCCCGTTAAACCGCCGGCCAGGGCGCGGGGTGGCTGGAAAGTGAGAGGCGGGGAGGGGGAAGGGCGCCGAGCCGCGCTTCGCAAAACGACTTCTGTGCGCTGGGTCGGTAGGATGAGGATCGACCTTGGGTTCTGACCCACGATGGGGGGGAGGGCAAAGCCGAGGGCCTGAAGGTGGCGCGGTCGCCGGGGCGATGGCTCTTTGTGGGCCGCCTGCTGTCCCACGACCATTCCTCGCAGAACCGGTGCCGCCTCTGCGCTCGGTGGTCGGGGTGCATTCCAGAGCGGGCATGCGGGCGGAATTGCGCGACATTTCGCTGGGAAGTGAGCGTCGTGGAACTCATTGTGCGGAGGAACATGCAAATATCTTCGCGTAATCAATACCCTGCCTTTGCTTTGATGCTCATATCTGGCGAAGCTATGTCTGTTATAAAATAGGGAGACTAGGATTGGAGTTGTTTTAGAAACACATTCCATTTTATTTCTTTTCTTTATTAAAATGTTAATACTACAAGAAAAACGAAGAACAAGCTTTCAAAAAATAAAAACGAACATTTACCTTCATTGTGAAGAAATAGACTATTCTTGAAATACTTTGTTGATTAAACCATGCATACAATTCAGGAAAGATAAATGTTTAAAATTGTGAGAAACTTCAAGTTAGTTTTGAATATATCCACAAACGCTCGTCCAGGATCTGTGTAGAGTACGGTGTGAAACATGTAAGCAAGTATTAATACTTGTAGAATTTTTCTAGACAACGTAACCTGAACGGCGCGTTACAATGTAACATTCTTTCACATGCTTTCTTTTAAAAAGGTATCGGCAATCAAATGCAGCTAGAGTAATAAAATGATTAACAATATTAGGAGCACTTAGAAGTGAATAACATTATTGCATATTAATCAAATTCACCTTCACAAGAAATATGAATTGTGCATAGAACTGCTCTCAATCTGCAGGAATTTGCAAAAAGATGTATTTTGAAATTGTTATTCAGTATTTAATTATCGTAGAATATGCTATTTATATCTCAAGACCTCAACCTGGAGAATCAGAGCGGTAACAATTCATTGCCATTCTCCAGTGTTTTGTGGTACCAGTGTACGCTTAACTACTACCTACCCTGGCATCAACAGGGAGCGATGTCATAAGATACGTGTGGTGGATTATGTCGAAGTGGATGCCGTCATGAGGCCTGTAGCACCACATCTCTCAGCACCACACGTACTATGTCACCACTCACTCCAACGCAGAACACCACACCACACACACCGCCACACACTGCACTACGCACTACATACACCACACTATATACACCACGACACAACGCACTACACCACACTATACATACCACCACACACCTCACTACACACTACACACGCCACAGACTGCACCCGTCACCCCACCTCACAAACCCCACCCCACACGCCCCACCCCACCCCATCGCACACGCCCCACCTCACCCCAAACACCCGCACATCCCAGATATCCCACCCCACCCCCAAAAATGTTTTTTATGCAGTTGAAAAATACGATTGTCTTTTACTGTCGCAATGTCACTCACCCTCGTGAGTTTATTGGTGCGGACGATGTTTCTAATCGAGATTAAAATAACAACAAATATGACAATGAAACACAGGTTGAACTAAATATCCAGTTTTTGGAGAAATTTTTAAGTAGATTTTACAATATTGATTATATGTTCTATAATTTTCAAAACAGCCTCAGATATATGAAAAAAATTCTTCTGTGTTTGATTGTATAAATTGTATGTTAATATAATAGATGCAATTGAAATATGATGCAATTTTCAGGTACAAATGATGTGAGTAATTGGAAGATCGTTTGGTATGGTATGGCCTGATTACGTAAAATCTCTGTATATTCGATATTCCGGAAATATCAGATTCTATTGAAATATACGAACATTGTGTGCGTTGTGACCTTAGCATACTGGTGATATTTTTTCTCTTAGTAATTCCCAATTCTTTTCATTTAATTTGTTAAATTTCAAGGAAAAATTAACTTCGTGCCAATCACAAAAAATAAAGATATTTAAATACATAGGATGTATGTGCAGTTATTCTTTGTTACAAATCTAGTATAGTTATCATCATTAGGCACACCGCCGTTGAGTTAATCAGAAAACTAGTATTTTAAACTCATGAATCCAATTTTTAAATAACATTGCGATATTAAATAAATTTAATTTTTACTGCACATTGTTTGTCCAATATTTGTATTCACTATATTCAATTTTATCAGATGTTCAATTTTCACATGTATTGTTGTAAGGAAAGCAATTGTTTGCAAACAATTGATTCCAGGAAGAGGAAACTGAATTTATGTCAATCCAAACTTTTATCTTCATACGCAGTGGAAAACGATTCATATTTTTGTATCTGTATATAGCATTTGTTGAATCCTAAAGATTTATCAATTCACAAACTGGATCTGCTTGTTGACTGAATGTAACAAAATTTGATTAATTCTTAATTTATCATAGGAAAACATGCCTGTTTTGTTCTTTTTGAAACTATTGTAATTGTTAATTGTCCGTACGTGGAAGCCAGAGGAGGTTTTTACTTGAGCCCTTTATGAAATGCGCTCCAGTGAAGTCCAAATGATGACACAGGCGGCGATTAGGCAGCTAATCTGTGTAGACGTATCCGTTGTTATGATACACGTCCATTAGTTCGAGGCGTTGATCCACCGCTGCGTTATCATTTTCCTTTTTTGTTCTTCATGTCTACAGCATTCCACTTCGAAGGCATCTTCAACAGATGTGACTTTTTGCAATCTCCCCTCTCTCCCTCTCTCTCCCTCTCTATCCGTCTCTATCCCTCTCTATCCCTCTCTATCCCCCTCTATCCCTCTCCCTCTCTCTCCCCCTCTCGCTCTTTCTCTCTCTCCCTCTCTCACCCCCTCTCTCTCCCGCTCCCTCTCTCTCCCTCTCTCACCATCCCCCCTCTTCCCCCTCTCTCTCTCCCTGCCTCCTTCTTTTAAATCACCCCGTAGATCAAATGATCAAATGTCAGGTACTGATTCGTGCCCGACAATAATGTGGGCAGTCAATATACAAACGGTATATTCCGATCAATGAATTGTCCATTCAATGCTTATTTCCATTTACTCGACAATTTTATTTGCATTTTCTATTGGCCCTCTATGGCGAAATTGCTGCATTGTTTGCATTTAATTAAAGTCAAAAGTAAATAAAAATTGTTTTAACTATTATAGTGTTTAAATGTTAAAAGTAAATGACGTCGATGTTTTTGTTCCTTCAAACGTCATAACATACATAGAACATTTACTTTCAAAAGTAACGCAAATCATTCAGTATCTCAAACGAATAGAATTATAGTACAAACAACTACAAATATAAGAAATAACTACAAATTAACAAGTATAATATACTTAAATGCAACAATTATTATACGATTACTTGAAAATTGAGTTTGTGCCACTGAGGCTGGAAGAGTTCCGCGTAATGATTTGTCATTTTATTCCTCAATTAGTTAATCCACCCCAATTTATTGACATTTCTATTTCGATTGCACGAAGAGATTATGTGAATGATGAAAATATTAATGCAACTTTAAAAGTAAATGAAAACATTCTTTTACGAAATAAGAAGATACATTTCTTTCGTTTGGTTACACTTTTGTGTGGATACGCTATTATATGCTTACATACTATTTTATTCATTTCTTAATCGAATTTCACGTTCATTATTTTTTATTGCGTGTCTCTCAGACCGCCATTTGTTTATAATACATCTTATCATTATTCACGTTCTTCCAGGGAAGCTCAGAGTGCGCCTTTATGTCCAAATTTCATCACAATCGCTGGGTTTTATTCAATTAACGGTTCTACTCTTCTTCTAACGTATGCTTTCTCTATCCATAACTTCCCCCCTAAGAGTGTCTTCTCATATTTGTGCATGATTTTGCAACAGTCAAGAAGTTCATGTTTTATCGCGTAAGTTTCCCTCACGACTCAGTTGAAGTATAAGAAGTCCACTGTCGCCTAAAGCGCCCAATGATATTGCGACTCACGAGCGCCCCTCTTCCAGGCAGTTCTGATCCTCTCCCCACACTCTCCCGCATCGGCCCTTTGCGTCTTGACGTTCGACGATCCGCCTTACCCTTCCCCGCCCTTCCTCCGCTCGTCTCCGAACCTTGCCCTCCCCTCCCCTCCCCTCCCCGCCGCGCACCGCGATCTCCTCGGTCCCCGGCCACCGCCTACCCGCCCAACGCGACACAATACGGCCGGCGGGGGCGGTCGCCTGCCCGAGGGTATTGAGCGTGGGCGTGTTGACGCTTCTAGCCCCCTCCGCCACCACACCCGCCCCGGTCGGCCCCGCCGCCAGAGCCAGGAAATGAAGGGCCGGCCGGCGGTGTCGAGTCTCCGCCCTCGGGCAGACTCCAATGTCCCGCGCAGCGCGGCTAACAAGTTATTGCATTCCCGACCCCGCTGCGCCGGAACCCTTCATTCCGACCTCGTCTTCATTTGACGGAATTCTCTATTTACTTCTTAGCAGCATCCACACATTGGTCTTGGGATTTCATCTAGGGCGAGCTTCTGCCTTTGGATTCCTCTTGGCGTCAAAATTAGATATACGGCGTTAGAAATGATATACTTTCAGAAAGAGCGGCGTTATTTTATCACTGAAATCAATGAAGAGTTCCAACACCACCACTTTATTGTACAGTCTAGACCTGGGCTTGCCTTGTTTCCAGAGCAACTGAAACAACACCAGCTACAATATCGCCCTCTACAATGAGATCATTAATAATATCCCAATTATATATTACAAGGACTTCTTTTAAACATGACATAGTTTCCACTGTTGAATGCAATGCAGAATATGTCGCTAATATTATGGCAGTACGAACAAGATGATAAAACATGATAATCTGTCGCTAAAAGACAACTATAATAAGCTCTGGAATTTTAAATGACAGTTATATGACATCTATTTGAATTTCCATTAAGAACAGAAACAAGAGAAAACATTTAGAAGATATACGTTATTGTAATAAACAACACAAGTCATTTCCAGAATATATTTACATTTTGTTTGAATATGTGATTTTGTTCTGCAATCGCTCTACATATACACATTCTACATCTAATTCCAGCGATAGTTCATCAAAATTCTACCAAAACACCCATTGTAATCTTAGTGTATTTAGTTGCATGGCGACCTCAAAAGCACAGGGCTTATCTGACATTTTTGGAAAAATAATGCCGAACCGATTCTAACCGTCTACACCACATTAAAATAGTTAGCAAATCAAACTTGTGAAAAACCTACGGACAAAGTAACATTACATTTTGCGTATCGTTATAAGTGTTCTTCAAACTATTAAAATGATCTCTTGTAAAATTGTCACAGTCCGATAGTTATCTACCATAGGTCAACCGCGGAGGCGCCGTGACGTAACACGAGTAGGCAACCCCTCCGACTCCCGCGCGCGGCGGGCGGCCTGAGGGCGTCTGCAAGCGCGCGCGTTCCCCCAACCGCCCGCACAGCACCGCGGTGCGCGGGACAGCGCCGCCCTGCGCGGCGGGCGGCGCTTGAACCCGCCGCCAGCGGTAATGGGCCGCGGCCAGCGACAAATTACCGAGTGATGTGGTTTGCGAGCGGGCGGGGAAGCTGGGCGGTGTTCAGGAGGTCCGGTGTTTGACTCCCTGGGCGCCACGCCAAATCACTGTTTATTCCCGTTTCCGCCCGCAAGCGCGTCGTGTGTAGCACCGCGCAAACGTTGAAACGTTTACCAAACATCAGACCTGTTTCCCACTCTTCGAGTTGTGGGATTGGCTTTGTGAGTTGCTCATGATTGTAGTTCGCATTTGTGCCGTCACGAACAAATGGAATTCGATGTAAAGATATGTCGTGTGATATAGCGCAAAGTAATAGTAATAGTAATAATAATAATAATAATAATAATAATAATAATAATAATAGATTATAATAATATTAATACTTATTGCGATTATTCTATTATTTCTAAATAAATCATATTCAAATATCTAGTGTTTTTTGCAATTGAAAAAAATAAGAAAAATTTACACTTTTGTACAACTCTTTGTTCTCTCATTTACAACAACCGTATGCTTTCTCCGTCATTAAATACGCTATTTTCGTGTTTCAGGCAATATCATCAACCAGTGATTTATGAAGTATTTCAACGAGTTGGTTATTAAGTATGTAAATTCTTTAAACTGCAATACCTTGTTTTGAAATATTTGGATGAAATTTGTAAATAACCTATTTGAAGCAATGATTTACGATTATCCCCATGAATATATGACATTTCCGTAGTTATCCAATTAAAGTTTAAGTGATTCACAATTTGAATATCGAAAGAAACAATTATGACACTCATCAAAGTCGAGTGTTCAGAGGGTTGCTTATCACGAAAACAGCAACCACCAGATTTTCCAAATCCACTTCCAACTTTTGTTTTCTGTTTACTTCACCCGGATGACAGCGACCCCGCCCCCTTGCCCCGAGGCCGCTCTCCGCGCCGTCGAGTCTTCTTTTTGCCCACCGCCCCGTGCGCTGATGTGATTATCCCGGGCCCGATAATGAAAGGCAAATTTAAAAGCAGCGGACGAGCGGCGGCGGCGACGGCTATCCCGAATGCGGGTTTCCAAAGTCAACAGCAGCGGGCGAGATAAACAGCAGCGCCCCCCCCTCCCGCCTCGCGCCCCCCTACCCCGCGCTCCTCCGCCTCTCGGAAGCGGGCGCCGACGCTAAGATCAACACGCGCCTTCCGGTGAGACTTTCCGCTCGCGTTACCTGCGTTGCCCGAAGATCGACTGTCTTTCCGCAAGTTTCGGCACGAAACAGCGCTGCAAGCGGCGGCTCGACGAAGCGTCTACCTTGCGAGTTTCTTCATCGCAGCAGCTGCTTCTGCTTCTTCGTTTGTCATCGTTACAAAAGCGCGATGAATTTCCATAGACTTTACGCCGGGGCTGTGTGCGTTCCCTCGCCGCACTCCCGCGGGGGGCGCGCAGCCTCGTATTTAGTTTCATATGTTTGGATTGTAAACACGCAGCCGTGGGGGAGAGGCAATAATACGACTGCTGTACACAACCGCTCGAAAATTTGTTTTTCGAGAGCGCGATGAGTTGGAATTTCTCTGCTTGTGTTGTACGTTATGAACTTCTCATGCTTCGATGCAGTACAATTCCCGATATCCTTTTGAATGATAAGAGAGCTAGCGCCCATTTATCGCTTCCAGGTATATATGCGACTTCTGCGAGCAGTGTGATTTAATTTACATTTATTTTTATCTCTAGAAATGAAAAGGTATTTTCTGTTTGTATTTTTATACAGAAAGTCGACAGTAAATATTATTAAATTATTTTCTGTTTATTGAGAATGAATCCATTGAATGTATTTTTCGCAATTTATTGCATTGTTATCTTGAAAATGTGTTTGCGACGTTTATTTTCCACCAAGGTAATTTCATCATCGTTTATAAAGTGTAATAGTAAAGACCGGTAGAGACAATTTTTTCGAATGCAGTTAGTAGATATAAATATTTCTCTATGATAATTAATTCTACAAAAGCTTTAGATAAAATAAGGTTAATATCAGATCAGAGAATTTAAAACATGTTTTGTTTTCAAAGTAATATTTTCATTATTATTTCGTCATTTACCTTATGTCAATCTATCTACATTTAAACTTTTGTTACTTAGTAAAACGATTACTAATGTTCTGTATCTTCACAAACGTTTTAATCACTAAATAAAATTTCTAATATCAATATTTTAACCCACACAGACGTTTTTAGTGCTGAACTGGAGTAGAATACACGCATACCTGGCTGAATCCAT
>BOPP01000014.1:12860601-12879710 GCA_017312745.1 Gryllus bimaculatus | reverse complement strand
AATAATAATAATAATAATAATAATAATAATAATAATAATAATAATAATAATAATATATGAATAAAACGCCGATCCGGAGAGGCGAGATCGCTAAGGCAGTAGTGCTGTGGCGATCTCGGACGGAAGAATTGCTAATTTTAGTCCCGCCTCGGGTGTGTTTGTGTATGTTCATGTTTGTGTCGTCCATCCACCCTTCCATTATCGTCCTCATTCCATAACCCGTACCTCCAGAACTAGCATCTCTGAGGGATAAAAATTGTATTCAGTCTAGATTGTTGATCCCCCAAAAGGAGTCGCATACACTTGCCACGGGATAAATGTAACCGAGTCTCGGTAACTGCAGGCGTACGTCCCCGTGGTCCTAGATGGCGAAAACACACAAATCTATCCTATCTATCTATCTATCTATCTATCTATCTATCTATTCATCTATCTGTCTATTCATCTATCTATCTATCCTATCTATCTATCCTTCTATCTATCTATCCTTCTATCTATCTATCTATCCTTCTATCTATCTATCTATCCTTCTCTCTCTCTCTCTCTCTCTCTGTATCTCTCTCACTCTCTCTCTCCTAATTATTTAAAGGATATACATAACTGAAGCTCTTTGATTAACTATGAAATAAAGATAGGTTTATTTTAACAACGTGCATGACAGGTAAAATTTAATTGGGAGAAAACTATCTTACTAGATATTCTTGGTTTATTTTGTGCCATTAATGAACGAACAATTATTTGTAAAATACAGCAAATTCCCTTCGTCCTCCCCCTCCTCCGCCGGATGAATCGAGGCCCAAGCTGAAGCTTGCGGAGCGGCGCGCGTGCGGGGCCGGGGACGAGTGGCTGAGGGCGGCGCGGCCCCGCCGTCGGCCCATCAGCCGCAATGAAAACACGCTTTGTCGTGTAAAAATTGATTTCTCGTGTCGGCGCAAGACGGCTGCTTTAAGGCGCCGAGAAGGGTTCTTCGAGGGGGCGACGCGGCGTGGCGTACCCGACGCCCTTTTTACGGTCTTTCGCTCTCCTTCGCGCTGCCTCCGCCGCCGCCCCCCGCGCCGCTGCTTCCGCTGCCGAATAAACGAGTCTGCGGCTTTACCCAGGCGGCTGAACCGCCATATGAGATTACCAAGACCAAGATCAAGATTATATTAGGTTCTTGTTCGAGTGTAAATGGGAATACGCGTGGCTGCTTGGAAACATGCCTTTATTTCGAATACTACGTAGTATGTTCTCTTTCATGGATGCATGTACGCGGTGTCGGAAAAGGGTAGTATATTACTAGTGCATATTGGGGGAAAAGTGAGTAGGTAGGTGAAAGCAAAGGTGGGAATATCTTTCGATCAGATGGCAGTCTACGGATGTTCTGTAACAATAATAGTGTTTCACTGTAATTACTGTATTCTTTACCATGGAATATCCTGAATTAAAAAAACAACATTGAGACCTTATGAAAAGCAAATTTTTGTAATTCTCAGTTCTTTAATAATAAATGACAATAATAGGGAACATACAACTTACATTTTAATTTAATTGTTTCAAAAGCAAAATTACTAATCCCTCAACTTTTTCAGAACGGTCAATATCTTTGTGTTTTCTTAGTTAACAACCGTCAACAGTCGAAGAACCGACTTCTATTTGCATTTTTCTTTTGTGAATGTAGTGACGTGATGCCACTCTAGTCTGTTCCTTTATTCCTGTCAACGCTCATGGCCTCATGTGTCCTATCTACGCTGCCCTGTCCCAACTCGCCCTTCTTCTCCCTGTCCCTCCCGCGCTGGACCCTCTGGTCGTGCTGCAGCCGCCGCCGCCGCCGCCGGCGTGAAAGATTCAGCAGACGAGGGGCGGCAGGGTCTGGGCCATGGCTCTTGGTACACGTGTTGGACGGTCGATGCCGCCCTGCCCTCGTGTGCTGCCCCCGCCCCCGCCCGCGCTAAGAAAGGCCTGCAATCGACAAACTCTTGGAATTGCTAATTAAAAATATCTGACGTGTTCTTGACATATTCTTGAGCTATTTCAACGGAAACGTTTCACACTCTTGAACTGATGGTTGAAGAAAAATTCGTTGCAAAATGTAGTACGTATGTAAATAGGAGCTCTGTAGGCTTGAAGGGTTTGTTTACAACAAAGGTGCAACATAATTAAGCCCTAACTAATCAGAACGTGCGTGTTCAATTGATGTGATGTATTACTATTATCCTCTAAATTCTATGAGTGCATGCATAATATGCTGCCTCTGAAAACTGTCACGGAAGGGATAATTAATATTCATTACATCTTCGAATTTACATAATACCCTATCACAGCAGATCTCTGATATTCATTTAAAACAATCAGTTGAATGAGAGATTTGTGTATTTTCATTTGTATCATGTCAACGGACGTTTTGAAGGATCTCTTTTTAATTACCATTTTGTTAGAATGCTAAAATGTATGTATAAAGAATGATTCCAAAATTTTACGTTTAGAAAAGGTAACATTTGTAGATAGAATGAAAGCGAAAGTATAAATAAAAAAAGTAAAATACATTTAGTCAAGCAACCCTTACAGGATAAAATACAAAGTTAATAGCACATGGAAATTATTCTTACATCATTTGATTTCAATCACTTTCTTGAACATAATTCAGTCAATATTATCCGTTTTTTTCGCGTGTAGGCCAATTAGGATCACGTGTATCTCCTGCTTCAGCAGGTGCATGTACTTTTCTGGGGAGGGAGATCAGCATTTTAGCTTAATCCCGTTTTTTATCCCCCAAGGTTGTTAGCCCTGGGGGGATGAGATGATGATTGTGAGGGATGAAAGGACGGAACACGCACGCGCGCGCACACACACACACACACACACACACACACACACACACACACACACACACACAAATATACACCCATTCCTGAGGCAGGACTCGAACTCGCGGTCTTACGGTCCGAGATCGCTTCGCACTTCTGCCTTAAGATCTCGGCTATTTGACCGACTATCCGCTCTTTATTGGAGAATTCGTATCACAACAGCACCACCAAGTTAATTTCTACGTAAGTGTAACACGTTTCCGGATCCATTGCACTTTTGATACCATTACACGACACGCGCGTCCATGGAGGCAGCGTGCACGGCGCGTTAAGAAAGCGATCAAGCCCAGCGACTTGCCACATACGAACGTGCCTCGTGCCAATATACTCCCGCAGGCATATTTTGTGAAATTCTGCTCGGAATGCGTATGCGCGTATTTTGCCCCGGCGTTCAACACGTTCGAATGGAAATTGCTCCCCTCTAAAGCGCCGCGATTCGGCGCGCAGAGTGGCGCGACTCCGCCGCAGAGCGAGGCGTTATCAGCGCGATGCGCCGGCGATAGGCGAATGGAAATTCATATTGATAGCGGGGCGACGGCACCGGTCGACGAACCGCCATGAATTCAACTGATTAGAGTGGACCGCGATAACCCCTATATGTTTTTTTTTGTGCGGAGCGTGTACGGCGGGCGTAAAGATTAGCGTTGATGGTGTACGCTGAAAAAAAAAATGGTTTGAATTTCATGCCGGGCTGAAAGCAGATTTTGCTGTGTCCAGTGCGTAAAATGGTATTGTATAGCTTCAATAATAATCGTAGAAATTTGCTTTAAAATAGATTTCGATCATGTTCGTTGTTGGTGTGATTTTTTTTCGTTTAATTTGGCATGAAGTGAGTGGCGAACAAATATAACATATTAGCGTTAATGATCTGTTGGGTTTTGAAAACAGATGTGACCCACTTTTGTGTTCATACGCTAATCAATACTGATGCACAAATGTTTTTTCCAATCCACATTTTTATATTTTAAAATAATTAATTTTAACATGTTAAATATGAATACTAGAACAGTGCATAATGACAAATTTCGGGGTTGGTTTCAAATATCATTAAAAAAATTTACGTTTTAAAAGTTATCCCTCCAAATATAAATTTTCACTGGCAATTGTCTTCGCACAGTGAACTGTAATGTCATATCTTCATAAGTAACCAATTCATAAAATACACTTAATATTTTCAAAATGGAGGACTAATTTGTTATATTGGAGTTGCAGATCGACTTTTCACCAATCAGTGCCTTGGAAATAATGACAATGCATTTTGCATGATGCATTTCGTTCTGATTGTTTTACTCTTCTCAACATATTGAACATTTATTTTCATAATTCGCCATATTCCATAATATATTCATAAAATAATAACTAAATGAAAATCTCACTACGATCATTCCGTGTCAATGGTAAATAAACACTATATCGTATGAAATCACAGTTATAGTTCATGAAAAAGAAAAAAACATTTCTTTGTTGTGGTAGAATTCCAACCACCGTGGTAATATATCTTTGTTGAAGTATAATAAAGCCCGGAAAAATATATCCTCATCATCCTTGAACGAACTACTTTTTAATAGACATCTCTCGCAGTTGGACACGTGTTCTTGAAGCCCAGCGACTTGATAAACGAGTAGGCTGTTTACCGTTGCCCGAGCCAATCTTTTGGTACCCGAGTCCAGCGCAAAACAGAGTCTTCTCGGCCTTTAGCCACCTGCGGCGCATGCGCGCGCTGCCATGCTTGTGGCCAGAATGGGCGCCGCAGGGCGCGTGGGCGGCGAGGTAACCGTAAACTCCTTTGGTTCTCATCAACTTCCGCCGGCGCGCCAGCACAAATCTCGCCGCGTCTGTCGCCGCATTTTATGCGCTCATTATCATGATTTGCTGCGCGGTCGTTCGGCCTGTCCGGGCAGCGCCGGTCACGGCGCCCCGCGCCCTCCCCGCGCCCCCGCCCCGCCCCCGCCCGATCGGCCCTCTGGCGGGTCGCGCACAACGAGTCGCTCCCGCCACCGCCCTGCCGCCGCCGCCGTCCCCGCCGGCCCCCGCGGCCCAGCGAGTCCCCTCCGCTCCGCGCCCTCACGGCCCCCGCCGCCCCCACAGCTCCGCCACTGCCGCTCCGCCGCTCGCCACCCCTGCCACCTGGCGTCCTCGCCGCCCCCGCCACTTCTTGCCCCCCCCACGGCCCCCGCCGCCCCCACGCTTCTCGCTCCGCCCCCTGCTTCTCCTGGGCGTCTCACCCGCCCTCCAGCCTTGCCGCCCTCGCCACCATCTGCGCTCGCCACCCTTCGCCCGCCCCGCCCTTTCCACGCCCCGCCCACTTCCCGCCCGCCACCCTTTGCCGTCCCCGCTACAGTTGCCGCCCCGCCACCTTGCGCCCCCGCCACCCTGCCGCCCCCGCCACCCTTCTAGCCTTGCGCCCCCGGCCCCACCGGCGCTATCGTACCGATCGCGTGCATGCCTGCCAGATCACTATCGCCTCTCCCGGGCTCTCTTGGGATATTCTTGGTACTCTCGTTGATGCTGCTCTGATCGATTTGTTCATCCTCCTCTATTTGCTGTCTGGCGAGCTCGCAAGGTCACTCATCCGTCTTTCGACGGCCTTCTTGAGCAGTCGCTGAAGTATTTATTACTTTATTATTGCACTCGCCTGGCTATTCTTTTGCTCAAGCTTCCACTTGCTCGTTCTTCTTAGCAGCCTTTCGTTACACAATTCGCCTGTTGTCCGTCCGTATTTTTGTGCCATTCTGTCGTTCACTCGTTTGAATTCAATTTTTCCTTCCCCTCCCCCTTTTCTCTTTTCTTACTATCTTTTATCATCGTCTTACTCTCCCTCCCCTCCCTCTTCAAATTAGGTTCACCAGGTCTAAAATAGTGTCTTAGATTCCTTGTCAAAACGTGTTTCTTCAATTTTGTTGAAGTTCGTCTGCCTTTGTTACCGTAGAGGGTTTTGTTCGCTTTTAGACCCACTTGTCGCCGTGATTCGCGCCAGCATCTTTGAGAATGCAATAATTTTAGTAAGAAAAACCCAAAAGACTGTTTCCTAGAAAACCATCTTAATTTTATCGATTGCCATTCTTTTATAGCGTGTCTTTCCCTTCCTCTGTTACTCTCTTCATGATATGTTCCTCGAAGCCGGGGTAGCCGAAGGCGTCTCCTGGAACGACGAAAAGCAAACTTATTTACGACCGACTTCCGTATTGTGGACGGTTTTGTATTTTTAGTAGCTACCCCTCATTTGGGAGTCAGATGGTGTTTAATGTATTTTTAAATCGTCCGGGACGCGAAGGCAGGTTGAAGAGTTTTACGATGTCGGGGGGCCGCAGGGGCGGGCGGGCGCGGCGGGCGGCGCTCGCCCGCCCGAGCAGTGCCGTTACTCGGCGCACCGGTTCGCGGCCGCACGAATTCCGACGCCGGGCGCAGGCGCAGTGGGGGACAATGTGCCAAGGCGGTTCGTGTCGTCTGGGGAATGTACTGGTGAAGACGATGTCGGTGTATAGAGGTTTTGGATGTCATAAAGAATTCTTGGAGTTGTGAGAGCGTGATAATGATGACGATGTTGTTGCTGCTAATGCTGATGATGGTGGTGGAGGTGATGGATAATGACAACGGAAATGATAATATGCCACAACATCTTGTTGCATTTGTCCGAGTTAATAGAATTTAAAGTAGCGGGATGATGATCAAGTAGTGTTAAATCTGAGAGGAATGAGTGTTGCATACACAACAACAGATCTACTTGTAAGATGTCAAATGCGTTATTGGTGAATTTTAAAATGTAAAAACCGACTGAATTTCCCCTCCACTGCCATTCTGATCGCTCAAAGTGATGGTTGATCTCATGGAATGATTTTAACGTGTGCACAGAACTAATTATCTTTTGTCTTTCTCAATTACTACATACTACATTCAATTGTTTTCGTATTGTATTTGACTTGTTACTCTCCACAGATCGCATTTGATAATTCTATTTCACATTCACTATTATTAACCTCAGATGTTGCGAGACCATACTCAAATTTGTCGGCAACAAATAGCAGTAATGTTTCGGAAGCTGGAGAGGGTTGTCGGCATGGCAGTAATGATACCGGTAGAGGAATGAAGAGAAGCAGTCAAGAAACAGTGCCAGTAATTACGAAGTGAAAAATGCGGATGTTTAACTGTTGATTGCTGAATGCATCAGTACCAGACAGACAAATTATTCAGAGATGTTCACGTCATCTTTTGAAGTTCGTAACGATCGTGATAATGGATGCTCTAACAAATATGGTGACGTTAATCCGTCTCTCCTTAGTGGGAGACTTGGAAAAGGTGATGGTTGCACGGACATGCCAGCCACAAGATGTAAGAGTCGCTTGCGTGCACCTGCGCGGGAAGTATTTTTAGGAGGTATTTCTGGAAAGCAGTTTCCTGAAAAATGAATGAGAAATGTAAAGATAAAAGCTGATAGCCTTCCGGTCAGGTGTATCTTTTCTGACGGTTTATTCTGCTTTTATAAAAATGAAATAATTTTCCCTCGTGAAGTAAACCTCTCAGATATTTACTTGCCGCTGTGATCGCTATTAAACATTAATCAAATATAATAATTATCACCTATCATTAAAATATGGATGATGAAAGTTCTAGAATTATGATTTCAAAATTACTTGAATTTCATAATAGCAGTTTTAAAGGTCACATGCCACTTTATTTTCAGTATACTTAAAAAGGTTCAAAAAAATTTTTTTATCTGTCTAAATGTGAACAAAATTCATTTGTAATTATTTAATCACAATCAATAAAAATAAGGCATATGCTGTATTAATTCATTGCACGTACGTTCTGCCTAGATTTACGTATAAGACATTGGTTTATTTATGTTGTTTGTCAACATGCTCGGTATAATTCATAAGAAGTAACTGATAATTTGAAAGTGTATAGATTTGTCAGCAGTAGTATCTGAAATTTGTGCTAAGAAAAAACTAAATATTATGAATAAAAAATATGAAATATAGCATGAAATCATAACTGTATGTTTTCTTATTTGTTTCAGGTAAGATCAGCAATAATTCCATCCCTCTACTGCTGGGGATAACGGAGACCTCGTCACTGTAAGAAATGATTTCAAGTAAATTATACTTGTGTGTATTGACTTAGTAATTAAAGTTCTACGCCTGTTTGGAACATATTCAAATTGTTGACATACTATCAGTATAAATCTCTGGTACGTCTTTCAAGAAGATTTTATCGAATTTAAGATTCTTCATATTATTTTCCCGCTAATGCCATTTGTTTTCATTGCTTCGCACAAGTGCATTGTAAATGAGAAGGCAAATACACGAGAAAGGATCGTGGATATCATGAATTAAGACAGACATAATATCTCCACAACAGCCTTGCAAATAAGGGAGAGAAAGGTAAACGTCGTGGTCCAAATGAACTGAGTGCCGCAGCGAAGCGATGTTTAGTTTTGCATGAAAGCAAGCGAATCACCTCCCGGCTTGTAAATGCCAAGAAACGAAAGCTTTCGGCCTTCCCGCTAACGGGATGGCAGTAGCAGTGTGTTCGAAAACCATTTCCTTCTGTGAGATGGTAACGCACCAATCAAATCGTAGAAGAAAGAGAGGAGGAAAAGCTGAAGGGCAACTATTCCATAAGGAAATTGGTAGGAAAGTTAAAATATGGAGGCACGTCATTAACTTTTGATCGTGTAAGGGGTAAGAGAGTCTAAAGCGACTATCGGGTGAAAACGTATTCGACACAGTTTTGGACACTAAAGAGACATCCCTAAGGATGGCTCATTAAAAGTAAACTTGTAATATGAAAATACATTTTTAGTTCGGATCATAGACATAATTAGATAGGATCATAATTTCTCAAGTAGCATAAGATTATAAAATATGGATACTTTGTGCATGATGTACTTTTGGCTCTGATTGTGAACTAATGGCAGGGCTATGAGGCTACGGTCAGAATTGATTGATTGATTGATTGGTTAATTGTTAGTGGTTCTGTACGCGTCAACTGTTACGGTCATTATTCCCATAAGTGTAGTGCATGTTTCCTCGGAAGGTGGTCGTGGTCTTCTCCCGCTGGAAGGGGAGATCCGGCGCAGACCTGTCGTCAGCTAGCGGGTTTGTCCCAACCAGGTATCTCCCACCAGCGATGCATCGCCCCACTCGAAACTAGCTCTAAAATCGCGACCGGTCTTCCAGCATGTGTTGTAGTGTACTGTGTGTGTGTGTGTGTGTGAGCGGAGAGGATAGAGCAAGAAAAAGGAAAAAAGGTCGCGCGGTCTGTGGCCCGTTTGTGAAGCCACTGTTCGCCATTCGCCTGTTGTTCATCTGAGAAACCCCTCAAAACTTCAAAACTACCGATGAATGTAGCCGACCGCTAGAATTCTCCTTCAGACAGCGGCTGGACTCGACCTAGCTGAGAAGCCATTTTCGAAAATCCTGCCGCCGTCGGAACTCGACGCTAGGATCTCCCGGTCAGAGGCCCTGCAGTGCCAACAGTTGATGCCCTGAGCCACCCTCTGGTCCACTGTGAGAAGAATTGTTACCCCCCGGCCGCAGAAGGAGCAGTTGTGCTGGGGGCGGGGGGAGCGAGGAGCGAGCGGCGTGGGTGGCGGCGTCGGAACCAAAGGCGGCGCCAGCGGCGCGGGCGGGCGCGGGGTCGCGGCGGGCGGGAGGTCGGCCGCGAATGGATTGATTCAATCACTTGGACATGCCGACGGCGCGGCGCGTCTGAGGGCGGGGGAGTGCGGGAGGGGCGTGCCCCGACCCCAGAGCGCACTCTTCCGCCCCTCGGTACGGGGCGGCGAGGAAAATCCATTTCTGGAAACGCTCACGTCCCGGGCGAACGGAGACGCATAAATGCATGAAGCTGTCGGGCCGCTTCCGCCGCGCCGTCTCCGCCGTTGCCGGCCCCGCCCTTCACTCCGCTTCGCCACGCCCTCGTTTTCGCGTCTGTTTCTTAAGCTGCTCCGCCCGCCCCTTGCCGCTTTTTTCCTGGCGGCGCTGCTGGGACTTTCAAGGCTTCAAGTATTATTTGGACGGCTGTTTCTGCAATGGGTCCTACTGGTATTTGATTATTACAATAGCTACCAGACCGATGTTAGTATGATTTTTGTATTTTGTAGTGAAAATATCGTCAATTTGAATCTTACTGAATAATGTTTTGAATCTTCTTCACTTACGTTTTTCCACACTGCCTTCTAAACGTATTTGCTTTAGTTGTCGTGCGCTGCCTGCCTTTACCGCATCACTTTTTATCACATCATTTCAGATCGCGATAATGGGGCTTTTTGTACAATTACCATTGTTACTCTTACGTAAAGCTTAGATTTCTCGGACTATACCAGTAAAACATTCTACCAAACTAGTTCCGTAGAAATACCCAATTTCAAACACAATAAGAAGAACACGGTTCGGTACTTCAACACAGTTATCTATCCCTAATGACCAATGAACATAACAACATTGGTTATGGAATTACTAACGTTCACACTTCGTATACGAATTGATTAGAATGTTTGCAAAAATGAAGCTTTCGTTCTCGCTTTAGTACAGAACAGGATTCAGCACTGTACAGAAATGGATACTTTAAAAGATTAGTGAACAAAAGAAGAGAACCTTCGCCGAAATACGAATGTTTTTGGAGTGGCTCATTTTCTCTCCGTGCCGAAACCTTCATATTTAGGTCATGATATATAATCTACTACAATGGTATTACCTCATCTCTTCGGTAAACTACATTTCTTTTGCCGTATCTTCCTTTCATATCAAACATAATTATTGCTTTCTTGTTCTCTGTTCCTTGTAATTTATTGCGTTCCTGCGTCTTAAGTCGCTTTCCCTTCCTTCTCTTCTCAGTTTTACGGTACCTAACCAACATATTTACGTTTCATTTTATTAATTAAGGAAAATTGAACTTCTTGCTACATTCTCCAGATGTCTTGCTCTTCTCAGGTATACCTTGGCTGTTTACTTGATTTTCAGCTATTTCCTGTACGTCCCAACACTCGATCCTTCCTCACTACCAGTCCTTTTTCTGGCAACCAGCCCTTATCTTCGCAGCTTCTTTCCCTCGCGAAGCCCTTGGCGGCATCGGTTCGAGATACATCGCCGTCGCCACAACCGTGGCCACCGCCGTGGCCGCTTCTGCCACCAAGTTTCCCGCCGCCACCACTGCCTCCGCTGCCGTCCCCCGCCGTACCCGCCGCTGTCCCCGCCGCGCCCCCGCCGCCGCCGCCGTCCCGCGCCGTCCGCCACCGCACTGCCTCCGCTGCCGTCCGCGCGCCGTCCCGCACGCCACTGCCCCCGCTGCGTCCCGGCCGCCGTCCGCCGCGCCGCCACTGCCTCCGCTGCCGGTCCACGCCGCCGCCCCGCCGCCGCCCGCCGCCGCCCCGCCGCGCCCCGCCGCGCGCGCGCCGCCGCCCGCCGCCGCCGCCGCCGCCCGCCGCTCGCCGCCGTCCCCGCCGCGTCCCCGCCGCCGTCCCCGCGCGTCCTGCCGCCGTCCCGCCGCAGTCCCGCCGCGTCCGCGCGCCCGCCGGCGCCCCGCGCGCCCCGCGCGCCGCCCCCGCCGGCCTGCCGCCGCCCTCTCGGCCGCCGCCATCAACCGGCACCGGGAAGCCGGCGCCTTAAATATTCACGCAGCCGTCGATCGGCTCGCCCCCCCGCGCGCCGGAAGGGCGGCTGCTCTCCTCCAGCCTTCAGCCCCCGCCCCTCCTGCCTGGCGCCGAGGGCGGCGGAGAGGCGTACGAGTAAACGGCGGCGCGTGGGCGCTGTAGCCGGGAGTGCGCTGCTCTGGCGCGCGGCGATCGACTTGGTTCACCCCTTTGAACCTCGGCCTGGAGGTGCCACGCGGGAAGCCGACGCGAGGGGCGAACCTGCTGAGGAAAGGTTTCGGGTTTTGGCAGTGGGCAAAGGGCATCTAGTTTGTACTTGAAGGGTTTGGTCTGGGAATATTACCCAACTTCAGAATGCAATATAACGTTTTTCGTTGATCTTCAGATTAGTACCGATGTTCTGTTAAAAATTAGTATGTGTTACGTCTATGTCTCGTATAGAAGGACGGCAATAAGATGACTAAGTACCAATGTGTCAACATTCTCGATGCCCTACATGACACTTTATAGTAACTCATGACGCATCAATGTTCACTCTCTCTTGCCCTACTACGCACGTAGTAAAGAGAAAGTATCGTAATAGTGCGGCGGAAAGTGGAGATTTTTGAACCGAAAACTTTTTTGTCGAACCTTAGTAACGAAAAGGTATAAATCGCGTTTGCAAATCTAGCAAATTACTTCCTGTGACATGCTTTATCAGAATTCACGTGTTGTGGGTCCTTGCAATTGAAACATCGTTTGACAGCAAAACGTCAATTTGTGTCCGTCCATCCGAGATTAACGCAACCGTCGTTCTGACGATTTTCTCGAAAATTGAAATCCCCAATCAATCTGACCGAACTCAAGGACCTGCGACTTTAAAACAGACATGTTGATTTTAGGCCACAAACACCTCTACATTTTAAAAATTAATTCAATAATATCTGCAAATTGTTTGAGTAAACATTGTCCTAGGATTGCGTAAACAACGCTTACAAAAATGGCACAGGTCTCAATATCATTGATATATCTCAATCTTCGAAAATTGCAAGATTTGAAAACATTTTCGTCATTTTCTATACCTACATTATTAAATATACTTTTTTAAAAAATAAAGTATGTTGTTCAAAGCTAGATCTTTAAAAAAGTCATGTATTTTTTTAAATATACGTAGTACACGAAATTTCGAATCAAACATTGGCATTTTTTAACAATTATTAGAAAACTGCTCCAAATTTCTTCTTTAATGTTTTTACTCCAATGTTGCAAACGAGGTAAAAAATATTGTTGTCCATTTTCGGTGAATTCTCTATTTTCAAAAATTGCAGAAAATACCATTACAAAGGATAGTATTGATGATGATTTTTTTCTTAAATATTTTCGTAAATAAAAATTTTTCTACGAAATCAAATGTAAATAAGATGTACATTGTTTTTAAAAACGGGTATTTTCTCGTAATTTCTGTATCAAATTACTGGAATGTGTAAAAAAATTCTCAAAAACTGTTCCTAAGATATAAGATACAACGCTTAAAAAATTGAAACAGATCTCATTTTCTTTAAACTTTCTCAATTTTCGAAAATTGCAGAACATAGTAACAATGCGAGGAAATGTGTAGCACCACTCTAGTAGAACCGCTAGTTTTCCTTGTGTCAAAGATAAACTGCACGGTGTGTTTATATTAGAGCATCGAAAGAGGGTTGTCAGCAGTGTATTGACAGTCGAATCTACTGACTAGATCGTAATTGCCATAGGAAACTGTGTTTCAGGCGTGCTAGTCTAGTCAAATGTTATCACTTAATACTTTTTTTGTATTTTGTTTAGTATCCCGTGAAACAAAACAAGTTTTGCCAACATTCACCCAAATTTCCGTGCGAGATATTCTTGAACAATAGTACAATGTGTTGGATATGATAGCAACGCATTTTCTAACTGCAAGAGCGATATCTCTTACACATTTATGGTCAATTTCATTACCTCGTTTTGTTAAAAAAATCCCTATAGAAATGAGAGCTAATTGAACGTAAATAATTGGTGCGCTAATTTAGAGTCGCATGAATGCACCTCAGGGTTGTGCATAGATATCAAATAAATCATACAATGGCGTGTGGCATAATTGGAAGAGGAAAACTTGTTTCCATTACCAGGCAGGCCTTAAATAGAGACGTTAATTCCTCGAGAATTTTTCGATGTTATCAGCTGTCGTAAAGCTATCTAATAGGATGCGAGTTGTTGTTTCGGAAACGGAAACCAGAGTCCAATTAGGTCCGACGTTGGCTTTTAGGTACGCGTGTCCACACGCTGAAGTCTCAGCGCGGAGAAGCGTGGCCGATCCAGCGGGCGCGATCACGTGTGTCCCTCGAGAAGACAAGGCTCTCCACGGTCGACAGCCGCTCGGGGCCGCGACCCGGCGCAGCGAGATGCCGACACGTCCGGCGAGCGGAGGGCGGGGCGGGTCAAGCAGCCGGGCGAGGGCGAGGGCGAGGGCGAGCGGAGGGCGGGGCGGGTCAATCAGCCGGGCGAGGGCGAGGGCGAGGGCGAGGGCGAGGGCGAGGGCGAGGGCGCGGGCGCGGGCGAGGGCGAGGAGGGCGAAATATGTGGATAGGCGGAAGGACATTTCAGTTGGGAACTGAATGGGAATGAAGGAAACAGAATTAAAAAAGGTGACAGTGTTGGTAACTGGAAGAAGCGTCAACGAAGGGGATGGGCGGATGAAATTGAGCCCAAATAGCAGAGAACAAATTCAAAAGAGAACAAGCATCTCTGTTTCTCCTGTTTAATATATGTCTTCATAACTGTGTTCATAACTAAGGTCTGTGCACCACTACAAAAAATCGAATTGATGTAAGAAGAGATCGATATCACTATTGCCTGGCTGTAGTGAAAACAAACGATGTGGTGTGGAGGAGTTGGGTATTTTGTAAATGAGTAAATGAGTGATTGGGAATGAGTGCATGGGACAGTGAGAGGCTTAGTAAAAGATAAAAGGGTGAGGAGGCGGTTTAGATAATTTTGATTAGCGGAAAGAGGCATGACTCGAGCAATACCAGTTTGGACTAGAGTACAGGTGGAATACCATATCAAGAACTGGATGTTAAAATGGGATTAGAAACGGGAGTATTACCGGAGAAGCGAAGAATGAGGTCCAGACATTGGAGAGCGATAGACAAGTGGGTGTAAAAATGTTCTGAAAGTGAACGGTTACACTGAAACATGCAAGAGAACGAGATAAATGAAAAGGAAGTGTGAGCGAAGAGAGCGGGTGATAAATATGACAGTGAAGGAAGAAAGTGGAAAAGAGCGGCATGCGGATGGGAAAGAGCGGGTGGGAGAGTGCGCGAATGGGGGGGGGCGCTGGGCTAGGGCGAGTGGGCGGTTGGTTGCCCAGGCGCCGCCGCCGCCGCCGCCGCCGCGGCGCGTAGCTTCGCACCGTCAGTTCTCATTACCAACGGTGGACGCGCTGCTGTCATTGCAGAAACTATCAGCTGAGAGAGTTGATGTTGACAGCGCGGCTCGTTAAGTGGCGTAGCGAGGCCGCGGGCGGTTGGGAAATGGATGCCGTGTAAAAAGGGCTTGTGAAATGATTTTCTTTCGGGTTGCGCGTTGGGCGGGCGTCTTTGTAAAATCAATTTTTTTGTGGGCAATTTCCACCATTTCGCAGATTTGATGATTTTTTTCGACATGTAGTTTGAGAGTTCATTGCAAACCAGTGAGGACGAAATTACGTTCAGCCTGAAAATTAGCCTCTTCATTTCTTCTCATGTTCTTTAAATTCTATTTTGCATGAGTAGTCAATTAAAGAGATCTAAAACTGACATTTGGCACTGATTATGCACTTCATCATTATTGTACAACAAGTTACGGAATTGCTTGAAAAATCATAAAAATAATGGATCAACTTCCTTGAATTTATTTGTATTAATAGTTCAAGAAAATATAGGAAGACAGATTTAGATCTTATTCAATCTGAAATGGACCCTAGCAGATTCATAGACCTGGTATTTATGGTGATGAGTGCCGAATGGATGAATTGTCATCAATAATCGTAATTTTTCTAGAAATGGCATTTCTGTGTTGTTAAAGTATTGCTGTTAATATAATTCTTCCAGGATTTAAGTACCACTTTAATCCCTGAGAACGTAAAAGCATTTAGCCTAGAATAAAGTGATTGAAGTTGCAATTTAATCACGTTTATTTTTTATTAATTAATTTCACTTCTTTCTTTGAACAAACTGGCCTCATGAAACCCAAAATTTTGTTAATAAACCTATTTGGAGGGTTAGCTAAGTGATTGTATATTTCCTTACAATATTTGTGTGCTATCATTTGTCATCGTAGAATTCCAAACACATGTTATAATTAGCCAGGGATTTGACCACTCCAAAGGCGTATTAATCACTTCAAGAAGCTACAATAACTTTTTTCTAATGTTGAAAATGTACTTCTTTCGTTGAATGCTTCCACTTTCGGTCACGTTTAAACAATTCAAATCTTACGCTAAAATACTCATCTTAGATTCGAATTTACGTCTGAGATTGTGTATAAAGTTCCTTGAAAATTTGAGGAAAAATATTTTTTTAAATTTATTTATACTTACCAGATTAAGGGCATCGCATGTCTCCACGTTTGGTTTTGCATCTTTAGATGAAATACATTTTTTTACGCTAGGGACATTTTAATTGAAGATATATTCAATTTTAAATTACTTAAAAATAAAAGTCAGTGTTTCATGTTGGCTGCATGACAATATTTCTCCTTTGGAAAGCCTTTAATTTCGGATTTTTATCGTTTTCATGAGGATGGAACAGATGACTCCTGCAAAGGAACTTAATATTTGTGACTTTCCTTTAGAGACAAAGCTGCACTTAAGGTATATTTCATTGCGGTGGGTAACTTCACCAATTTCGATGACATCGCCTCTTTGCGAAGTAGGCGAAACTTTCGTTTTGAGATTCTTTCAAAGAGAATCTCTCTTGGCCTTACCTTCCGATTGCGTCGTGTCTCATAAACTTTTTGAGAGGAAGAAATATCGGAAACGGTTCATTGAGGAAAAAGATTGTTTCGTTGCGCTGCGGAGGGTTCCCGTTCACTGAAATATTGCGACTCTAAATAAAATACAAAATGGAAAACAAGATTGTTGCAAAAGTACACTTGCGAAACGTTTCTTTCGTCTCCATTCGCCACAGCTGAAAGCAGAACAGCGTAGAAACCCCTTCGAGTGGAAGCAATTCTTTTAAGCATTTGTGGGATTGTTATAAATTATTTTTATTAATGACTCCATCTACAATCCATAACTCCTAAGACTTATACATATCAACTTGTACCTAAATATAATCTATTAAATATAGTATTATAAAATGTACGGTTGATCCGGAGTTTAGGGTGCCACCGGTTCCTTTGGTTCACTGATTCGGTTCACTAATCTCGTGATTTACAAGGTTATAGTTTCGCGGTTCACTTCAATTACTGGAAAAACATTTTGCTGGCATTCATTCAAAGCATAAATATATACACAATTTAACTATGCCACTATGCCATATAAAATTATAAATTTTTCCAATTACGAATTTTTTTTCTTTATGACACATTTTAAATTTAAATTCACATCTAAAATTATACTTCACAACACTCTTTCAAAGCATAAAATTAAGACTTTAGCTTGACTTTAGACTAGACTTGATTTACTAATAAAAAAGCCTCCTAATAACACATTTAGTTGTTACTATGACTACAAAATTATTTACTTCATAATTTTATGAATCGTCAAATTGCGAAGAAGTACAAAAAATCGGAAATATAAAAGTGATAAAGTACCTCAGCAGTTCAATTTACTCATTTTATTCATATGTGCCGAACGAAACCAAATAAATGTTCATCTATTTCAAGAGTATATTAATTTTGCGTTGTTCAGTTCTCTGGAAAGGGTTTCCAAATATATAACTTTAAAAACTTCGAACAAACTTGGCGTCGGAGAAACGCCATGGCAGATAACTATCGCGAACGTGTTCTAAAATTCGAAAGAATGTTTTCATTCTTTCAAAGAATGGTACATATAAAACACACTACATACCTGATTGAGACCTCAGTGAACGGCCTCGGAATTTGATGTTTGCCAGCGTCGATGTGGATCTCAAAGCATGTCCGTTAATCGTTTCCTTTAATACCGCCAAATTTTCTTGCGTCTGTGTTTAAGTTCGTGGAAAGTAAGTTGCTACGCAACTATCGACTGATATGTCGCAAGTGGTTGTTAAAGCAAAACCCATTGCGTAGACATTTTTGAAATGTTCACCACTAAATGCGTTATAGATCGTAAGATCCAGCAGCCCGCCGATTGCGCGCCGACGTAACTTGACACGTCAAAGGGCGGACCTCATGAGGATCCCGTCGGAGCGGCGGCGGTGAGCCGGGGGTGGGGACAGTGAGGGGGGGAGTTCGAGGGGGGGAGTGAGGGGGGGAGTGAGGGGGGGGGGTATGCAGGGGCTAGGTGAAGAGCGCCAGGGCGCTCGGCCGCCGAGGGCCCTGCAGCTCGGGTTGCGGCGGCTCGTCCGTCTTAATTGAGCCTCATTACGAGCGATGGCGCGATTAGTGGTGCCGCGCCGGCGCCAAGCGCCAAAACCGTTAACCCAAGCCCGCCCACCACTCGCCTCTGCGGTCCCGTGCCACCCTCCCACCCCCTCCCTGTTGTGAATGGTCTCGTCTCGCTTCGGACGGCTCCTACCTTCGCCCATCCTGCTTTTTACTCCACGTCCCTATGACTATTTATGAATTAAACTATTATTATTAGCTAATGTGGTATTTATGGTATAATTATTATGTTCTTTACAGTATTTATTTATCCTTGCGTGTCATGGAAAATAAAATCGCAAACACCTAAAAGGAATGGTCGTGATGTGACAGTTGTGAAAGGTTCTGACATCTCTAGTAAAATATCTTTGCTGCAACATACGACGATATTTCTTGTTCGTGTTTTAAACTGTTTTGTTTGTAGTCTAACATTGTGCGAGGAAATATATCTTTTTTCTACCGTAGTCTATTCTGGCGCGTTTCAGTGTGTTGAATATGTGCTTCTCTAGAAAAATTAGTGTTCTGGCAAAGCAGAGGTTAGCAAGAATCAATAAGCAGCTTTCTCTCATCTCGTCCCGATGATCTTGTATTGGTTTCCCCGAGTACGGAATGGATATCTCAATCCCCTCTGCGTCAGCCTGTTGTTATTCCCTAAGACTACTTACTCTTGTTACAGCGAATACTTCCGAACTCTCTTCTCATTTCAGCGCCCCACGCCTGCTCCCAGTTCTTCAAATCTGTCTCCCAATAACACATATCGATCCTTAGGCACTCCGGTGACTCCCACCAACTCATTCGTTATTGGCAACCATCGCAGTATCATCCGTATCACGCCACTCCACCCGGCGCACTGGCCCAACCTGCTCATCCAGCACCGCCGACCGGCACTACCAACTCGCGCTAGTCGCCATACCGTTTACCGACGCGCGTCCGAATCTCGTCAATTTATATGGCAATCCATGTCCGCGCCCAGGCTGATGATGGCTGAGAGTGCGCGCCGCGTGGCTGATCGGGAAACCCCGCCCCGCCCGCCATCCTCTCGCTCCGCCCGCTCGCTCCGCTCGCCGCTCCGCCCGCTCCGCCCCGGCTCCACCCGCTCCGCCGCGCTACCGCACACCTGGGGGAGT
>BOPP01000014.1:12834597-12845339 GCA_017312745.1 Gryllus bimaculatus | reverse complement strand
GGTACCACGGGCCCACTGGCGCCTTAGCAAGGACCGGGCGAAAACCGACGCCAGTCCCTTGCCCCGCTGCACCCCGCCTCCCCACCCTTCAACCGCTCCGCACGCCCTCCGCGCCGCGCCGCTTTTGTGCGAGGCGTGATGGATCGCGCGACGGCAGCGATCGAGCAGCCGGGTCCCCGCCCATGCCAATCTCGCTGGACCTGTCGGCCAAAACAGGGCTCTCCTGTGATTTAACACTTGCTGGAAGCGCATTTCAAATGTGTTTGCGAAAAATCTTATTTGTTATTGATAATGAACGTAAATGTAAATCTTCTTAAAAAATTTGCTTGAGACTGTATATAGTACTTAATTTTTTTATCTATCGATATTTCAGAGGATTTGCCATTTTTCGGACTTTTATCACAGGCTTTTGTTTTTCCTATATTTTTGTGCATATAATTTATATTCATACGAGAATGGCAATTTTAAGAGACACAAATATTTGTTTTTTGAATAAATTATCTAATCAAGCAATTTGAATCTTTGTATGCTTTATATGAAACATTCAGATGAGGCATTGTTGCATTATTTCGTAAGCACATTTTTTGTTTTACCTCTTACAAATTAGCAAGCCATGCAAAAGGGATATCAGTACTCTGATATCGATATTTTTTTCTTTCAAAATACTGATCAGTATTTAAATCAGTACTGGCTTAGTGATTGAAATATCTCGTTCTCCGATTTGCCTATGCTTAAAGAGAGTTTACAATTTTTAAGTCTGATTTGGTATATTGTCCTAATCAGTGATTAAAAATATCGTTTGAAAATAGTACATCTTCGAGCGGCCGTATGCAAATATTATGGGAAATACTTAGGAGATATAAGTGTTGAGTGAAAAAGTGTAAATAATCTTTGTTTGATTTGACTATATCAGATTGGTAGAATAACTCATACTTGAAATTATTCTATTCTTTGAATTGAACAAAAGTATTAGTATTTATATACTAGTATCTGTAATAAAATATATCTTAATTCATCGTAGATTTTACTTTTCGAAGACGTTCCAACATGTATTGCTTACTAGATATTCAAGTAACCCAGTATTTATTTCAATTGGTTTTGGCCACCTAACTTCACTGATCGGGCACCATGTTTGCTGGCGGCCCTTCTTCACGGGGCGTCCGCTGTTCCATAGGCGGAAAACAGGCGTTTGAGCGCGCCGCCCGGCCCGCGGCCGTTATATATCGCGCGAACGCCGCATATTGCCGGGTCGGGAGAATATGAATGCGCGTGTTTGTTGAAGAGGCTGTCGATGTTCGAATTGCCAGGAACGAGAGGGCTACGTGCCAGAAATCGCTTCGAGAGCTGCTCCACAAATAGAAGTGCTTTACGTCATTCAAATTCATATTTTCAGGAAATGAGTCACAGATTTGAAAACATTCGATTGGCATATTTTTGTGATTTTTTTTCTGAATGTTCGTGATGTACTTATAGATTACAAGACGTTTTGAAAGATGACGCGAATTAAAAAATACGTAAAAATAATTTATTTTTCACAAAGAATATATTTTCTTTTCTCGACGTAATTTGGAAATACATATTTATTAGTCCCAAATGTACAATTCGCACCAAAGTTATTGAACTGCGCATTTATGGATTCCAATTTCGAAGGAAGTGAAACGCGAAAGAATATGAAACTACTAACTTCTTTGTATGCTCTAAAAGTGAGACATAGGTAATGGAAGTAAACTATTTTATTTAATAAGACTTCAAAAATTTGGAACAGTTTTTTCCTCTACCATTTTAATATGTTTTTTGAATACGCCTGAACATAAAACACGCGTTTTTGAGTGCGTGATGCAATATGAAACGGCGGGACGCCCAAAAAGCGCATTGTTATTATCCACAGTAAATCGAGGCTCAGGGAAGCGTATCGCTAACAGCACATATGATATCCTACGTGGCGACGCATTTTCCATCGGTGGCTCCCCCGCCCCCGCCTTCTTCAACCCAGCGAGTGTGCGTGTCCTCTCGGGGCGAGCGCGACGCAGTACGACGTATGCGCGCGTGACCGTCCCCTCCCCCTCCCCCCCATCATGAATCAGGCCGCGCCTACATGTGTCCCGCGCCTGGCAGCGAGCGGCGTGCTTGTCGTTATGAAAGTACTTTTCAATTTCCATGTTTTTTTTTTGCGGGCGGCATCAAATGGAATGCGCCGCAGGACAGGCAATCCCATTGTACGCCAGTATTACATTCATTTGTCCGACCAGCCCCCGCCTCCCGCGCGCTCTGACGTGGTATTTTGGAAATTCATTTGTCGGCGACGCGACGCGACGCGACGCGCCACACAGCGACGGGCAGGGGTGCGTCCGCCCAGCCGCCCTCCGCCGCCCGCGCGCTCGCCCATGCCAAGTCCAGACCAACGCTGCCGTCGGGCCATTGCGCGTGCGTGTGCTCTTAGAACGGACACTGGACACGCGTCATGCTTGAAAAGAAAAAGTCTTGTGTCAAGAATAATTAGAATTACCCCCATAAACAAGCTGAGGAAGGTCGCAATTTTTGATTATCTTAAAATTGAAAATGACTTTTAATAATCTTTAAAAAAATAGCGAGCTATGTTTGAAAGACTCCATTAGAGATGTCTATTGTGGAATTGATTATCACAGGTTTTATTTTTCAGCCGTATCATGGTAACCATTTTTCTTTATTTTTTCGTCCACGTTCTTGAAATGTTTGTCCCCAGACTGCTTGTATATTATTGTAAGATCCAATATCTATCTACTTTTGATTATTGCATACCACGAGGAGAACTAATAAAAACCCACATTTATAATTCTTTGGGACGTCTTCTTGTGGCATGAATTGCGACATGTACAGGCCCCCCTCCCCCCAACCAACTGCGTAAATACCTGAATCAACTCTTGAAACAGATTTTGCTAATAAAAAAGAAGAATGTCTTCTATTGGTAGGAGATCTTGAAATATTGAATATTATTTGTGGCCCGAATATTTCTCATAATTTAAAAATACAATCCTTGGAATATTATTTAATCTTGCTAACTGAGGTTCAGATTCCTTCTTATGCTTGAGATAATTTTGTTAGTTCCAAGCTTTTTAATCCAATGGAGGTGTTTTTGATAATGTATAATATCATCAAGTATCTTCTTCTTCTGATTGGATGGTCATTGACATCAATTTGTTCAGAAATTGTAGTGTGCAGAAGGAAACATTTTTGTCGAGTTTGGATCCATTGGTATGTAGGCAGCATATTGACAATCTATTCACAATTTTGAGAATGAAGACAGCGTCACTTATTTTTTGGAAATTTTCAACTCTTTTAATGTAAATATTCAGAAGTTGGAGGTCGAAGTGAATATATCAATTCAATTATATACGTCTTATGCTTGAATATAATAATGATAAAATTGTAACCAATTGTTTTCAGAAACCATGCTTGATTGGTCGAACTTTAAACGATTTCTCCTTCTATACAATGAAATGGCAGAAGGCCGTGGCATGTAATGATGTTGATGGGGCAGTGGAATTGTTTTATATGTCGTGTCGTAAGCAAAATTGTAATAATGTAACAAATATTAATGGAAATTTTAAGTAAAATTAGAAAAGATATAAAACACCTCATCTTGATTGTTGAGATCACAAACAGTTGGCTAAATAAACAATGTTTCATTAAAAATATGAAAGACTTTCTGCAACACATGGAAACTGAGAATGTGGTTTACTCCTTTTTTTGATTGGACTGCTTTAAGTCTTAAGTTGTCCAGACTAAGAGGAAGTTAAAAACTTGCAATGGTTTTGTATTTTATGATTTGAAAACTTCGATATTTTTCGATTTAAACATGTTGGGTACAGGGCTGGAGGAGTTATTCTCCAACCAGTAGTAGAACACTTAAATGGTTTTTATGTCGATGGTTTCTTTTAAATTGTCAAAAACCTTCATCTATACTTGTTATATTAAATATCGAGGGTATGATTTCTAACTTTTTTGACGTATTACCAACGATAGAGAGTATATCCCGCAGGATGTGAATGCTTTATGAAATGATAATTTGAACATTTTTGAAAAAAGTGTGTCGAATTCCAATTTAGGCATAATCAGTTTAATCTACTTCACAGGTTATTGATGAGTGATTTATTTTTTTATTGACACACGCAAGTAAAAAATAGAATGGAATAAATAGAAAAAAACCGACTGTAAATGAAGTGAAGACTCATGAGAGTATTGTACTAATATTTTTATCGATGTTTCAAATGGTCATTTTCGCAATTTTACTATCTGTTGTTAAATGATTTTTACTTGGAATGTAATTGAATTTGCAGATGATTGTAAACACAAATATAAATATTATGTAATCGATGAATCGTGGAAAAAATAACGCGAAACATTTACAAAGGAGGAGTGCAGAAAGATAAATTCAACTACCGCCTGAACATTGTAGCGAGGAATTCGCTTTGAATATCTGCTTAGAGAATGCCTAGGTCATAAGTTAATTACAACGGGCGAGGGCAATGGATTTTGGAAGTTTCGTGTGTGAATGGAGGTCTCGGCGGACACATTGCGGTTGTTGAGCCTCACAAATTGGCGCCGAGGGCTCACCAGCGGATATTCACACGCGGGCGGCGGCGGCACGTGGCCCACACGTGGCGCGGCTGACACAAAACTGCACTCGCGCCTAACCGGCTTAAGTCTCTTTCCGGCTGCGGCCGCGGGTGGCCTCGCCGCACAGCCTCCGACCTCGTCCCTCGCCGCGTCACTGGCTCGCAGGCCGTCGGCCCTTCAACCCCGGCCCTTGCGGCAATCGCTACTAAAATCCGTTGTTTACGTTCATCTCTCGCAGTAGTATGCTTGAGAACTTCCGATTCAGATTTCATTAATATAATTTCGGGAAGAACGAAGATAGAAAAGACTATAAACGTGAAGAAAATAGCTTTAATTAATATTTAATTCTAAACTTACTATACCACTACTATTAACATAGATTTTTGCCAAGCGAGCAGAAGTGTTCGCTGAATTATATATTGAACTTTTCTAAATTGTGCAATTTATTTCTGTATTTCTAAATAATGCTGTGCTTATTTGAAACAATCCTCTCTTCAACGTCCTTCCCGTAGACAGAAAACGATGTCGCAATGAGTATTATTAAAATGTCAGAGTATAAGTTCTTGCAATCATAGCTTCAGTATTTCCACGTGTCATTTTTGAAGCACATGGTATGAAAGAGTCCGTTTCTTGAATGTCCAATACTCGGATCTTTATTTTTGTGTCTGGTGATGCTATATGCTTCTTTATTTCCGTGAAGTATATGCTCTAATATCCACTTTATTCTCGCACTAAAGAACAAAATATGACAATTCACCCGCTCATTTATTGGTTACCTCGTCCCTAAGAGAAATCTATCTCTTTTGTCCCTTTCTGGTAATCCCGAGAAATTGTCCCAGTGTTTGCCGCATAGAAAGTCGGTAGCATTAATAGAAAACGCGAGCTGACAAAGAGGGAGTTTCTGGCTTTGAAGTCTTTGTTCCGTACCGAATGAATCGGGAGAAAAGGTACAGTTTAGAGCACGTTTTCATGTGAATGGCGAGCTTTCGCGTAAACCCAGAGGGAGGGGCGCGGGGCAAAGCCGGAAGGGCAGAGTCAACGGGGTCACAGAGCGGCCCCCGCCACCGAATCGCGCCCTGCGGATCGCATTTCATTATTTGTTTAAACTGTCTCTCTAAAAACCCAATATATAGACGTCTGTATCCCGATGTATCAATTACCGGCCAAATTTATTGTATAAATTTATTATTTCGCTCAGAGTAATTCCTGAAAAATGGCTTCGCGCAAAGTACTCTTGAACCCCGGGCTTGAATTGATGGTGGCGTTCGGAAATTTCCGGGCCCGGCGAGGCGCATTGTCCGCCCCCTGATTGAATTGATAGAATGCGCGCCGTCGATTTTTCACCGCCGGTGGCAAGGCCGCGGGGAGCGGGCGCGGGGGGCGGGGACTGCGTGCCGGGGAGGTGGCGTTGGCGCCGGCTGCCGCACCGGTCACGCCATGACGTATGCCGTTATGCGGCCCCGAGAGGACGACGCTGTGTGAGCTTACAGTGGTCACGGAACTGGGAATGTCAGGGCAATGCCTGGGTGGAAGAGCTTGAATGGTAAGGTGCGGGAAATATACTGACAGGAAGGTAGCCGAAGTAACGGGTTGGAGGGCGGAAAGGTCAATGCAGTCTCAAGTGAGGGTGCTTGTTGCAAATGGGCTCGGAGGGCGGAAGAAGAAACAGCTTTCTGACGCCTTTCATTGGTTGTATTCTTCAGGTGAGTGTACGTTGACGTTGAATTTAAAAATTATCCATAATATTTTCTTCTATAAATATGAAAAAAGGTCATTGGAATGTTGTATTTGGCACAGCAAACTCATTTAATGTGCAGATCTGAGGTTTTTCACTAAAGTTGTGAGTATCGTATGATCTAGTGAAAGGCTGTTGAACTCGACGATTTTGCAGGTGTTTTGATGTTTTGCGGCAATTTTGTCTGCACAAATCGCAATTACGGTATTTGGGGCAGAAAAGCGGATGTTGCGAGGATTGGATCTCAATTTGAGTGTGCTTTTCCTCTGCTTAAAATAATTACTCCCTTTGTCAGTAGGAGGTGGTTGTATACATTGGGAGTTATTTATCCAGAACAATCTGTTAAAAAAATTGCGAAAACTTCACAATTTGTTAAAAAGGAGAGGATTGTAGTCAAAATTCTGGCACTACTGCTGTCGCAACTTGCCTTCAAATTATCTCACTGCATTTCTCCAAGCATGTTCACTCATTTCTCATGCCTGTCCTCAATGTCGTCTCATTGTCCCCAAACGACATTCCCACGAAACATTTTCCACATCAGAGCTTCTATACGGAATGTCTCTAGCCTATCAACATTTTGTCCGATTACAAGCCCGGATCTAGATATGGTTCGCTAGTTCGCATTTTCTTACAACCTTTTGTATTTTCCTATTTTTTATCGCAAACTTCCAACTTATTTTTCGTTCAAAACATTTGGGAGAGTCAGTTCCCTATCTAGTGGAGTAGCACCACTTCCGAGTTTTGTATCGATGGTTTCGTGTAACAGTGTCAAAATCCGTTATAAATTTTAGGGTATTTAAATGTAGGGTAGGACTGTCATCTGAATCTGATTTCAAAAAACACATTACCATGTGCCAGCATATGTGCAGATAGGGCAACAACTTCTTGCGCTTCTGCGGCGTACCTGACCAGAACGCGCAGCACGCGTAGGCAACTGTCTCTAGATTTCGAAAGTAAATATGTGGCATAGTGGGCGTAGGTCAGAGCCTTCTGCAGGAGCTCCTCGGCGCGGGGCTGATGCGCGCGCCTCCCGCAGCACGACGGCGCGCGAGCGGGGCGCTCAACCAGGGAAAATCTGGCCGCGAGACGAGTCGAGCCCGGCTGGCAGAGCCGCGTCTGGGCGAACAAAGGGCGTTGACCCCAGACAAAGGCCCTACTAGGATAGAGCACGGGCCCGAGACTAGATGAATAAGAGAAAAGAAAAAAAAAATGCGACCCGTTGCGCATCACGCCAGCGTCACCCGGGTTAGTCGGTTCCCGCAGCGCGCACCGATGGCTCCTCGCGGGCGTGGCCTTCAGCAGGAGGGCGCGTGTAACACGAGCGGGGGCGGCGGCACGGCGGGTCGAAAGGCGAACAAAAAGAGTGGCGCGCTTGCGCGCACTGTCGCTCGGTGTTGGCTGGGCGGATATTCTTCTGATTCTACGCTGGTTGCTGACTGCTTTTTTACTTAGTTTTGTTTGTTTTTGTCGAGTTTGTTTGTATTTCTCTCGCTACGACCCTCACCGATCTCGTCCTCTGGCTTTGACAACGGGACCTGGTTGCTAGAATCTACCTCAGTTTTAAAAACTAGGTTGATTTCTTTGGAATTTCTGACATTGGAGCCTTTCCGCCTCTGAGATCGAATCGGTTGTCGAGATGAATTTCGTGCGTGCAACTGAGTACGGCGACAGGAATCCTCGATATTGCTCCAGATTGCCGCTGGCCTTCCTGCATTACTGTGATGAAATTCATCCCATGGCCGTTATTAATTGCCATCTATTCATTTATGTCATTGATTATCTTCGGAAAAGGATACTTAGATTTAGGTTAATACAAACAATGTGACAAACAGATGAAGAATCGTAACAAACAATATACTCTGCTTTAAGCCGCACTATCTTGAAAATGTACATCTCTTTCACAACGTTTAAGATAGTGAATACTTTAGAATTTTGGGAGACTCAATTACTACTAAATGATAAACAATACAAATGAATTAATAGATAGTACACGTTTTAATTGTAGTCATTGCCGAGCACATAGAATGGTTATAAAGACTACAAAATCAATGGGTAAAATAATCATACGGCCTTGCAAATATAAATATTCTCGATGTTTTTGTTTTTTTTATTATGATTGTAAATAACAAATAGTACCGAAAACATACATTCGAAAGCATGTCTTTGCGTCATGAAGCTTTGAAAGGATAGTATGAAAAACCAGTGTATTTATTTTTGCAGTTTATTTCTTATTATACTTAGTACATATTTTTTGGTTCGAATGCTGTCTTTTGTAAAACAACACAAAATCATTAACCAGCGCCTTTCGGGTGCCGTTGGCCTCACTGCGCGAGGCGCACGGAGAGGGAGGGGAGGTGGGAAGAGGGGAGTGGGGAAATCCGGAACTGGGCGGCTGAGTAGGCGGATCGCGCGGCTCCGCACAAAAGCAGCGTTTTGTTGCGGGGGCGGCGCCCGAAGGGGCCGAGGGGGCCCGGCGGGTAAGCGGCGTGAGGGGCCAGTGCAAGTAGCCAGGCATGGGACGGGCGGCGATGGGGGCTGGGGAGGGCGGGCGAGGCGGGGCGAGGGCGGCGGGGGGGAGCGGCGAGCGGCGAGGCGGGCCAGGGGTCTACAAGGGGCCAGGGGTGAAAGGCGGGTCAGGGTGGCGATGGCGAGCCAGGGGTGGCGGAGGAACGGGCCAGAGGCGCGAGCGCGTAACGAGGGTGGTCAGGAAGCGGCGGGGCAGGCCAGGGGTTGGGAACAAAACCTATCAAAAAACGAACCATTCCGATGGTTAAATCTGCATATTGGCAGCGCTTTAGTGTGGACAGGGGTGGGAGGGCCAGGCCACAGGTGTAAAGCGGGTCAGGGGACAGCGAGGGGCGGCGGAGGCCAGGGGGAGGGCGCGAGGCGGACCAGGGCGGCGATGGCCAGCGATGGGGAGCGGGAGGCGAGCGCCGGTGAGCGGGCGCGTGCTGCCGTCGCCGCCGCAGGTGAGCGAGAAGTGCACTCTGGAATGGGCGCTGGCGGGTGAGGGCGTTGTGTTAAGCAGCCACGTGCCACGAGTGTTTTACGGCGCGTACGGCTGAAAACTGTTGACGACAAGGCTGCGCTTGGATGCTAATAGTATTTATATAAGTCTCAAATGAACGTTTGGTCTATTTCTGTATTCTTGGTTGTTCTAGTGAAATGAAAAAATCACTCAGTTAGTTTGTTCTCTGTGTATAACCATCAGAGTAAATTAATGTCATTGTCTTCGTACTATTTTTTTTTTTATTTTTCCTTTCAGTCAAATTCAACCTGAGGTGAATGTAGAAAAGGGTCACAGTGTTGGTTTAGGAAACCATACAGAAAACATCAAACTGGATGCTACTTCCGAACCTTTATACACGAATTTTGTATTACGATTTAGATGTTTACAAAATCATACTTTATTGGCTACTTGATTAAATAAAACAAAGAATATTATTGTATGCTCTGATTTTCCGTTGACTTAATTGTAAAAATTATGCGTTCGGATGTATTTATATCTGGTAATATGAATATACACTAGATAACCTTATAACTGTAGATGTTTGGCCTCTGACATTATCTGCCCTTACTTAAACAAATGAGTAAAAGAATATTTCGTTTATCATCAGGTCTTAGAGAAGTAAAGTATTTATGAGTAATTTCTGATGAAACATAGAAAATGTTCTGCATGTTTTACTTTTTCAATTCGAACTTCTCGTTTATGCAAAACAAATCAAGCTTGGGTATTGTTTAATCGATGAACATTGTGTTGGCTACCAAAACATTTAAATCTTTAGGGTTCATTAGTTCGTCGTAAGTATCCTATGATAAGAACATTATGATTGAGTGATCTGTATTCTACATTATATGAAGGTCACAAACATCTGTGCACAGGACGCTACGAAAACATTTTAATGTTAAACTGTAAAAGACACGCATATTTTAAGTTATTCTGCTTTGAAAAAATAATTAAAGAGAGCAGATGTCGCTACACCTGTACACATAATTACGTTTCTTATCTGTTAACAAAATGTTATGAAGATTATATAACAAAACAAGGCTAAAAAGATCGATTGTGAAAAAATCTGCCAATAACATCACCTATAACATGAGAAATCCACAAAGCAACTGGCTAAGGAACAATCGCTATCTAAATGGATGCGCCAAAGAAGAGAAGAGAGAATAGATGGCGTACCTGGCATGAAGCGACAGAAGGTGCAGACGCGAGCGATGCCCAGCTAGCTAGCGGACGCCGCCAGGGGCAGCCAGAGGACGAACGCGACGGAGAGGCGACGGCGCGGGTGGCGGCGGAGCCGAGCAGTGGCTCCAAATTAAAAACGTTCCCGAGAGCTTTCGAGATCTCGGCGCTCGCCATAACCACGCCCCCCTCCACCGCTCGCCCTGCGCGTCTCCCAGGGCTTCT
>BOPP01000014.1:12765842-12781026 GCA_017312745.1 Gryllus bimaculatus | reverse complement strand
GGGGGGAGGGGGAGGGGGGTACAGTGCGGTGGTCGACGGTGAGTGGAACTGTGTGAGCGAGCGTGGGTTGCGACGAGGAGACTGTCTGTGTGGTGTTTGTTGACGCAACGGAATGTTGTGGGGTTGCAGACGTTGAGGGGGACGGGCGTCCTCTGATACCGTAGTTGATTGGTATGAAATGGTGCGTTATCAACGTACCGTCCGAATATTTATCGCCCTTGCGAAATTGAAGATGCAGTGGAAGAGATAAGGTTCAGACAAGACGGTGGCAAGGGGCCGAATTATATCGAAGGACAATGAGGGTCAATGAATATGTCAGGTTTGTTTGTTACAAATTTCCATTAAAACACAATGCGAATGTGTCTAAAAAAGCGAAAAATTATTTTAAAATGATGTTTCAAACCCTTTTGCTAAAAATCTGTATGCAAAATAATGAATAGAGCGATACTGTTGAGCGATACCTTTTTAGGGAAAACCATGCAAACCGACGTGTAATCTTACCGTTTAAGGGGGAGAACACCGCCACCTGCCTCGCTAAAACTGCACTATACTTACGGGAATAATGATCATAGCTGTTGATGCGCCAGAAAACATGATAATCAATCGTAGAAGTGTAACTATTCAACTTGGAAACTTAGGTATAAGGTACTTACAGAAATAACATCTATATTAAAAAATAGTTGCAATGTTTGAAACTGCAGCGCGCTATTCTTAAAGAGAAAGTCCCGATTGCTATAGGGAGAAATTTGGATTATGAAAATCGTTTTTGGAAAGAATAGGAGTTCTGAGATCATGTCATACACAGAAGAACAAACACAGAATTAAAATAGCCGGAAAAATGCAGGTCGAAAAAGAATGCGAAGACATGGTCTTAGTGATGGGTGAAGCGAGGAGTGGCCGTGGAAAGGAGGGCGCCTGGAGAGGCAGGGTCTGGGCGGAAAGCGAATCATCTGTCAGCTGGCAGAGAAGTACGCGCGGGTGCACTGCGGGTCGCTGGGGTGCGCGTGGCCTTCGCCTTCAGACGAGACAGATGGGCCGTAACTCGATGCTTCGCCGTATGTGATCATAAACAATGCGTCTGCCATAACGTTAAGCTGTCTCTCGCGATCCTTCAAGCTTACCTATTGGATCATCGCTTTATGTCGTATACAGGAGACAGTTCGGGCATATGACAGTCTGAAAACCGCTTAGAGAAAATGAAATATGGTGAATTGGGAATTTATTGGTACACAACTTTCACAGTGTTGTTTGCGTCGTATACTACAGTGAAATTGATACATGCTTGAGTGCTAAGCGTTCACATAAAATCCGCTGGTTGTAAAAATGAAAAATTTAGGCAAACGAATAAATTTGTGAAATCCGTCTCGGATGTGTTTTATGAAGCAATGACTAGTAACACAATCGAAATCACTCGGAGACCAATGACGACTCATGATGATGATTCAGAGTTGTCAGAATGATTTTGATCTCTTGTAATATTTTAAGGAAATTAATGCATAGATCGGATTATTCTGTTGTATACTACAGGAATGCGTGACTGTGTAATGAAAATAAAATGGATTATTCAGGACGACTTGTTTCGTTGAAACTTGCATTAATCTTTCACTGGTTTAAATACGATTATTGACTAGGTATTAAGCTGCGGTTATGGAGGTTTGCTTACTTTTGTGATATACAAATGTTTAGGTTTAACAATAATAAAATTATTCCATTTTATTATGTTATACTTGTAGTAAAGATATTAACGGTACAAATTTTACTTGGAAATTAATTCTTTATTTTTTTAATTTGGTTGCTTACCAAATTTGAGAGCATAATATATTTTGATCATTTTTTTATCCTTGTCGAATTATTATGTCTCTCCGGGTTACTACTGCATTTCATAATGCGTTTTTCGAAGTTTACTCACATTTACTTTCGATTTATGCACGTAATGTATTATGTATTGTGCGAGTGCTTATTGAAATATATACCTCATGTACATACTAAAAGATCAACAGCATCGCCTGAGAACCTGTTCTACATTAATTTACTTTATAGTTAATAAAGGTGGACATTTATGTTGAAAATGTGAAAAATCTGTACACTTGGCGTAAAGAAGCTCATGGCGAGGTGTTGCACTTCCATCGCGACCGGAAATGCGTCGGCCGTCGGCGCGTGCCCGCTGTTTCCGGCGGTGCGTCAGCGCGTTCCTCCCAGCGCGCGCCGAGGGCTAGTCGCTCCCGCCACTTCACCCCTCTTCTGCGCTCACGCCCCACCTCTCCACTCGGTCCGGGAGCGCGCCCCGCCTCTCCCGGGCGCGCCGCTCATCCGTCTCGTGGCCCCAGCTCCGCGCCCCACCCCACCTCCTTCCTCTTCACTAAGCTTCGCAAAGGCGGTGCTACTAGGTGGCAGGGATGACGAATATGTGACCGACGTAGGTGGCTCGGGGCACCAACTGATATTACTCGTGCCTCTGACCGAGGTTCGAGTCCCGACGGAGGCAGGATTTTTAATACTAGCTGGATAGTTATGTCCAATTCCACTTCTGTCTGGATAAGAATTCTAGCTGTCTGCTGCTCTGGCCGGTAGTTTTCATTGGTTTCTCCGATCAACACAAATGGTGTAGCAGTACCCTTACGAAGGGGCCGTGAGACGCGCGCTATGTTTCCTTCCTCTTTCGTGTACCATCCTCATTGTTTGCACACACTTACTCATACATCGCTACACTACTGCTCATGCCGGGAGCTTAAAGCTAGCTAGCTTTGGATAGTGCGATGCCACGTTGTTGAGCAATACCTGGTTAGGGAAAACCTTGCAACCGACGTGTAAGTCGGAGTCGAATCTCGCCCTTTGATAGGGGCAACACCGCCACTTCCCGCGCTAAAAACTGCTTTACACTTACGGGAATAATTATCATAGCATGCATTCTTGACTATCCGGGATGAGTCTCGTCTCGATCAATGTTACTGACGTTTCGGCCATCTTGCTATGGCCTTCTTCAGAGCTATACTGCCTCTGATCGTAGCAGAGGATGAGATACTGCTTATACTGCCTCTACCAATGATCATAGAAGTTAACGCGCCCGGAAACACGAAATCCTAGTAGTGTAACTATTCAACTTGAAATCTTTGGTATTAGGTACTTAAAGAAATAATTTCTGCTTTCAACAATAGTTGCAATGTTTGACACTCCAGCGCGCTTTTCCTAAAGAGAAAGCCCTGGTTGCCCTAGTAAGAAATTTGGAATATGAAAATCTTTTTGGAAAGAATGAGGTCATGTCATAGAGCAGTTTTACTTTGCAGAGAGGCATGGCCACCTCACACTATCACAGTTGAGAATGGAGAGTGACTTCATTTCATCGACAATGCTGAGCATTAAACCACTGGCGTTCTTCAATCTTGTACGAAAGTTTGGGTATTTTGTATTCGGCTAAGACATCATTTCGCGGTCTTCAGATCTCCAGTAGCACTGTTGTGCGCGTCCATTTTACGATCATGATTACTTGGAGAGATATTATTTTTTCCCTATGCTCTGTGCTTTTGTTTTAACATCCACTCGGTCGGTGCGATTTGAATTCTCTGTTGTCTGTCTGCAGAGCCCGTTCTCGTTCCAGATGTCAGTTCAGCTATCAAGTCTTTTACTCATTGAATTCTCTTTCTCTTAGAGTCATTCAAAAGCTTAGCTTACCAAAGACTGCTAAAACAATACCTCGACTTCAACACACCTTTTAGATGGGGTCAGATAAAATGATGTTAGACAATCGAAGGTACTGCCTGAACAGAATCGTTGGTTTCAATGTCAAGTTTCAAATGTAATAAATTCATTTATCATTGTTGGGTTGTAAACAATAAAATAATCGTCCCGGAAATGAGGCGAAGTTATTCATAAATTAATGAGAGAATTCCATTGTGTTGCTACAAGAGATGTTGTTGCATTTCGAATAAAGCTTTCGGTCATAAACCCACTTCCTTTGACTGAAGCAAGACCGCGTTATCAAATTTCGATGCTTAACACCTTTTGAGAGATATTAATTAGGCAATATTTCCTTTTGAGTAAAGTTACATTTCTTTTCCATTTGTTGTCGAAACTTGACAGCCATGCCAAGCGAAGTCCCAAGCACTTGAATTTCTGCTCTCTTTACATCCATAACACTAAACTATTTTCATTAATTCATAACCTGTACCATCGCTCAACCACCCAAGCACCCAATCCACCAATGTGTCACCGGACGGCCAACTGTTTTAATTGGCTGAGTCCAGACGGGCGTGCGTCCACATTCACGTTTCAAAGCCACCGGGCGCGTGTACTCTCCGCTGCGTGCCTCGCGCCGCCCCCGCACGTTGGCGCTCTCTTCGCCCCTCCCATCCCATCGATCAGCCGCGGACTATAAAGCGGCTGTTTAATTTCGAATCATTGTCCGCAGTCCCCATTTTATTATTCGGTTTTATTTTCGTTTGCTTTTTGCGCGCGACGGCAGCGCTGTCGGCGGAATACATAGGGGAAGGCGGAGCGGCGAGGGCGACGAGTGTGGCGAAGAACGGCGAATGAAAAAAGGCCCGCGGCGTATGGGTAAGCCGAATAGAATAGAAAAATTGGCTTGGAATGGAAAATTGCCCCTAGTATAAGTATGAAGAAAAGATGAACTAGTTAGGAATGGAGTGTCAAATATAACAAAGGAACGATGAATAATTAATGTAAAAGCTACAAGAAGAAAAGGAAGGGGTGAAGGAAAAACAGAAAATGACTCACGTGCTCGTGGATGAGATAAAAGGACGGGAAATAGACATACACTAAATGAGAAAATATCGAATAATGGAAGAAGATGCATGATAATTTTAGAAAGGTGAGATAGAAGAAGAAAATGGGGGATGGAGGAGATAAGAAGGCAGGGAACGTGGGACTCGCAGCGAAGAGGCAAGCGGATGGTGGCTGTCACCGACCCGAATGCATGCGGGAGCCCCGTTTTAACGACGCGCCATAAAGCCAGGCGGCGCGCAGTCGCTTTGTCGATTGAAAATCCTGCCACGCGCGCCCTCGCCGCCCCTGGCCCCCTCACCGCCTCTGCGCGCTCTCGCCGCCCGCACGCCCGCGCCGCCCGCGCCGCCCTCGCCACCCTCGCCGCCTCGCCGCCCTCGCCGCCCTCGCCGCCCGCTCCGCCCGCTCCGTCCCCGCGCCGCCCGCGCCGCCCGCGCCGCCCGGCGCCGCCCGCGCCGCCCGCGCCGCCCGCGCCGCCGCGCGCGCGCCGCGCCGCCCGCGCCGCCCGCGCCGCGCGCGCCGCCCGCGCGCGGCCCGCGCCGCCGCGCGCCCGCGCCGCCCGCGCCCCGCGCCGCCCGCGCCCGCCCCGCGCCGCCCGCGCGCCCGGCGCCGCCCCGCGCCGCCCGCGCCGCCCGCGCCGCCCGCGCCGCCGCGCCGCCCGCGCGCCCGCGCCGCCCGCGCCGGCCCGCGCCGCCCGCGCCGCCGCGCCGCCCGCGCCGCCCGCGCCGCCGCGGCCGCCCGCCGCTGGCGCCCGCCCGCGCCGCCCGCGCGCCGCGCGCGCCCGCGCGCCGCCCGCGCCGCCCGCGTCAGCCGGACACGTCTAACCGCGGCGCGTGGGCGAGCAGAAGGTCGCGCGCGAGTCAGGGACCTCCAGCGGCGCGCAACGTTCCCTCATTGTTTTGCATGCATTTACATTCGGTAATACATTTGGGCGCGGGGACGCTCGGTGGATATGTTGGCCAATGTTCTTGTTTGAAGGAAAAGTGTAGCTTTAAAAGATAATGTACACGGGGAGGTGCCACGCGCGAAATATATAGACGACTGTCCGATGATAAGTCTTTCTAAGAGAGAAAAAACGCGCCGGATTTAAATTCCATTCGTTATTGCCGAGAGCGAGCCACAGTAGCCGGAGCTGTAACGATTGCGCCTTGTTCTTCACGCCTGAGTTTCGTGTAGAGTGTCAGCCCGATGGTTTACGGTGCGAGAGATAAAGAAATAAAGCAGCCTACGAGGTGTCGCGCCGGGGGCCCTCCCGTGAGCTGGGCGGGGCCGCGTCTGGTGAGAGATGCGCTGCCAGGCGCTTACCTAGGGGGACTGCGCAGAAGCCAGTGCAAAACGAACGAACGAGCATGCATTCTACCCAGGTGGTAACGACGAGGATTTTGCACGCAAATTTTGTAACTGAAACATTAGGGATGTGTAGTAATTTTTTAGGTCTCAATTTCTTCAACAAGAACACGTCATGTGGATAGTTTTATAATACCACTTAATTGCATCAATAAAGTAGATGTTAGCAGACATTATGGTATACTTGAATGTAATCGGATATTATATTTATGGCACAGATGTATAAATGATATAGACCTATTTTACGTTTCTGTATTGTATTATTGGTATTAAACATGCCACGACACATAAATTGATGTCTCTTTCAATGTTTCACCTTTTCAAAAACCCTTCTTTATTACTATTAGATTTCACACCTGAACAAGTCAGGTTTATGTGTAGTCTGAGACTTCCACAAAAAAGTACTTTGAAGAACTATAAATAGATTACTTATAAACAGTATATAAGAATTCAGTGAGGTCATATTTCTACTAGTATGTTTGCGATATTCCTATCATTCAATCTCTGTAGGATGTGACTTTTTTAAACTTTTCTAGAGACGTGGTAGTTAAAAAAATTGCTGCGAGGAATCACACCCGACGGAGGCGGCAGCGGAGGCGCTGCCGAGCGACCTACATCGGCCGGCTTCCTCGCGTCCGCGCGGGCGCCCCGCCCAGGCTGCGGCCCAGGCTCCGGCGTCGCGTCTTAAACGGCCGGGCCTGCCATGCCTGGAAACTCGTCAAAAAGCTGTAATTGCGCATGTAGATGAGCGGGAGCGGGGAGACGCCTAATGAAGCGGGAACGCCCAGGCGCGCATTTGCATGAATATGGGGCCCGCGTGGGGCGGGCGCCGAGGATAAGGCGGCGGCGGAGGAGGGGGAGAAGGTGACGCAGTGAGGAGGCGACGGCGGTTCTGGCGGATAGAGGACGGAGCTGAAGGAGGCAGACGCGGACTGTACTGTGGCGACGGAAAACTGGCGATGCAGAACGGAGGTGGAGGCTGAGGAGAAGAAGACGAAGTGAACAGTAGCGACGGAAAACCGGTGAAGGGACGGAGGTGGAGGAGGAGACGGAGTGAACAGTAGCGACAGCTGAGGGGACGGAGGTTGTGACGGTGGACGCGGCGTCTGTGAATGAGAGACGGAAGACGCTGTAAAGGCGATGCAGGCGGCGGTAATGGACACTGCCTTCCTTCTCCGGGAGCACTTCTCTCCGTTAAGACGTTGATTTCCTGGGATTGTCGCTCTCTTCATGTCTCCATTACTGCATTGCCTTACCTTCTTTCGTGAGTGTAGAGTTCAGTCTGTTGTTCCTTGTCATCCAACTTATTTACTCATCCAGCATCTTCTGAATAATATTCCAATCGCGTTGTATCAATATAGCTACGTGTACAGCTCTTCATTTCGTTCATCGCTGCGTGATGTGATGCATTTTGCACTTATGCCTTTTTACATCCATTCTGCAATAATCATTCAAGCACCTACTGATCTTTCGCAGTTCATTGGTATCAGTATCTTTAATCAGCTAACCGCTTGTGCTTTTATGTATGTCATTTTTTTGTTTTTTTATATAACGTATCACGTCTCATAAATGTATGTTTTACCTTTTCTGTATTTATCTTTCACTGAGACGAAGACTATTTTTATAAACTGCTATTTATTTACTCTTTTTACATACGTTCATCTACGACAAAGCAAGTATCTGCTTAATCTCACAACTACAACACTTCATTTCATTGCTGAGACCTACATGGTTTTCTAGACATCGTCGACCTTCACCCTTTTTTTCCCTTGAACCCACAACCCTTCCTTTTATTCGTCCAAATAAAAAATTGTTAATGACTGTAATAACTTGCATCAAACTCAACAACGCTCTGTACCGTTCTTCTCGGGATGTCGTCCTATCCTCCATTCTCCTCTCTCCCTCGTCCGCTTCTCCGTATAAGCAAACCCGTAGCCACTCGGCCCCCACCGCCTCCCACGCAGCGCGCGGAATTGCGTATTAAAACTTTATCGACAGCTAGGCGGTGCGGATATCGCTAATTTCGCGTGGTTGTTTGGAGGCCCGTTGCCTTCGGGGCCGCCGCCGCCACAGGCGCTCCGCTGGCGCCGCCGCCGGCAGGGGGAGGCAAATCGTTTCCAGGAGCTGATTACTCCCGTCTGATTGGTTAGCAAGTTACGCCACGTGGCTAGGCCGTGTACTGCGCATGCTGTTGGAAATGAAACGTGCGGATAAGGAGGCGAATCGTGGACGAAAAATCTTATTTTCATTATTACCCTGAACTTCCATATGAAACTTTCACAATAATGTGATAAGTTTTTATTCACTTTCAAAGTACTACTGTTGTAATTGAAGTAACAAAAAGTTTTTCGGAATTCCCTTGTTTCAAATATGGCTGTCAGCAATATATTTTGTTCCTTTCTGCTTAGTAAACATTTCCAATTGTTTTATTTTCAGGCGTTTGAATACAAACCATCTGCCGTTAGTGGTGAATTCAAAATACAAAAAAATACAGCTTGTGGAAACAAGAACCGTCTCAGTACTAAAGAAAATGTAATTGTCGTCCATTATGACCAACGGCCGCAACGTAATGTAATTACTGCAACCAAATGCTTTTGTCTGTCGTATACACAGCATTCTTTTGCATTCATATGGAACTTGTAAATAGGTTTTGTTTGTAAAACACAAACCTTACAGTAAACCATTATTGAAAATATTCTTTGATGCATGTGGACTCAAAAATTCGATTTCGTTGCTTTAGCGTACTTTTTAGGAAATGTTTCCACCGCCGCTAGAAACATTCGGGGCGGAGAAACTTTACATTGTCTAATGTTTGTATTTTTTCGTAAAAGAATTTTCATTGCTTTACGTTCTTACCTTACTTTACATTCTTACATTACATGTTTACATTGATTTACATTATTATAAGCGCTGTCATATTTATTATAAATTTATCGAAGACAATGAAATTAGTAATAAAATAAAGCAGTGCAAGGGATATTTTATGAGGTATTTTTTAAGAATTTTGCGTTTGCTACGGTCCAGTGAAACGACGCGACGTAATGGCAGTGTGAGGGTCAAAGCGTCTGTAACCCGGGTGGCGGGAGGAAAGGCGTCACATGCTATAACTTGGATGCAATCTTCCGTCGCCTCCCCACGAAAGAAGCGTATCAGACCAGACAGGCCTCTCCCCACACCTACCCACTACCCTCCATTCCTGACAACTTAAACCTGTAGTCCGACTCCTTCGTGGTTGTTTTATGCGTCTGGACACAGGAAGCAGGTATTCATTAAATTTAGTTAAATGAGCGTGGGCAATTAACCAGAATATGACTTATTAGGCTTGAACAGGTTTCTAAGCTCCGGCTGGAATCCGCGTGTTCCCGCCGAGGAACGGGCTACAGCGAGGGGACCACGAACGCTGCAGTCGGTTCTCTCGTCCCCGGCGCGTTGTTTTCTCTTGTTCTTTCAACAGCCGCGGGCCAGTTTCTCTCATTTCACATTCACTTACGTATATGCGCGCCCACGCGCGGAAAGTGGGCGTGGCGTATGGCTGCGCCGGTGCCTCTCAGGGCCATAAGCGGCAAGTGCCTCGAGAAGATTCAGTGCTAGTTGTGAGGGAGGTGTGATTAACATTCTCTCGGGTCTGGAGGATTTGGCGTCGACGAAGTTATTTCCGAGACAATAGTCTTAAACCGGGTCTTGTTATTTGTGGATGAGATGCTGCATTGTGTACCTGCCAGGCGTACATGCGCTGGTCAATATTGTGCGCTATGTACCTGTCAAGTAATGGAATATGTGAAGGTTATATGTTTTGTCAAGTTGAAACAAGCATTGAACAGATAGAGCACGGTTTTATTTTACAGCTCATAGAACGTCTCCGAAGACATTCTTACTCGAATATTTATATTGTTATTTATGGCTTATTCTTTGAAGGAAAGTGAATTACTTGTGAAAGAATCAAATATAGCTTTTTCCAACATTTTGATTCATTAAATGGATTTTTACAGATCAAAACTAAACGCTAAAATGAATAAAATCAGAATAATATGTCAGTACAAAACATGAAATTGCCAATATTATGGAGCGAACAATGAGGAACAATTTCATAAAACATGGCAAAAATAAAGTAAGTAGATTTCACTTTGGACGAATTAATCAACATGTTCTATAGACATAATTCTTTGTTTTAAATTATTTGTAAATCATTCTGACGTTTTTGAAAATATTTTTTAAAAAACGGGTTTCTTTTGTGGATATCTTTATCAACATTCTTCGTGGAGTGTTTTATAATTCCATTAAAACGACTGCACAAAAACTTAAAGATTACGACTACCTAATGTGATTTTAATTAAAAAGATAGCAATATTTCATGTCGTTTAAACGTTTTATCTGCCTTGTTCGTGACCGTAGTTTCTAATTAAGGAACAGTGAACATAAATCTCCTTATAGATTTAGTCATTGTAATATATTTGAGGAAAACCAAAAACATTGCCTACCTACTAAGTACATAAATATTTCTTCAGTCAAATATTTTAACTATAGCAATTATTGAGATGTAGTTTCAAATATAAACTCTGGGTATTATTTATGTAATTACGTTTGGTGTATTATCATGGTATATTAAGTTAAAAATACGAGTAATAGAATTAAATATTACCTATAATGAATGTGTAAGAATACTGTGAAAAAACCTTCATGTTTTACTACTTAATTATTATAAATAATTATTTAGCTCCTTTAATCTTTCTAATTAAATCTTCGTTAAAATAGAATTAGTGAAGACATATCAATAGGTCAGTCACTCAAGGACAATTGCAGGGTCTCTTTCAACTGTCGTCTAATTAGTTAACCACGTTCATTTTATTTCTGTATTAGTGTTTCCGATTTGGCTTGTCGCGCACGATCTGTTCTACAAGAGCGCCCGGTGTCGACGGAGTGAGCTGGGGGCCGCGCTGCGTGCGTGGGCGGGCACGAGGAGGCGCTGCTCGGTCGCGTGTGAAATCGCAATCTTGTCGGAATCGCTGCCTCAATTTTGCCGACCGTCGGGGCGCCGGAGTTCGCCGATGTTTGCATGCATATTGTGCGGGTCGCAGGCTGCCTCTCCCCCATCCCCCTGTCGGCCGCATCGCATTGCTGGCTCCACTGCCTCCACTGCTTCTGGTCTTCCCTGCCAGTCCCCGGCCACCACTGCGCCTTCGCCACTGTTGCCATTTCACCCGAAGTCCCCCGTTGCTGTGGCTCCTAAACCGTAGCTTCCTGCTACATCCTCCATCACGTTCACTGCTACCGTCTCTTCCTTTCCTCTTTTCAATTTCTACTTATTCTTTGTCTCTTCTTCTGCTTTTTTGGGTCTTCTACTTCGTCTTTGGATCTTCTTGTATTTCTTCTTGGCTCTCCTACTTCTCTGGCTCTTCTCCCTCTTTTCATTCTTATTATTCGTCTTTGACTCATCTTCTCCTTCTCAGGCAATGCTTTTACTTATTCTTTTCCTCTTCTTATTTTTAAGTATTGCCTATTATTATTATTACTATTATTATTATTACCATTATCATTATTATTCTCTTCTTTGTCTCTCTTTTTTCTGCTACTTTTTCTTTGACTCTTTTTCGTTATTTTCTCTTCATCGTCCTCTTCTTTAGCCTCTCTTCGTCCTTCGCAATTTCCCTTCCTCCTCGCAAAAGGGGTTCTTCGCCATCGTTACTTCAACTCTTCCTCTCTCCGCAGCCCCGACCACGCGATTTCACGCACTTCATCCCTTTGTCTCCCCTGTTCGCGGAACACCGCCGCCTGGCGTTCCTGTCGCTTCGCACCTCACTCGCTTCATTGCATGCCTCCCGCGACGCAGGAAGTGGAGTTGCTTTCGCTGTGACCCTCCTCATCGTTTCCTCCCATAGGCGAGTTTTGCCTCTCAGCTGTTGTTCCTGCTTCTAATTCCGGCTCAATTCAATTTTGGGTGCAGATTGCTTCATAGGTACTGCAATATGTAATGACTACGCCAGTTTCACATTTACAGAATGTTGATTTTGGATTTTCCAGAATCTAAAGTAAACAACTAATATTTTCAAGTTTATTTTCTTGAACATTTAATAAATTCCAGTAGTCATAATTATACAAATATATTTTAAAACGTCTCTTACCAGTTTATGGCTATTCCTAGTACTAGTTCTTCGGCTATTCCTAGTACTGAAGAATGTTATAGTATTCCCTCTAGTTATTCGGGGAAAGATTTAAGATTTAGTCAGGGAAAGATTTAAGAGTATAGACGGCTACACTTGCATTAACCGTAAACTATTTGCGGTAACATTCATATTTTGTTTAATATTTCGTACAATTTTTGATTAAGTGTTATTTGAAATTATTACGGATATCTTAGGGTCATTGTTTTGGTAAACCTCTTTACATGAATGAAGATATCACTTTGATAAAGCGATTCTATGCAGATGTTAATATTATGTTGTGACAAGAGATGAGGTACTATAGGATGGAAACACTGTAGCGTAATGCAATGTTACAGACTTCATTGATGACCAGTGTTAATGCAAATTGTATGCAAAAATCAAGTACTGTGTATTTAGAGTGTCATTAAAATGAACCAAAAGTACACTGGGGAATTACATGATATCTATCTTTTAGACAGAAACACCAAGTCCATCTTACATGGACGGTCGTTACAACATTATACAAATCGATCTTCTCCCACTTAACGTGCTTCCACTTCCTTGCTTCGGAGAAGAAATATGTGCTTGCACGTGATTAATACCCATTAACCAGCTGCATCGGTAGGAAAATTTACAGATAACGCGCCTCCGGAGCGCGGTAGCACTGGACACGCCGACGCGGCTCGTCGTAAAATCATGCGGCCGGCCGGTCGTTAGCGTTTAGCACTGGCGGCGGTGGCGGTGGCGCGTGGGCAGGGCGAGTCAACCGCTTGGAACGGAGACGCCCGACGCCCCACGGGGTCGACGACTGGCGACGCCGCGCCGGGCCACGGGACGCGGCGACCTGCGGAGGCGACCCCGGGCGTCGAACCGGGAACACCTGACGCGCCGCCGCCGCCGCCGCAGAGACCTGCCCCGACCTGCTCCGCTCTGCCCCGTCCTGCGCCGGCAGCCGCGCCTGCCGTATGGCGCACGCCGCACGCAAGGGGACTTCGAGCACACTGGATGCATCGACGACGTCAACGTTGACAAAACCTCTATGTTTTTATAAAATCATCGATGTATTTCACGTGTTTTTTTCGATTCTTTTAAGTGAAAAAAATTTCATCATAACTAAATTTTATAATAAGTTTGATAATTTGATATTTTTAAGACCATCGAAATCAAGGATGAAAAATACATAAAATTAAGTTTTCGTCAATAAAGAAGCCAATAAAGCAATAAAACAATTTTTTTAAATATAGTGTCAGTTTAGTACATGTTTTGTTAAGTGTCTTAACGTTTTTTTGACATTGATTTGGTCTGTTAACCTTAAATTAAAAATTAATAAACAGGACCCAAACAAAATAACTCACCTCCCCTTATGTTGGCTTAAAAATTATGAATTTGGGTTCATCTTTTATTAAATTCACTTGGAGCATCGATGCTTTGTTGGTGGGTCGCTTCTCCAACCTGCAGACCCCCTTCAACGAGGGGTCTACTCGTGTGTTAGATACGGTAGCATTCCAACGCGGGTAACGGAAAAGGAGGAGCCACCGCGAGAGCAGGCAGTCCGGCCAGGGCGTAGCAAGACGGTCCTCCGACTCCACACATTCCACAGAAGAAGGGAATATCTCATGAGCCTACGTTAAACGATCTGAGAATTGAGAGAAAAGTATACAGCGGCTTCAAGAAGGGGCTTCATATTGAAGAGTCAAAGAAATCACTCGGCTAGAATTGAATGCTGAACAAGGTCAGTCGACGATATTTGATTTATCTCCATCGTGTATTGATGTTCGATAGTTAACATACTAAATCCTTTGAAATTTCTGTCTGGAGACATTTTTTTCATTAGTAATTGTCAGTAGACAACACATTTGTTTTCATTAATAATTGTCTTTATGGTAACTCCATGAATTTTTAGAGTTCAGAGGGGTGATAAATCATGATGAAGGTGCCAGGCACGAGAATAATAATAATGAATATATTTATTTTGGCCAACAATTGGCGTGCTTTGCCAGTGGTAGCCAATTAATTTCACGATACAAAGTGAAATTAAATATAATGTATTACCTAGTAACACTGTATATTCCCAGCTCATACGAGAAAGCCTGCCATTTCACGCGTACACATTGTGAAACTCAGACACTTGTGCACACACCCAACAACTGCAACGCAGCGCGCACAAATACGTACTATACTTCAACACGCACACACAACATATACATCATACTTATACACCACCACATATTCCTACATACTCATATACCACACTATACAATACGCCTATAGTTGCATATACACACGTAATGTGCCGTATACGCATATATACACACACCGTACACATTATCCACACTATACATGATGTACACTCCAACAAATGCATACTTACACGCTTAATTCTAGATACCAGCTAATCTATACTCCTCGTATCTATAATTGTATCGAATTCTAATCTTAAATATTCATTTTCATTTACTTCTATTTCACTTCATGCTACGTGCTTGCTTACGCTGCGACTTACACTGCAACGCCCCCAGTCCCGCACACTTCCACTATATTTTATTGTATTTTTTAACACTTGGTTAATGTCGCATTGCACGCTGAATTCCCTGGAACTGCAACTCACTTCACTAATAAATAGCTATCACATAATTTGAAGGAAAAGAAAAATACAAAAAGAAAAAAAATACTATCTTGAGACTTCTTAAGTGATGCGTTTAAAACACCTTTACATCTTGGAAAAGCTAGCTCCATGGACTTGTTGCAGGTATTTCGTTCTACATCCCTAATTGTGCAATTTACACAATGAATATTTACCGGTATTCAGTTTCGCTTGCCGTTCTCCTAGTTTTTTCTCCATTTATGACGTCTTCTTCCCTAGTACGTGCAGACCCGTGCCAAACGCCGATACTGACTACCGGTGCAATCCTAACACAAGTAATACTGTATGTTAGATCTTACTGGACAATTCTTCTTTC
>BOPP01000014.1:12730718-12747168 GCA_017312745.1 Gryllus bimaculatus | reverse complement strand
GTATAGAAATAGGGGATCTGTGAGGGTTATACTGGTACCGGGTTTGTGAGAAGTAGCAGGGTGGGACGGGGTGGGACGGGGATGCAGGACGGGGTTGGGAACCAGAATGATAGGGTGACTGGGGGTGGGGAACGGGAATGGGACGGGATGGGACGGAGCCGGTATGAGCGTGGGTGGGGGTACGGGGTTAGGAGGGGTTGGACCTGGGGCGGAGCTGGGTGGGACGGGGTAGACAGGGTTGGAAACAGGGGTTTGACAGGGGTTTGGAGCGTGTTTGGTACGGGGTTGGACGAGCTGTTGAGGTGGGAATCGATAGGGTGGGACGGTGGGTTGTGGAAACGGGGTGGGGAACGGGTGGGGAACGGGTTAGAGAATGGGTGGAGGGTAATGGGTGGGGAAATGTGGGTGGGGAAGGGGTGGTGATAACTGATGGGTTGGCAGGGTGGGAAAAGGGATGGGAAAGGGGTTGGGATCGGGGTGGGAGAGGAGTATGAAGGACTGTAAAGTTTGGGAACGTAGTTGGATGAGGTTGGCGAATTGTTGGATCGAGGGTTGGAGCGGGTTGGACGAGGTTGCAACGAAGTTGGACCGGGCGTATGTCGGGATTGAGAAAGGGAGTAATTCACGTGGGGCTGTTCAAGATGGGATTTGTTGGGTTGGAAATGGGTTTGAGGCCGGCAACTGGGAGATAATCAGGCGGAGTCGGAGCAGAGTACATGGCGATAGAGGAGGGGGCGGGAGGGGAGTTGAGCCGGTCGAAGTTGGGCGAGATAAGACAGAAGGGCAAAGGATCAGGGGGGGAATGAGAGTGGTGGAAAATTCGTAATAAAGTAAGAAGGAAGAGGGGTGAAGGGACGCAGGGGCCACGAGGGGAAGGAACAGATCGAGAGGGAAAGATAGTTGGGAAGATTATTGAGGGAACGGGGTGGAACGTTACCAGGCTTATCGTAAATCGCGGAGGCCGCGAGCAGCCGAGAGATACTTGCGCGATCTGTGCCCGTTAGCTGTAACGCCGGCGGTTGTTACAGAATTCAGTAAAATACGCATGGACGGAATTCAGCAGAACACTAATGGGCCGGAACATATTTTTCAATCCTATTTGCATTGCCTTGAATGTGAGTCGGTATACTGAGTTGTAAAAATTGTACCACCTGCCAAACAAAACCCCCATTGGGTTTGGGCTTTAAAGAAAGAGGGCAGCTGAAAAGCTGGCAACTAAAGCGGTGCAGCGAAGAGGCACCTCTGCGTTTGCGCTCCCATCCTTCCACCGCCGCTCGCTAACCCGTATGGTGGACCCTGCTACTAATTTATTCGGGCTCTCAGCAGTGCAGATGGCATATTGGAGCATGGCCGCCACGGCCGCAAGGCGTAACTCGCAGCTCTTTGGCTACGATGAGGAGGAGGATGGAGAGCCGCTTCTTTACCTGCGTCGCGCGACACTGCCAGCATATTCGTAGAAGCCGTCGCCGAACCTTCTCTGTCCGTAGCAGAGGCGGGCAAGGAGCTTGGTGCGAAGTAGAGCCCGAATGTCCCACTGCAGCGCCTCTAAGTGAGCAGAATTAGCGGTATGTACCGAATATTGCTGGAGATATTAAGAGCAGCCTTCACTAATTGATTTGAATTACACAATCGCCATGAGCGAATCCGTACGGAAGCACACACGGACACACAGCCACAGTCCGAGGGGGCCGACGGGTTTCATACTCGCAGAATCTTCAATGTATAATGAACTAGATAAACAATAAAGTCCTGCCATACCGGTCCTATTGATATGCCTGAAGAAAGAATGGAATCGGTGTTCGAGATGTAAAACGCTAGAAAATTCGTGTTGCGTGCCTTCCCGTAAGTTTGGGTGTATATCTGGAGACCTATGATTTTGAAACAGCTGGAGAGCTAGCTAATGCGCGTTATCGAATGCTAGTTCGGGAGTAGTTAAGATACCCTGGGTTATACCCAGATTCAAAGTTCCTTCAACGCGGGATATGATGAATAATCACATGCGCGGTACGGGAGACCAAAAGAGAACCAGACAGAGAGAGTGGGGCCGATAATTGGCTAAGCGATTTACGGAGAGGCAGGATTATTTTGATAATCACAAACAGTCTTCCCATGTCGTATCAATAGCTCGTACTATAATGTGCGGTCAGAGAGGCACAGCAGGGAAAATTGCTGTGGCAAGGCAGTTTTGAAACGACGAACGGGCAATACATAAAGGTATGGGCCTAACGAAGGTGTGCGGTGATGGGTTGTAAGGCGGTTGACTTGAGGGGTGGGTGGCGTGGGACAAGCAGCGGGTAGGCAGGGAGGCGACAACCGTGTGTAAAATAGGGCCATGCGGTGGCCATGCAGGTTAGCGGCAGTGGCGACGGCCTGCCGTCCACTTTGCGCCGTTTCATTTTATTCGGCCCGTTGCTACTGCCACCGCTCGGCAATTATATTGGAAAGCGCATGTATCACCGGTTCGCGTAACAAAAATATTAAGAGTAACCTATCCATAGGTCGATATATCGAGTGAGAAATTTCATATGTGGGCCTGATTCAATATTTCTTATCTCCCATGAAATTACTTATAAAGTAATTACTCTGACCTAGCGTCTTGTAGCCAAGCCCTATTCATCCTCCGCAGGGTAAATATTGACTCCAGTAAATAAAAAAATAGCAAGGATAGAGAGGTTTAAATTGCCCTTCGAGGGACTCTGTTTTCGACCGGGTATTTAATATCAAAGGGCACTACTCTCTCCTTTTTTGGGCTAATGTTGGTATGCAGATGCAAAATGGACAAGCGACAGAGACAGGAAATCGTGTGAGGTGGAGCCACAAAAGCTGCAGTGAGACAAGACTTTTACTTTTAGCCTTCGGAACGTGCGTGTTTTGAAATTATCTATAGGGCTTTACGTTCGCACTATTTTGTTTTGTGTTATAAAAACTCTTGTCTGTAATCATTTTTTCTAGCAAATGTAAGTGTATTTTTCTATTCAATTAAAGTATGTAAAACACTTTTCAATTTCATAAAAATTATCCTTGGAATTAATCTGTAGTTAGTTTACAGTATTGCAAAAGTTTGGTCATTAGGGCTTACTTAAAAACTGCAAGCTATGGGACCGGGCGAGCGAATCAATTCGAGGCGAGTAAACAACAAAGGTGTCGGTTTGGAAATTGCACATGGTTGGTTTTCGATCATCAGGTACTGCTATATACAACAGTGTTCTATTAATTGGGGCAAACTAGCCATATTATGTTAAATAATATTATAGAGACTATTTTTTAAACTTTTTATTCATAGAAAGTAAAATAAATTCTCGGCTTAACTTTCAAATACATAGTAGGCTCAAAAATAACATGCCGCTATACAAATAAGTTCTTTCTATTGGAGAACATCTTTATATTTATTATTGAAATGGTGTACATTATGAAGTATTGACTTTCCATTTTAATTTGCTTTTATTATAAATTTGCTAATACAAATTCATAATTTGGTTTGTTTACCTTTTTATCTTTACATCCTGGGTTTCATCTTGGATAAGCCTTATCAGATATTCGGACTGACGTTTGTCGAAAATTATCAGTGAAACACTTCTGCGGAAGTACCTCTTCAAAAATGTTTTGGTAGAATATTTGGATCTCTCTTCCCGCTATTAAGTAGTACATGCACATATTAAGTCCGAATATTAGTATTTTTGCCAGGTTATGTGTGCAAACTGCGGCGCAGTTAAAAGTGGAATGATTCTGGGAAAATTTTCTCTTTCAGGGTAAAGAAATGTTGCTGCTACCAACTATAACTGAAATTTGAGAGGAGTATGGATATCATAAGAATTTGCTTAGGTCTATAAAGAATATTAGATATATGCTATAGGCACGATGAAAATCAGTTTTTTGAATTAATTCTAAAATTTTATTAGGTCCTTCTTTGTCTTTCTAGCTAGCGGCGTCAATTTATTCTTTTCGAGTGCACTTGGTGTATGTAATTGTGAAAATGTTGAACGAGATGTAAAACTTTTAACTAATGACAGTATATTTCAATGGAGACTAATTTTTCAAATACTATATGGGAATAGATTTTTACATAATATCTATTATTTTAGTTTATATTTACTTCTTATCTTCCGTCATTGAGTTATGACTTAGAGCAAGACTCCTTTCTTCAAGCTCTCTATACCAGATAACTTCCATAGATATCGATAGTCAACGTCAAGTGAAGGTTTAAAAGATAATCATATAGAATGGACTAAGTAGGCGCTGAACAGGGAGCTATAATAGAAGGAAAGGATGGTCAGAACAAGGTATAAAATCGTAACGAATATGTTTCAACTGCTGTTCCTTGTGAACATTGCGTTCCCGAATACAGAAACCTAGAGAATGGATTGAGTCATTTTATCCAGGTGAGGGTGTATGATCTCTTTTGGCATAATGTATACGCATATTATGAGATATATAATTTAGACAGGTGGATAGAACTTTGACAATCAGGTGGGAAAAGGAGAATTTTCGTAAGTAATAGGAACTCACGATATATCACTAGTTGCTAAGTAAAACTTGTAAAATAACGTTTTTCTATCGAACATTCGCGCGTTTTTTTCGTTTCATTAATAACACAACTCTTATATCTAGCGCTGGACTGCGATAAAAATCTGGAATCAGAACGTGTAATAAGATACTAATATTCAAGCACTTGAATCGATTTATTTGGGTGCTGTATGAGTAAATAGCGCTTGTAACAGAATAGAACAACAGTCGGAGTCGTATGAAACATAGAACGGCACACAAACCGGCCAGAGTTGGTAGCTAGGGTCTAAAAGAAGAATATAGTGTCTAGGAATGATCGACACTGGAATGATTTTGAATCAGGTTCAGACAAATGGAAAACTAGAAACTTTTCTGAGCGAAGTTGCTTCTTGTAATATTGATGTAAAAACGTACTAAGAAATTAATATTACTTGACTTACTAGTGCTTCTGCTATTACCTCATTACGACCTTTATTTTCATCACATAACATATTTTTATCAGGCATAAGCTCGTCTACTTACTTAAGTAGAAAGATAAGGAGAAGATAAGACGAAGAAGGTCAATGGCATAAACAACGCCTATTTAAAAAAATGAAACATAAAAGACGAATTGATTATATGCGTCGACTAACGATAGAAATAAGGAGAAAGATCCATGTTCGTTTGTCCATCACGACTGTTCCGCATTCTTACTGTAATTAACCAGTGTAACTGGTCCGCCAGCTGGCTTCTTGCTCTCTTTGGAGGTGGTGACATTTGCCACGTTTTTTCATGAGGGCCCCTGAGATGGTTGCCCCTCGGGATGTGAATGAGACGCTTTGTAGAGGCAATTACAGAGAGGAGATCCCTCTCTTAGAACGTGTACTTCATTAAAAAAAAAACCGTTGGATGGTGCTAAAAACTTCGTGCATGTACTTCCCTCGTCGTTAGTCAATGGTTATATTTCTATTTTTACAGCATCCACTTGGCCCCTCAACAACGATCTATTCGCGTATCAAGATGCGCAATAATTATAGAGCGGGGGCGGGCGACTTGGCGCCGCCAATTACTCCAAAATAGCTTCATTTTTTTCTTCCGAAAAAATTAACATGACTTATTTAAAAATATGTTTTTGGAAAGTTGTCATTAAGATCTTGATGAATTGTTGTGGAAAAAGCCCGAAAAAAATTGAATTTTTTTTTTTTTCTTAATTGTCGGAGACATCAGGGGTTTGCAACCAAACGGATCCTGCACGTTTTCTCTTAAAACTTAAACGTCAGAGACTAACACCAAAAAAAAATCTTCATGAAAGAATGGAGCCTTTCTTGAAAAAAATTGTTTTGAAATAAATTAAAACTTCTAAATTCAATAATAAGCAAAAAAAAAAAAAATAATTTCTAAAAAGTTGTACAGAACAAAGTGTACTGACATTATTTCAAAATCTATCTTTATGGAAAGTCTCTATTCTAAAAAAGAAAAATATTATATCTCCATGTTTATGAAGATTTGCCGAAAAAAAAAATTTGAATTTTTTTTAATTTTTTCCGAAAATTTTGAGTTTTTAAATTCATATGAGATTATGCACTGAATTCTCTAAAACGTCTCCTGACATTCCACATCAACAAATTTAAATCAGAAATCGATAGCGCAAAGCGCATTTTAAAAAAAATTTGCACAATGTCCCGCGGGCTTCATGTAATGTAACTTTTCCAAAATTAAAAAATATCAACGGCCGACTGAAATAGCAGCTCGATTGGAATCATCAATTATGGGAGAACATCGGCTAAAAAGTTTGCCGCAAGCGTTGTTAACTACACGGATAGGAGTTTTGGGCCCCATCAATATGGGAGACTTTTTCGGTATCAAGGACTCCTCAAATATGACTATTCTGGCTTACATTTAGAACGTGTTACGGAATTTTTGGTTTTAATTTACGCGATTTAATTATCCCTTTTTTTTGTTTACGGGCGGAGTTTTTTTTCAGTCCAAAATTCGCACTGCTTTTTTCGCGCGGGAGCATTCATAACTTTCCTTCCGTGAGAAATTCTTTTAAGCGCGGAGGATAGTAAATTCCATTTTTGCTGGCAGGAGGGAACGCAATGAGATCATGGAGACACGAGCAGGGAGACGAGTTTCTCTCGCTCCAGTGCTTTTTCGCTTCATTTCGCAATTGCCAATGAAAAAACGCGGCTAACGCGCGGTTGTTTAAAACCATTCAAAAGTATAAATTAAACTCATTGCTTTAAACTAAAAATTGTGTCATGTTTCTACTACAACAAGAAACAAATTTACTAATTCAAAAGAAAAAAGTAGGAAAGACTTTTCCCCTCCGGAAAAAATAACACACGCTCTTCTCACATTGAACTAAATAATGTTTCTTGCAAAACAACTTCTCTTCTTCACAATTGTAAGCTAAAATGAAATTCCACATATTTTAGTTTTGCGAATAGCAAAATAATTTGGTGTGATGTGTATGTGTTATGAAGAAAAATAAGTTTAAAATATAACATTCAGTTAAACCTGATGAACTCGGACTCGTTTTAATATCGTCCACAAGCGACAATTAACTTATAAAAGGTTCCTAGCGAATGGCATCATGGTAACACAAATAGGTGTCTGCTCGAAAGGGATGACCGACAATCAAAAATACCTGGATAGTTGAATTTTAACAATGTACTTGAAATTATGGGTATAATAGATTTTATAGTATATTATTTTTTAAAACCATACACTGGGCTAATTCATATTTGACTATGATCGAAAAGGTGGCAATATTGTGAATATAAGAAAAGATTAACTTGTAATCATTCATATATGGTCATATTTGTATAAATATTGGGTATGTAATTTGATGCACAGAATATATCTGAGTCTGAATAAAACCGGGATTTAAATTATGTGTCATCTAGAGGATTCATAGGATACAGAAAACAGTGGAATCTATGAAAGATTGACTGACGGAGTGATTCATTAAAGGACCTGAAAAAGCCAAGGTGGTTAAACATTGAGAAAGTTTAGTTTTTCAAAGTTACGAGTTGTTCTGAACTTGGTGAATTTGATTTTTAATACAACGCATTATTATACCTAGTAAAATGTGTTGATATAAATTGTGGTTCGAAAACATAAATCTTTTCGAATGCCAATAAATATCGACGAAACACATTGCCTAAATATTGATTGTGAAGTATAGGAGGCACTGATTCAATGTGTGAATAACCCAAGCAGATATGCAAGATATAAGTAATAGCTCTTGCGTTAAAAACTCTGCACATTGGATGGGAATTAAAACTTGGAATTAAAGGAGTATATTTCAAATTAGTCGTATTCCCCCCCCACGCACGTTTACCAATCACATTTTAATCTCCCAATCATGCTCAATTTTTTTTTTTGCTCATATTTTTTTTTTTTTTTTTGCCATTTTAAGGGTCGCGATAATCTCTAGATATTCTTTAATATTTTATAGGAAACCGACACTATTGCGTGTAACGTGGTAGTAACACACGTGAGGAGTGACTAGTTATGGCTGAAGATAGATGATAGATGATAGGGGTGTGAAAGGACGAATCATAATAAAAAATAATTAACCGAGCGGGGTGGAACTCGATACCGCCCCCGCGATTTTTCCCAGGTCCGAAATTATAGGGCTAAATAAATAGGTCTATCGCGGGGCAAATACTGCATCTAATGCGAGCACATCGGGGGCCCCGGGCATTATCCGACCGGATTTATCCAATTTGTACTATTAGACATTTTCAGTCCTTTATTTGACCCTCCAAGCTCGGCCAATGAACTATTTTTTTTAATAATGGAATATATCAGACGTTAAATTGTATTTGAGATATTTTCATTCACATACAGTTTTTTTCAAATTTCAAAACAATTTTTTTCTTCTATTTATTTCGCCACAATTCACAGCCCGTTTTCGTGCTGGAGATTGACGTCCGTTTCGTCTGGAGATTTCAAAAACTAATTTAACAAAATTGCTGACACATATGTATCACTTTAATAGTCTTTTTTTTTATTTTTTTTCGTGGCACAGGTGCGAAAAAGGTTTTTCTTGGTCTAATAAAATAATACAAGACACAAATTTACAAGAATTGAAATAGTTACACGAGTAAGTAGTTTAAGACATGCAATGGCAAAGTAACTGCTTGAGTACCTATGCAATAACAGTAATGACTGTCACAGAACCTACACATACGCTGGTAATCATATTAGAACAGGGTGTACCCACGCGCATTAGAGGGAGATTTCAATGTTTATGATCCGAAGTTCCGGGCGGTGGCCCGCGTTAAGCTTCTTGGCATGCGTTCTACTAGGCAATTCTGCTTGTTAAGCACTAACAATATGAAAATATAAAGCCATCCGGGCGTGGGCGCGGGTGTGAGCGGCTCGGTGCTGGGGCTGGTGGTGGACGTGCGAGCTAGCTTGGGTGGTGGACGGTGGGCGTGGCTGGGGCCCCGCGGGCGGGTGCGTGGGCCGGGTTGGAACAAAGGCGCTGGGCGTGGGGGTCTCAGTGTAACTCAACCTTCTTTCGTCACCCATCCCCGCGGACCCCTCCCTCCCGTGACTCCCCCGGCCCCCTGATTCCCCTCCTCGTCTCGCCGGCCACATGTCTGCGTTGGCATGCGTGCGCGCACGCGTAACGAGCGTGATTTGTTCAGGCGGTAAACCCGCGCTAAAGGATGGCAAGGAACACGCGCCTTCCGAGTGACCCTCGGCGTCCGCGCGGGAATGCGACCGACCCTGTCGCGCGACCCGCCGCCCCGAGGGCGAGCCGAGCTCAGCCAAGCCGCACCGCGCCGCCCGGCCCAAGCGCGTGTGGCGAGTGAACTCTGCGCGCGCGCTCTTGGCTCCGGCTGCGTCGGAGGCCGCGGAAGGGCGACGCTCTGGCCTGGAGGGAATTCAATCAACAGCTCTGAAACGAATGGCGCTGTCCTTTCTGGATTCCATTTATTTCACACGTTGGCAAACACAAGAAACAGAAGATTATGAACACTTGTCGTTGCTTAGTAACATCTACTTTCAAATTATATTTAGGTCATGCTTTCTATGTTTTGTTTTATTCTACTCGTACTTGCTGTTATGAATATATTGTCGTAACATCATTCTTGTCTCTGACATTAATATTTTGTTTTATATCCCATTGTTCAGGATCTATTCTACTAGATTCAAAAAGTCCCCTGAATATTTAATTATTTTTATTGTAATGTATTCGATAGCTACCGTATTTGTCCATTGTATGGTACGCTCATGACATCCCTCATTAATTCAAAAAGTTTAAAGGTCTTAAGGATTGTTGTGTTCGCATGGCAACCGGATTTTGAGCTTGTTCAATTATCGTAATGCATATTGTCGACCACAGAGAAACGATGGAACATGAAGTTTTGTGTTTTGTAAACAAATATCATTCAGGAATATTAAGAATGCTGCAAGAATCTTGTGGTGAAGTAGCAATGAAAATAAATCAGGCATAAACGTTCCGGTGAAGCCGCTGAGCGACAGATGAAGCAACAGATGAAGCCACTCAAATTATTGAGCGGCTTCGTCAAGTTGTGAGGAGTGTTGACGAGAATCAGCAGAGGTCAGAATATGATTTGAATGTGTTCACAGTATTCTCCTCAAACCATTGTATATACATTGTATATTTCATACGTTAGCTCCCTAAATGATTTGTCACGAAAACAAAGGAACAATAATGATTCTTGTTGTGTATCTGATCAGTATGTCGTTCAGGATGAAGCTTTATGAACAACATTTTCTCTGGAGATGAAACGTGATGCTACTTGTTCGACTCAGTGCCTCAATGAGTCAGGTTAGCAGGGTCAGACTTCAAGAACCATGGCACCTAAGCAATCAACAGGTTGGCAAGGGGTCGTTTTTAGTAATTGAGCCCCAAAACGGAAAAAATATGAATATTGAATATTGTATAAAATATTTAATAATAATTATTATTAATCTTCTTCTTCTTCTTCTTCTTATTATTATTATTATTATTATTATCATCGTATAGGCCATTACTCACCACGCTACCCACGCAGGAATATTTCTGTACCTTTCCTGAAGTTGATACCTTAACGCCCCCCCCCCCAAATGGTACATGTCCAGTTGCAAGCCGAAAGGAACGACATGTCCCTGTGAGTTCGGTCTCAAGTGCAGGACGTTGCCCAGCAGCGGCGAGTACGCGTCCTCCCAGAATTCGGCTGGACATGCAGTGTCGAGTGCAATGCCCAGCAACGCCCATGTTCTCCTTTCTCACTCCATAACCCTCGCGATCAGCTCCACAAAAATATTACATGCGAAAATAAAAACAAATACAAACTTCACTGTTTTTCATTGTTTGATGATTGCCGTGATACATGCAGTACTGTAAAAGCAAGTTATAGATTTTGAATGATTAGACATTTGAATGAAAAATTTGTTTCGTTTATTTAAACATTTAAATTAAATTTACCGTATCTACACACAATGTAAAAGTCGTTTTTCTTGTGTCTAGTATCTATACTAATAATTTTCCGTGAGCACAGAAATTGAAAGAAAATTGTGCAGTCTCCGTTCATGTAAGATGTGTCTTTGGTTTTGTTAGATAACTAGGAACTCAGAAGAACTATAAACGCAGTGTAACAGTTTGGATTGTTAATGAAAAATGTAAATATTTGAATGCGTTTTCGGCACATTATTGTACTGCACGTACAGACTGAATTCTCATACACAGTGCGTCACTGCCTACAACACAGCTTATTTCATGTGGCAGAAAGACTCCAAGGAAGAAGCCGCGACTTTTTTTAATATTTATGGCATGTAAAGAACTGTTGTACTGTTAATTCATTTTTATTAGCATAATTGAAGTCCGTATTTCATACAGTGTTTCACATTTTCCAATGTTATACGAGAATTTTTTAGCAAAGATAGTACTAAGTGTGGGAAAATCATTTTGTGGGTTTTTTTTCAGCATTTTTGTTGCTGCAAGCCTTTAGCAGAAAATATAATTACGTTTTTGGCGGGTATTACAAAAGCCACATATCAGATTTTAGAAAAACGCATTGAACTCTGAAGATGAGAGTAAAAGCTTAGTGTAAAAGCACACTCTTGATGGACATATTCGCGTTTTAGGGGGATTATTATAAAGAAAACATCTACATTTAATTGTAAATGTTATTGACATTCGCTTTTTTTCTTAGTCGACTTCATTTTGAAGATTTTTTGAATTCGTGCATTTCTTCAATTGTCTTGCTTGTAAATGTAATTTCTGGAAAAGATACTTTCCATTATTTTTATGATATGCTTACGACAGGAGTAATTTTGAACGATCAATGTATGAATATGGATATGAATATGAAGAAAGTATACCTATATCTGTAATAACTTATTGCTGGCCGAAAGACGAAGTAAGATGAATTAAATATTTCCGAAACTATTTTCGCTCCTCTCTCCCTCTCTCTGCGTCTCTCACCTCTCACAATAATCGATTCGTATAAAAGTGACGTGAAATCTCATTCGGGCCACGCTCCCGTTTGGGATAAAGGACAAAAACGCGCGTGCGAAAAATTTCAGACTGTCAGTCAAGTGACACATTGGGTCCTACAGTATTCGGGCAACGTTTAGGGTGTTTCAAACAGGTTCGTGCGAATTACCATATCAACAAACGCTTCAACAGCACTTTGCAACTGTCCCCCTCGCAATCGCCCGCCGTCAGTCAGCTGTCGCCTCGCGTCCGGTCGATCAGCGTCTAAATTCAGCGCGCGCACCATGTGTTTTCGGGCGGCTACGCGAAGGCAATTTACGTCCACGGACTTTTAACGCAAAAACGCGATTGAAGATCTGGAAAAAGTTTAGGGTGCTTAGAGTGTTTCAGTGCAATTCTGTGATATGCAGAATGAGGGGAACACATGCCGTACTTTCTCGTTTCTAACATTGGAATGTCAGATGCATGTACTTACGTGATTACGGGAAACGATAATGAAATATGGATTTCTAATATTCTATTTTTTCTTCGGTATCTTATTTAAAACATTGATAGTATGTGTAACAATGCTAGTTGACCAGAATTCTTCAGTTCTATTATATAAAGCACATGTATGATATGTATTATCTACAATTATTCTTAAGACTTGATACACATACTGTTATTTTCTACAAAGAATAAAAGTATTCTAGCTCTAATTTTAAGAATATTTATTTGCAGCATAATTTACCTTCAATGAGGTTAAAAGCCTGAATAATTACACAGTAAAAAATAATAAAATGTTAACATGTTTTGCCACATTCTGGATACGAAAACTGGAGGTGTACACTTCGTAACAAAGGGATACCCAACATGAATATTTCTCAACAAACAAAGTTATATTGTTTTGGTTTGAAGGTTATAAAGTGAGACTTTTCCGAAGTGGTGTATCTATTTCGAAGATAATATTCGTATCTCGGAAAAAGTCATTTCTCAGCCGAGATCCATACGCAATTTTCGTACACTCTCATCTAGCTTCAATTTATTTGGTTAGAAATGTATTTCATTATTTAGTACGTTCGTGTCTTCATCAGAAAGATTGCATATTCAAACAAAACAAGGGAGTGGGAGTGAAGTTGATCATTCACCCTGTGGAAGCGCGGTTACGGGTGTTGCAGTTCCGTCCCATGCGAGGGTTTAATGTTGTTAAACACGGCATTTTTATTATTAAAGGCAAAACAAATTTTGTAATTGTCTCAGAAGTTATTACAATAGTTCTCTCTTTGAGTGGCGACCCGTGGTCTCGGCTCATCGCCTTGCAGCATTGCTACCGGGATTAAAATCACGGCCGATCGTTGTTGAGTTTGAAACGAACAAAGCGGATTCGCGCAGGCTTTGCTCGGAGTTCTTTCCTTTCGCCTGCTTCCCACGTCACAGTTGCTCTACCATCATTGACTTTGAATCTTCATAACCACCCGCCCATTAAGACGTGGTTTTATTTCCAGGAATGGCTATATGTCTTAGCTATTTGTATCATTACAAAATTCTCTATTTAAAGCCCGATGTAATATGAAAGCTGTAATGCAATACTTTGTTTCATTTAGTGTTTGCGTTCGGTGTTGTATATTTGTTTGAAATGTGTTAAATATGTATTAAACAAGTGAGAATGTTGCATGGTTTCTAAAATCTAATCTCGGAGGTGAATGTAAAAATAATACTTTGCATAAACATAAATATTTTAAATGAATGTTGACAATGAGCAACATGCCTTGTCAGACATCGAATACATTCCAGTCTTGAAGAAGTCTTGATGCCTACAAAACACGGAATGTTATTTCCCATGAGAATCTTGGAGGTCCGTTGTAGGACTCAACCTTAAAGAACAGTTCGGTTAGTTTACAACGGAACTCGCCGGTTGGCCTCCCAGCACGTCAGTATGTTGCCTCTTTATCGGCCCTCCCGCACGACTGGCTGTCCACCCACCAGGCGTCACGTCGGGGATCCACGGGAATCAGCACGTTCGCAGACACTCCGCCAACCTCTCGCCCCGCGCCCCCGCGCCACCTCCCGTCCACCCTGAGCCACCGCCCGCCGCGCCGCCCCGCGCGCCCGCGCCGCCCCCGGCCCCCGTCCCGCGCCGCGCCCGCCGCGCCGCCCCCGCCGCCCGCCGCCGCCCCCGCGCGCTCGGGCGAGCCCCCGCGCAGCCCCGCGCCGCCCCCGACATGTCCGCCCCGCCCGTCGCCGCCCCGCGCGCCGCGCCAACGTTCGCCGCCCCCCTCCGCGACACCCTTCCCCGCCGCACCGCACCGCCCCGCGCCCCTCTCTCGAGACCCCCCACCAAGTACCCCCGCACCTCCCCGCCGCACTCGCCGCCCCAGCGCCCCTCCCCCGCGCCCGCCCCCCCTGCCGCCCCCGCGCGCGCCCGAGGACCGTCGTGTCCCCGCCCTCCCAAGCCCACCCCCGGCTGCCTCCCCGCCCACCTCGCCGCCGCTCACGCCCCTCCCCCCGGCCGCCCCCTCTGCCGCCCCGCCGCCGCCCCGAGCCCCTGTGTCCCCCGCCCTCCAAGCTCACCCCGCGCCTCCCCGCCAACCTCGCCGCGCTCTCGCGTCGCGACGCGCCCCCCACCGCCCCCTATCCCTCCCGCTCCCTAAAGCCTCCAACGCGCCTCCCCTTCCCAGCCCTCCCACAGCCTCCCCCCACTCTCGCCGTCCCCGCGCCGCCCCCGCGCCCCGACCTCTCGTTCCCCAGATGCTTTGTCTCCGAGGGGGTCCAATGGTTCCCCCCCTTTCCCCGCCCGCCCCGAGGGCGTGGCGGAAGCCACCGCCCTCCACGTTTTCCCGTGAAAAAAACCAACCGCGGGAAAATCGCCCCGAACGTGCCGAGCGGGACGCGGCCCGCCGCCCCGCACGAGCCCGCGCGTCGCGCTGCGCTCCCCCCCCTCCCCCCCACGGCGAAGCCACCCCCGCGCGAAGAAGAGTTACATCTTTGAAACAGCTGCTGCTTATTTCAGGGCGACGGCTGTTGAACGCGGAATACGTTTACAAAACACCGCAATATAATTTGCCTATCAATCTTTTTTTAGGAAATTTGTATCTTTTCTTCCTGGGAAAACAATGGCCTTAAGAGTAGGACTCTTTCCTGATATACAATTTGCGATAAAACCAATTAACATGTTTTTAATATATTTGTAAGACGGAAAATTTGTTTTTATTATGGCTCCTCGTATCATTTATTTGTTCTATAACGTTAACCAAATACTTTTTTCGACGATGCATACTGTGATATCCATCCATATTTTTCTCGTCGTTCTACGTACTTACGGAGTGAAAAAACGGAATGCTGTAGAGAATAGCGGCGATTTTTTATCAGAAAAACTCGAAATGTAGAGCCATGGTATCGAAAAAGTGGATAAACCCTGTTGTTATATGTAGTGTAACTTCCTCTTATATGTTCGGTAATCACAATACACGTTCTGGACATTCTTGATACGAATTAAATGTTGGTTTGCAGCTAAATGTCGATATATCCGTCAGTAATCAACACGAGCGTCTAAACAACTCAGTTGGTTTGCTCCTCCTTTCGATATGGCTGAACTTGAGGCCCAACGAATTTGAAACTATTATTTTGATTTTGGGGGAATTTTTGCATAAATTCTTAACATTTTCGTAATTTTTAAAAGACATTTTTTATGAAGCTCTTTCTTCTGATAGCGTTAATGTCGCTTATATATGACGGAGATCTTGTTTCTTGTTGAAATCCATCAATATTAAAAAATGCAAAGGTTCAAAACATTATCAACGCTTTCTTACAACCAAAATATTGAAGACACTGACTTTTCCTCAACAAAAGAAGTTCTTCTGAGGCAGATCTTCATATCAGGTAGTGCTCAATTATAAGTAGTTTTTGACTAAATTTGTGTGAAATATTAGTAACTTTAAAAAATATTTTCTGAAAAACGGTTCTAATTTTCTTTTTGTAACTTTAATCTCGGATACAGGAAAGTACGCTTAACGAATGTAATCTCATTTTCTATTTTCGACGCTAAAATACGCTCACCTCGTCAATAACTTGAACCTCAATGCACTCAAGCAAAACAGTGGAGCTCCATCATTCTCGCTATTCCATTAATTGTGATTTCCAAAACACCTAGACCTGACCAAATTCAGGGAATCCACTTGAAACGGTATTCAGGCCGGAAACTCCTATCGAAGCTTGCAAACCAGTCGCTGGTACACCGAGCCGCTTCCGTTGAATGTGAGTGGAGAAGTGCATTCCCTCGTTCCAGGAATTCGGTTCCACCAACGCTGCATCGCAAATCTATCCTCTCCAATAATTCCGTTGAACTCCGATCTGAGTGTCGTCTCTCTAACTCCCTCTCACTCCCTCTCTCTCTCCCTTCTCTCTCCCTCTCTCTCCCTCTCTCTCCCTCTCTCTCCCTCTCTGTCCGTCTCTTCCCCCCATCTCTCTCCCTCTCTTTCCCCCATCTCTCTCTTTCTCTGTCTGTCTCTCTCTCTCTTTCTCTTT